>CM068356.1:18517193-19019693 GCA_034769755.1 Odontamblyopus lacepedii
GGAGGAACACAATGAGTTAACCACTTGGAGGAAAAAAAACTTGAATCAAAACAAACATGCAGACCCAAAGAGGCCCACTAGCTCACGCAAACTCTGGAAGGAGGGAAAAAAAACACTTCACCAAGAGGGATATGGTGGTTAATTCAAATTTGGACTTTTCAACAATGTTTTTAAGAGCATCTTAAGCTAGTTTATACCGGTTTTACATTGTGCCTTACAAGCCAATGTATTGTCTTTCAACACATCTTTGTGCCGAGCTATACAAGCAAGTCAGACCGTGCTGCTCTGAGGAGAAGTGGAGTGTGAGATCTCACTCAGGTCTGTGGGGAGTGTCCAAGTGTCTGTAGTGTTTGTAGGGGAGTGTCCGGGGGCCCCTTCCCTCCTTTAAGAAAGTTGCGTGACAGGACTGGACTGACTGGTTGGGAGAGGCCATATCCTGGGATTTTCCTGTAGTGGCTGTCCAGATAAGGGAAGCGCTCTTGTTGTAGGCTATTTCTTACAAAGCCCCCTCCAGGGACAGATGCACAAGTACTGTGTGTGTGTTCTGTGTGGATATTTGAGTCACCATTAGATTAGACTGAACAGAAAAAAGTTGTATTGAGCTTCCAAGCCCGTATCTGCTGGTTCCAAACTTGTATAAATATAAATCGCAGAAGACTGAAGCTCATGTTGAATATGTATTGTCACACATCTTCCATGTTCTACAAGAAACTATCAAAACTAAAACAAGACAAAACAAAGTATATTTTGAACAAATGGGCACTTTGAGTGTTGTGGGAGTTGCCTAACCAGTAGGGTGTTTGGTACAAATGACTGACAGCAGATGCCAGTGCAAATCCAAAACAAACAAAGAAATGAATAGTGCATTTGTGCAGGTCAATGCAGTGCATGCAGTGCAATGCATCATAGAGGAACTGGTGAAATGTACTCATAAAAACGTTGTCAGTATTTGCAATAGAAATAGTTTGTTCTCTCTTTGACGGCACTGAGGGCATAATAGATGAAGCTTGACAGTGTCCTGTTACTGGGAGTTTATTGTCACCTGTGAAATGGCACAAATGCAGGGATCAGGATTTCAGGAAGAAAAAGAGAAAAGGGTGTAGACACTCTACTTTTGTTGTTTGAGATCAATGGACTGGCGGCACATAGGGTCCTGTACTGAATCTCAAGAGTTCAGTCGCACGCAAAGACACATGAACCCCATCCTATTTGCCAATAAAGAGCTGCTTAAAAATGCCTATTACTGCTGAATCTGTACAGGAAACTAATGATAGTGTGTCCTCAGGCTGTATGCCAGATTTCATAGTGCTGCCTTGTGACATTTGATAAGATAGGTATATGAATGAAGCATTGTTAAGTCCTGTGCGCATTGTCATTATAGTCCATAATGACTGAACTAAAAAAACTACCCAAAAATTCAATCAACATATAAAATGTCCAAAATATATTAGTAGTATTTCAACTGGTATTATAAATCATCTGTGTTTTTGCTTTTTTAGGGTTATTGCACTGTTCCTGACCTATGCTGACACATTTCCACTGTTTTGCAGCAACTATAAAGAATGGGAACAACAACCCGATGGTTCCGGGAGTGAATGGTCAGAATGGGAACAACGGTCTGATGGTGCCTGGACTCAAAGGACAGAACAACAACACGGACATTGCCGGCTTCTCCGAGGGTGACCTACTGCTACAGGTACTGCATGGATTACATGCAATTACATGTACTTACACAAGCACACGCGCATGTATCACATTTTGCAACTCATTTTTGTGTTGGGATTGTTCTTCAGTGAACCAGCTTCGTATGGTGATTCAGTACATTTTGCAAGTGCCCTCTGCCTGCATTTTGAGGCCCATATGTAGGAAGAATTTTGATAATTTTCCCATATATGATTTCGAATGACTATAAAGACAGTTACTACCAGCACCGTGCCTTGCTCTACATTAGAAAAGTATAATAAGCAAAAGTCATCTTTTAAGTTGTACTAGAGCAGTGATTTTTAGATCTCCACAGGTCACAACAAACCTCTAACAGCTATTTTGTGAAGCCACCTCTTCAAACTAAAGAGTTCAAACAAAAAGCTTAATGTACTTACTTAAAGTACTTCACTTTTCATGTTCCCAAATATTCCACAACCTAAACAATTTGAGTTTTATAATACTTTTACAACTACTGTTACATTTAGACCTCTCTAGATCCTTTGAGACTCTATGAGTGTATTTTCCCTGGTGTGTGTGCGGTGTGTGTGAGGCTGCGCTCAGTAGCACTTTCAAACGTGTCTGCACTTGATCTGTCCTGGTTATGAGCTATCTGACCTGCCCCTCTGACCCTGCCCCTGAGCACAGTTAAAAATACATTTGACAATATTCAGACATCCCAGAGGGCAACAAATACTTATACTATTATTAACTCAAGTATTCTTATTTGTGTGTAATAAAGATAACCTCACCATATAAACAGGTTCTCACAGTAAGGAGTGATTCATTCATGTTTTGGGCTTGGCAATATGGCCAAGCCTAATCTTTTATTTCCTCATATTGATTCATTACAATAAACACATAAATATGCATTTTAAATTAAAGGTTCGCAAACACAAATACACAAGACAAATTTTCTTTATAAACCATTTTTTTAAATAAAGGCAGTCCCAATTCCACTTCACTGTTTGAAATAAATGTTTCTAAAGCCGTGAAAATGAATGTGAATATTAAAATATGTGAATATTTACAAAGTGCCAAAGGGTTTGTGAGAGTTAGGGACAAGTTAAACACCTACGTCCTCCTTCTGCGGGGTGAAAATCAGGTACACCAGCTTTAAACGTAGATTAGCTGCAGATCTTTCAGTTTTTTCTCCCACACCAATAATTGCAATTTGTTGAGATTTAAATAACCATTTAAATTTGAATAACTGTACTACTGTATCATTTTACCTTGTTTTTACCACACAGACAGCCCATCAAAACTCATAAAACCTGATTATAAAATGACTATTGTGTTCATTTGCAGTATTATTTTGACCATTTCTTCCAAATCCAGTGACCAAACTGCAGTTGTCTGTCAGTATCTCTTTGTGTTATGTAATCAAGGCTGTTTTGCTTATTATGCAGTCCTGACAGGTTAGCATTAGAACAGCGTAAGGACCACAGGTTTTGTTATGTGCTATAAAGCGTGTCCCAACTTTGGCAAGAGGCCACTAAACAAGCTGCCTCACCTGTCACAACTTCCTCCTGAATGGATTGGGCGGATTATCTCCTCGGCGTGATACAACACACCTGGCTCACTCACAAATAAACAACATATGAGTTAGCGCTGATGCACCCGATAGCCTCGGGAGGTGCACTCATCAATCGGGTTGTGTGACTATTTCAAACTATTCTCAAAACAGTCAATGGGAGGTGAATGCTTGTTTATCTAGAAAGATTGACATCAGTGCTTTGTGATTATTTGTATGTTTCTTTTATAGAATAATATATATTTCTTTACCATTCTATAGGCTACATTTTCCCAAACCTTTCTTGGTAATCTAAGTACAGTTTCTTTTCTGCATTTAGGAAACTTTAATGGCTGTGATAAATAAATCAGCAAAGCTTCAATATGAAACATGTTTAACTTAATAATCCAAGTTGTGAGTCCAACTTGCATTCTTTTTAACAACATCAATCCACCTTCAAAATATAGTCTCATAATTTGGTTTTGACTACTTTCATTTATTTATTTATTTATTTTTATTTGTTGCAGGCTTTAAATGGATTTGTGATGGTGGTGACTGCAGATGGTTTAGTTTTCTACACCTCTCCAACAATCAAAGACTATCTTGGTTTCCAACAGGTGAGACTTTAAGGTTGTCCTAGTTTAAAAAGAAACCTTTCAGTGTTACTACCACATACACAGAGCTTCTAATTATTGTATATATTCTAATTACTGATGGTGTTTTTTTACTATTCCAGTCCGATGTGGTGCACCAAAGTGTATTTGAGCTCATTCACACTGATGACAGGGAAATGTTCAGACAGCAGCTGCACTTTGCTCTAAACCCTCCTGAAGTCTCAGATGAAGCTGGTGAGTGGATTTTTTTATATTATAGATTAGTAAATGTATAATTAAAGGTTAAGGTTAAGGCACACTTTATGGGAGCTTCCTCCATCTGATTGTTTCCATGGAAATTACATTATATACACAGGATGGCATTAATTAATGCTCAGAAACCCTTGAAATAAAATCTCTTTAGTGTGACCCGATAGCATCACCAGCATGTCTTCATTGAGACAGTTAAGTTAAATGCTTTAGCGTGGAACATTCCAAGCAAAGCAGTAACATCTCCTTGAAGACAGACAGGTGGCTAACCCCCAACCAGAAAGGTTACATAGCATACCTTTATTTTTAATGACAGCCTGTCTTTGTCTGTACCTTAAGATTTCAGATTTGATGCTAAAGTTACAACTTTCTATGTGTCTTTGGTGGAGCAGGCTTGCAGGGTTGTGCTGAAAGTGTGTCCTACAGCCCTGAGCAACTCCCTCCAGAAAACTCCTCTTTTTTGGATAGGAGTTTTGTGTGTCGATTCCGCTGCCTTCTAGACAACTCTTCTGGCTTTCTGGTCAGTAATCTTTTAAAACAACACAGGGCTGTGTAATTAATCAATTTTATAATCAGGATTTCTACTATAAAAACGTTCTAATCAATATACAATGAATTACCTTCTGTTCAGAATTATATGTGCTCTTGTTCTGCCAAAACCTGGAGCCAAGCCACTTTTCAATTTCAGTTAATAGTCAAATAGTCATGATTATACTTTTTACTATAATTAAACAGCCCAAATTATACAGCAAGGATATTGTGTCCCTTCAAATGCTAATCCTGTTTTTGATTTCAGGCCCTTAAGTTCCAGGGGCGACTAAAGCTCCTCCATGGCCAAAGTGTTTTAAAGGACAATGGGACACGCAGCAAACCACAGCTGGCTTTCTTCTCTATTGCTATGCCTGTGCAGCCATCAACCATAGTGGAGATCAGGGCCAAAATGCTTCTATTTCAAACCAAACACAAGCTCGACTTTACTCCTACTGGCATCGATGGACGGTAATTTAGTTTTACAATAGTTAGCTCAGGTATTTTATTATATTGTATTTTGTCAGATTTTACTTAAATTGTGCACATATTTATTCCTTTTCAGAGGGAAGATTATTCTGGGTTATTCAGAGATGGAACTCTGCATGAAAGGGTCAGGCTATCAGTTCATACATGCTGCTGATATGATGTACTGCGCTGACAACCACATGCGAAGTAAGAATCCTATTTCAAGTCTACAATATTTGGCACTGCTGTCAATCTTTAACTTTTTCCTTTA
This sequence comes from Odontamblyopus lacepedii, assembly GCA_034769755.1. Classification (NCBI taxonomy): domain Eukaryota; kingdom Metazoa; phylum Chordata; class Actinopteri; order Gobiiformes; family Gobiidae; genus Odontamblyopus; species Odontamblyopus lacepedii. The sequence goes on from CM068356.1 coordinate 18,522,538, forward strand.
ATTTCTCATATTTTCTCTTTATGCATGTGCTTTTGTGTTAACAGTGATTAAAACAGGAGAGAGTGGTCTAACAGTCTTCAGGCTCCTCAGCAAATCTGGAGGTTGGGTTTGGGTCAAAGCCAATGCCAAACTCATTTTTAAAGGAGGACGGCCTGAATTCATCATCTCTTATCAAAAGGCTTTAGTGTAAGTTATTCATAATATGTATGTTTTGTCTTTGATTATACTACATTTAAAACTGCAATCCAGCTATTGGCTGCAGTGCAAATCATATATTATTCTTTCAATGGACTTTTTTCAGAAATACGGAGGGTGAGGAGTACCTGCGCCAGAGGAGGCTCCAGCTGCCCTTCAGTTTTGCCACTGGAGAGGCCTTACTGTATAGCAACAGCCCCACCATGGACCTGGCTCAGATTCAGTTCAACAGCCAGTTCAGCAGCACCAGCAGCACTAGCAGCATCAGTAGCCCAAACGTGTTCCCTGGCTCGCTGGTTGACAGCTTCTTAAAACAAGATCACAGTGTGTACTCTCAGAACATTGAGGCGCCTCTGCCTGTGGACCAGGTGTTCATGGACAGTCGAGCTCTTGTCACTGTGGCCAATGACTCCTGGCAGGAGAATGGCGTCTCTCCCACAGCAGGACAGCCTGTAGTAGTCAAAGAGGAGGCCAAACAGTCTGTAATGGCTATTATTGATGGACTTGAGAAAATGGCTCAAAACGGGAACTTTGCTGACCTGCTGCAGAATGTGGATGTGCCAGAGGAGGAGCTGATGGAGTGGGAGAATGCTTTGAAGAGAATAAACCAGGAGGATGGAGATCTGCAGGGAGACGTCAGGGCTGAGCTGGACAAAGTGCTCACTAATGAGATTTTTGATTATATTGACTCTGTCCTGTTCAAAGAGAAAGATGAGACTGATCTAAACAACAGCCCCCCTAGTTGTCTGGCAGGAGTCAGCAATATGCCAGATGCGGTGACAGCTCCACAGTTGTTCCAGAGTTCCAGCCCAGGCTGCGCCTTTTCCCCTGTGAATGTTCTGTACTCTCACCCGCAGAAGGCTATGACCCCTCCAGCATCAGCACCCATTTTTAATGGCACCCAGAAACTATGTCACCCGCCTCTTCTGCCTGACACCAACATGCCCCCTCTGCAACAGCTGCAGCTGCAGGACATTTTCAGCCCGTCAATAGAGCTCCCAGTGCTCAGTGTGTCTGACGCCTCTATCAGTGATGCCTTGCTTAAATATGCTTCTAGGCAGACATCCAACAGCCACATGGGCGGCCATTCAGGCATCCCTGGCCAGCCTCAGCTGGGCCAGCCACTGCTTAGTCCTCAAAATAATTTGCAAGATCCCACCATGGCAGCAAACAGACAGCTGCTGTGTGGCCCTGTGCAGCAGCACAACAGCCTGTCACCTCACGTGATGGACATTTTACCACCTCTTGTTCCTTGTAATGACTTAGGTTCCACTACAGCTCCAACCTTAACTGTTCCCTTTTCAACCAAGGGGCATGGAGGCCCACACTTTGAACCAACGCAGCAGGTTCAGCAGTGGCCACAGAGTCAGCAGCAGAGGCTGCCCCACTGTGGCATTGCACAGAATGGACATGATCCCATACCAGCATGCCACAGTCTGTCTCCAGAAAGCCAAACATTTCCACATGCTGGCCACTTGCCCAGTAGTGTTAATGGACTGAATCACATTCAGCAGCAGGGAGGGCTGGCATGTGGCCAGACAGATTCTCACAGCAGTTGTATGTTCAACCAGGCATTTTCCTCCAGCTCAGCAGGGGTTGACAGCTTCACCTTCTCTGGCTCTTTAGGCCTTAGTGACAGAGACTCTTCTCTGGACCAGACTGCTCCTCAGAACCCCTGCTACTTCCAGTGGGGACACAATGAGCCTGTGGTGGGCGCATTAGGCATCAACCAGGATAATAATGTCAAACCCAGCCAAATTACTTCCACAGCCAGCATGCCCTCCTCAGAGCATGGCCTCAGCATTCAGCCATACCTGGAGTGCCAAAAACAGACACAGGTAGTGGCATTACAATTACACACAATCCACAAAACCAATGTATAACAGATTCATATTTAATCAACATATTTTTCTAAGTGGGTTGATTCTTTAGTGGGTTTCTTTAGTTTAGACTGTTATCAAACACTATTAACAAAATTAAATGTAATTTAAAAAAATGTATGTAATGTAAAAATTGTCAGTTGTAAGGTAAGGTAAGGTAAGGTAAGGTTTATTTATATAGCGCTTTACACAGACACATGTCCCCAAAGTGCTTTACAGAGCATTCTTCATTCACTCCATACCCGGAGGTGGTAAGCTACTGTTGTAGCCACAGTTGCCCTGGGGCAGACTGACAGAGGCGCGGCTGCCAAGCCAAGCAGTGCCAACGGTCCCTCCGACCACCACCAACACTCACTCACACAACTTTCACACCTACAGTGCATGTTTTGAGTTGATGGGGGAAACCGGAGTGCCCGGAGGAAACCCATCCAGACACGGGGAGAACATGCAAACTCCACACAGAAAGGCCCGGGCGACCAGGCCATGTGAGGCATGAGTGCTAGCCACTCAGCCACCGTGTCGCAATATAGTTGTCTCGATATCACATTTAAAGAGTTTAGAGTGCCAGCCCCTCCTTTAGTCTGTTAAATTCTGACTCTTGTGTCTCTTCCTCCTCAGCAGCATAAAGCCATCGCTGAAGAGCACAATAGGAGCTTCTTTTGCTCGTGATGCAGTCGCTTTGGGGAGAAGACCTGAGCCATGTTGATGTTTTGACAAGTCTAATAGAAGGACACCAGTATAGTTTGCCTGTATCAGTGCTTACCCTCACATTCTCATGTGTAACTGTCTTGTTCTGTGTTGTGCGGCCTTATATATACTGCTTTAGCTTATGTTTAATTGCTGTAGCTCGTCATTTTGTCTGAAGATACACTATGATAATCATGAAGTATAAAGCCACAAGTGCGTTTACAAAGATGGAGCTTGAGCTTCAGTCAGCCTTGGTCATGTGAGTGTAAACTGCCAAAATATCCCGAAATATATTAAATACTTGCAGACCATGTGAATTTATGCACTTAAAAGTTTCCTACTACTCTACTATATATAGAGAGAGAGTGAGTGAGTGAGTGAGTGAGTGAGTGAGTGAGTGAGTGAGTGAGTGAGTGAGTGAGTGAGAGAGAGAGAGAGAGAGAGAGAGCAAAGCAGCAAAGCACTTCAAGTGCTGGAATCCAAAGATACACTTACATGTTACAAAACCATGCTATAGTAGAAAGGTCTCTATCACTAAATCTAACAAAGAACAATGCATATTGTATACATGTTTCCCTATTTGAGAAATGGCAGCATTAATAAGGAAGCATTTTGTTTTTTTCCACTAGAGGGCAGCAAATACATATTAACTCAGCTTTGACAAATCTTGATTTTTTTTTTTTGACAGTCATTTTTACAGCAAAATCATTGAGATTATTTTGCAGCCTTTCTTTCTTCTTTCTTTTTTACTTCTGTGCATCTTATATAGACATGTACTCTGCTGATATGTTTTGTTTTTTTCTGTCTAAACAGAAGGTCATCTTTGACTTAAACCAATCTTGTGTACAGAATACATTAGTAGTTTATTTGATACATGTGTCTATCCCTGTGCTTTTAATGTCACCTAAAACGTCTATATTCAGAGCACAAACTGCCTGTCTGGTTGTTTCCAGAATAGCATGTTTTTGTGGAGCTCTTGTTGAAACCTAAACCTTAACACCACAGACTACAGAGACTAGTGAAAGCACTTCAGTCATGGGACAATCCCTTGTGAATGTACAGCAGTCAAAGATCAAACACTGATGTGTCTTAAAACTTGAGTGCCTGTTTTATACCAAATCATTAATATTTGAATGTGATGTCATTCCTCTTTAGACAAAACATACTGTATTGTTCTTTAGAAAAGCTGAGATAATAATTAAGAAAAGACAAACATATAACAAGATTAACCCTTGTGTGGTGTTAGTATTTTTGTTACTTAGCCAGTGTTCATGGGTCTGGTGGACCCGCTAGAGTTTTGGGTTTTCAAAACAACACAATAACATTTTTTTATGTAAAAATACTCAACAGATGTTTACTTAATCACAATTACAAGCCATATGAACAGCAATCATGGTTAATATTTGCCCTTTACCTTTTATAGAACACATTTATGAATTAATGTGCAACTCGTTTTTTTAAAATAAAATGTAATATAAATATTAAATATGAAAATCAGTTATAATCAAGTGAAGTGAGTAGAAAAAAACACATTTGCAAATGAAGCCAGATGTTTCACAACTACTGATTTTATTCATTTGACCTTCATTAGACATAACTCATTTAGGCTAGTTTACATAACACAAGCTGAACATATACAGTAACAATATCAGTCTCATCACATCAGCCCCACTGAGTTCTGTTTACACAAGCCTATACAAAACATGAGGGGCAGAGTTTTACAGTGTGTGTGTTTCATATGTATTTGTTACACTTGCTGCATGTATATTGAGTTTTCCTGTCCAACTTGGGTCCACAGACTTCACAGCGCTTCTTTTTGTTTCTGCTGGCCACAACCTCGAATAATGAAAAAATCAGAAATGTTACCAACACCTCTCTCTATTGCAAAGCATACATGGCATACTGCAAAAGCATCACACACTTCAGGTTCATCAGATGGTGGTTTTGTAGGTCGGGTGGATGGGGCACCAGCATTCTCCTCTTGAATTCTCCTCACAATGGCTGCAGAAGCTGGTGTTTGTGGAACATATTGTCTTTTGAGGATTTGAGGTCTCACCAGTGCCTTTCCCAGTTCCTCAAGAAAGAGGCGTCTCCTCTGGAGCTTCCCCCTGTTCCATTCTGTGTTCAGTGCCATTCAGATGACAAAGATGTTGAATGCTGAGATGTCCAACATGCCAAAGAATATCACCAGTGGCCAGTGTAGGGTCCTCCTTTTGCAGCTGTAGGCAGTCACCAGCTTGTCCATGTTGTCCACCCCTCCTTTTGTGGCATTGTGTTCCATGATGATCTCAGGCTTTTGATGCTCTTGGTCACAGATTCTCCCATCCCTGTGCAGTGTACTCATGAGTAACACATTCTTGCCTTTCTTTGGCACACAGGAGACCAGGGATGTGTCAGCTGTGTACACAGACTTGGAGGACTTGACAGGCCTGTTCTTCATAGTCAGCAGTTGGGGTGGGAGCTCAAATTTGTTTTTCCGTATTGTTCCCACCATGGTCAGTTTTCTCTTTAGGAGCTCCTGTCCTAGCCTGTATGAGGTAAAAAAAAAATGTCACATGTGATGTTGTGTCCAGTCAGTCCCTGAGTCAGGTCCTGGACAACTCTCATCACTTGATTTTTCTCAGGGGCTCCTCTATCAGGTTTCCCTGTGTAGACTTGTAAGTTCCAAGCATATGAGGAAGTGGCATCACAGGCAGCCCAGATCTTTATACCATATTTTGCAGGTTTAGATGGTATATACTGCCTAAAAGGGCAGCGGCCTCTAAATGGCATCAGCTGCTCATCAATGGTGATATTAGGCCCAGGGTTGTAAAACAGGGGGAGTTGGTGCACCCACTTATCCCACACTGTCCTGATGGCAGCTAGCTTGTCTCTTTGCCATCGAGCTGATCTGTCGTCTCGGTTATCAAAATGTATAATTCTGGAAAGAAGACAGAGTGAAGGTATGCAGGACCTATACTTTCCACACTTTATTATTCCTGGGTCCAGTGGACCCAAACACCCTGTATGTAATATAAATGCGTAGGGTGGGTGTACAGTATGCGGTCATTGAAAATGTGTTTTGATTTATGTTCTTCACAGATAATGAGCCAAAGCCAATGAATTTCAGGTTGAAAAAATAATTAATTGTTTTATTTTTCTATTGTTATGAACTGAAAATGGGTCCCACAGACCCGAACACCATACAAGGGTTAATCATTTTGCCACATTAACAGCAAAGCAACATGCTGTTTACAACCAGCAGACAGTGTAGCTTATGATGGTTTCATTCATAACATTGTTTTGTGCCAGATTTTGCTGCTGAGCATAAGGAATTGTGATACATGAATCTATAGAGTCCACAATATAAACTAATAAAAAAGCAACGGAAACAAAGCTAGGATGCTGTGTAGAATGTATATTGAAATAAAATACAATTCCTATGTAATAATGTACTGAAAGTGAGAAATGCCATTGTAAAATAACTGAGATTTTATAGTCTAAAAAAAAAAAGAAATAACCCATAATAATACAAATTGCCAATGTTAAGTCAAAATGACACTGACAGAGACTTTAAACAAGGGAAAATCGGCCTCAGTGCTGTCAGCTCCTCTAGAGTTGATGCCCTGACCTTCAAGTGGAAATTGAGCCCAAACTAAAGATGGAGATAAACCTCCATGAGCACTTAACCCAATTTGCCTTAAATATATATTTGAAAAACCAAATCAAGAGTAATGTAATATTCTTTTTTATAGTAAATAAATTTCTTGTGCCTTCAAGCCAACCAGGCAGCTAAACAGCTCAACATTTAATCTTGTAAAAAAGTTTTACATGTAATGTTTCTGCTTCACGTAAGTATAGATTCTGATATATTTCCTTAAATCTTATCTATATAATAAATGATAAACTCATTAAATAAATATAGTGATCAAGCATAGCATAATGACCACCTGTCCAACATGCAGCAGCTTTCTAACATAACCACAATTCACCCGCAATTTTTGAATCTGACCGTGTAACTAGCAGAATAATTGAAGTGCTACGGTTTATACTTTGCCGTTGTTTTCAACACTACATGTAACAGTAAAAGGCTTAGTCCGGTCTGAACAGCATTAATGTGGCAGCTTAACTGGACTCCTGCTGCATTGTGGGATATCTTTCAGTATTTGTACTCTTTCTCTGAATCATGCTGTATCTACAAATATATTATGAGAATACTAACCTGATACATGGACCTTATAGATGGACGTGGCCTTATACAGAAAATTTCTTGTGGAGTTGGCCTATGGAGGCTCAAGGATGGCCTAAATTTCGTATGGACTTTAATTTAGACATAATGTGGAGCCATATTTTTCCTTTGTTGTCTTTTCTTTTCACAGCTATGTGCCTTAACACTTGCCATATTTCTCTGTCTTTTTCTTGTAAAATATTTTAGTACATCAGCTGAGTATCATCATTTATTTAGCCTTGTAGTTATAGTATGTATACCGTGATATATGTACAACAAATAACCACCAATTGTATATTGTTGTGTATGCTTTTTCATAAATATATTTGTGCAATGCCTACAGATGAGTTTTGAGTCTGATCATTTGCCCACCATGCATTCTTTTTAAAATATTTTAGATTGTGTTCATTTCAGTGATTTTTTTTTTTAAATAAACACGAGCCATATGTGTCCCTATAGATCAGATATCGCTTTTACTGATTGTAATCTTGTACATGTCAAGCTGTTAAAAGTTTTTTTGGTTCTTAAGACAATCTAATCAGAATGCAGATGATCAGTCTCAATTACAGTATGTTGCCAATTTTGCAACATTAATCAGTGCTAGTGAAGTCTCTGCAGCTCAGTGTGTGAAATCTGAAAGTTTAACCTGTCCTAAGAATGAGAAAAAAGCATGTTCTCTAAATGCTGATTAAGTAAATTAAGTAATCTGGTCATTTGAGTTTGCGTGAATTCCTTTTTGTAAACCAGCAAGCACGTCAGTTAGTAGAATATTCCGATAAAATCATTGGTTGAGTTTCTAGACAATAGACTTTTAACAAATTTTATTTTATAATTACAGAATGCGTTAACTAAACCTAATTAGGTCGACATTTCAGAAGGATGACTGTTCCGAAGAACCTTGAATGAACTTCTTCTGTACATCCATTCTAACACTTTCCAATTAGCATTGGACTTCCCGAGTGTTTTATTATTATTTCATGATTATTATTACTCATGTAGTTAATGTGTTTGTATTACAGTTGGGGGTATTTTGGCATCACATCGACAACTCACTATCTTAATGACTGTATGACTGTACTGTAGTATCACAAGACTGACATAGCCTGTACTTGAATGTGGCTTTGTGGTTTGTGTGCCTTAAGACAGATGCTGCATAGTTCATTTTGTGCAAGGAGGATCACAACACTACGCCAAGTTATTAGTTAATATAAAGTTGGAAGTTATAAAATAAAAATACTCATCCACCAAACACAATTCAGCCAAGCCACAACTAAAATGATCAGTCTGAAACCACAGCTTTAACTGAAAGGGAACATTGGCTGGATCAGAGGCAAAATCAGAGCTCAGATCAGATCAAGATCAGAGCTGCACGCAAACTTGGCATTTTATAAAGATAATTGTATGATTTCCCATTTTAAATTGTACATTCCTTTGATTTTCTTCGAGTTTAATAATAGGCCTACTAATAATATTCAACTTCTGACTCAACAAAATATAAAATAACTAATCCTCCAGAGGGGCACTGTCACTTTTCTATGGGAGTGTCCACCACCTTTTGGCTTCCAATGGAAATGTTCCACAGCATGGAAAACTTGGACTGTAGACAAGCAGTTGATGCTACCGAGCTAAGTTACAAGTCAGATCTGCGAAGAGTTTAGTCTACTCATATTAGAAATGTTTCCTACGTATTTTAGTCATAAAAACACGTGTAACGGAATAAATGGAAGATATCAGTTTAATGCATTAAATACTGATATTGTGGGGAGGGGAGTTTGCCCTTTGAGTGGAGTCTGTATCATGGCCTTTGGTTCCTAATGACATGTATGTTTATCTAAATGTATCAATGTGATGGTAATAACTGTCTCATCTTAAGAGCTGGTAAAACAGGAGCTCTAATCACACAGGAGCCCAAACTAGGATTGAGACACTGTGATAATTACACTGAAGGAGTTATTCTCAAGAGCTTTAATGTGTGTTCCAATGTGTTGATGAAATACCATAAGTCCTGAGTAGTCAAAAGTCAAAAGTGCAATCCAATCTGACATTGACACTGAAAAGAAATGATAAATTATTCATCATTTTAATTATAATTTAGCTATGTTATTTTTGGCTGAAGAACTACCTTTGCATTATTTGTTAACATAAAATCTTGGCTATGCCTATGGATCAGGAATAGTATTATAGGGCACAGGCTATTCTAAATCTTTAGATAATAATTTATAGAATTTCCATATTTTCTATTTTAAAGGTTTATATGTATTTTCATAGCTTAAATAGGCAAAGCCACACTTATGTTTCACCTATGTGCTGTGAACTGTGGCGTCTCCCCACAGGCCAACAGGACGACCTTGACTTTGAGACAGAGCTAAAAGAACCCAGCTCTCTCTGAGCTGAGCATGGAAAATACATTTACAACTGTGGTGGCGTCCCCCCACGGGACCCCCTGTGTCTAAACAAACACTCAGCCCCTGCAGACCGCCAAAAACACATTACCACAAGCACCCACTCACCTTCACCACCAATAGAGGTCAGTACATGTACATCATTCGAGAAAAGATATCAATTTAGCTTTTTCTTTTTCTTCTGTACAATTTAGAAAAATGACTTGATGGAAAACCTTTTATACAGCAATGCAGGATTACCACCTCATCCTCCAGCTATATTGTGTATCTTCTTAATATCTTCAAAACCTTACATTGAATATTTAATTCAGATGACCTTCCTGGCCCAATTACTCTGTGTGTCCACGATTGGCATTGGCAGTACTAGCTGTTGAGCAGACCACAGACAGATTAGGGTTTGTTTTATTTATTTTATTATTATTATTATTATTATTATTTTCATAAAATGTGTCCATTGTTAACAATGACGTTTTAGATAAAGGTAAATGCATACGGGGAATTACATTAAGTAATAAAACTATATAATGAGTAAAACTACACTACAATACAGCTGCCTATACAGTCGTACTGGGCTAGCCTATTTTTTCTGAGTGGGGGTCTGTAGCACCCTAAGGCGTCTTATCAGGTCATGACTCAGTGTAAGCATTTGTGTAGTGTAGATATAGAGAAGTGTCTGCTTTTGTCTGCTGTCCAAACACAGTTGGGTTTGAGCACCTGTCCGCTGAGTTGATAATAAAATGTATATGCCAGGCCTGCCGTGATCGTAGTCTGGGGCTTGCTGAGACTCTAAGGTCAGAAGTCATAGATACTCTTGTCAAATCTGTCACATCTGAGCATCTAGTAAAGCTACTAGGCTACCTATCATCAGTACAGTTTGAGATACAGTCAGCGTCACAAAAACAATGGGAGGGGTCCGTGGACACTGTTTATAGGATATGCTGTGTGGATATTATACGCAGGTATGGTCCGGTTCTTCTGGCTTGGCTCTGTTTTCTTACATTATTTAAAAGTCTAACCCCTGACCCACATTCAGTACGGGCAACTGCAGGCTCAACATAAACCTCCATCTCTCATCTGCGCGCTGATTGGGCAGCCGGGGCAGATCGGGGGCGCGCGGAGGTGGACGCGCTTGGCCTGTGTTTCCAGGAGATTCTCCGACGTGACCGCGCCACCAACCCCTCCTCCTCTTTTGCCTTTTGCTCTAATGGGGTGGTTGGTTTAAGGAGCTTGTGATGCGCGCACCCGGTGAAAATCTGTGTCGGGCGTACCCGCCTGAGGAATGCGCGCACCCGTCCTGCCCCTTTAGTTTAGGGCCACCGCTAATTGCAGTGCACTGCTGACGTATTAACTTGTAAATAGGTAAAGTTTATTGAATGTGTTTATGGTTATATTTCTTCGCTTTTTTATTGGGAGTAAGGCAGCGTGCAGCCAGCGTCATGTTTCTCTCTTGATGAAGATGCTATCGCAGGACCACTGCTCCATCTCACTCTGAAGAACACAGGACCGGCACCTCGATGATCGAAAACCGAGGCGATTTGAGTCGGACTTTTTGGCCCCTATATTGTCCAGGGGGATTCAGCCAATTTGAAGAATACGCCGCGCGTCCTTCTGCGCATCGCAAGCCGCGTTATCTCTCCTTTCCTCTTTTATCTTCAGTATAGTTTCAGAGTGTTATTTCTGAGGTGTATAAGTGCAGATAATTTGTGTGGATTTTACATGTAGCAGAGCGAAGGCTGTGACTGAGGGAGCCGTGTAAGAATTTCTATAAGAGCCGTCATGTATGCGGGACGCAAGAGGAGAAAACCAGTGCAAAGAACGTAAGTGGAAAACAAACAGCATGTGTCTTATGCTTTCATTGATACATTTTGGTCAATATGCTATAGGCCTACTTACAAAATGTAGCCTGTTTAATACAGACGTAGCCTCTTCAAAGTTACTACTAATTAGGCCTAAATCATGTTTAAGCAAGGCCTATTTGTTACCACAGCATTATGCTACCCATGTTTAAAGCACAGCGGTTATATAGGCCTTATATATTTTATTCGATTGTGTAAGGTAGTCTACATCGTCAAACATCTCCAGCTCAAATGTTGTGTGCGGTCTAAAGCCGTGGATTATAGTTGAGGCCTGCGCGGCCTCGTTTTAACCTTCAGCACAGCCCTGTTCATGTGCACCGTAAATCCCCGTGTGACACTAACTGAGCAAAATGCAGCGCTCTGAGCACGCAAACTTCATCTGCATCATCATTAGGCCTATTAGGAATATTAGACCCCTATTCTGGTGCGAAAATCAACGCTCAGCTTTTTGTTACGAAGTGCACCTGACATGCGCCATTTTCTGCCAATACGCCCTTGGCCCATGTAGCCTATCTTTATTTTAGATCAATGTCGGAACAGTGGACATTTTTATTTAACCATGTTGTTACTGGAGAAAGGGCTGCCTTCACGCTGATATTTGTTAAATGTTCAGTAAAATCTTCGCTATGCCTATGGGTCAGGAAGGGTGTAATACTGGCCACAGACGATGATTTTCTTTCAGAGAAATAAAACTTAACTTCACCGCAACAATAGGCCATCCAGAGGCTTTTGAGGATGTACACAATCGAATATTTTTGGTGAATAATTGTATTATATTTTGTAATTGTAATGTAGCCCAGTGCCTAATACTGTAGGGCTTTAACACATCTCATACATGGGGTTCTATTTTCTTGCTATAACAGGGAGCTATATCTCTACACGTGAGTGAAATGTAGTCTGCATGAGAGGAAAGTGCTACAATCTATCCATCTATCTTTCATCATTCTTTCATTTATTTATTGTTAAACAATAATATGTCACAATATTTTTTTTTATGTAGGACAAATCTTACATGTTCTTCCACAATGTATCGATAGGAAATGTGATCAGTTAATTCTTAAACAAATATTCATATTAAGAATATTTTCAAACCAAAAATGAATGCATTTTTAAAACTTTTGTAATATGCTAATTATTGAGGTGTGATCTTTACTTATATTAATAAATAAATTAATTAATATAAAAAAAAAACATTCCCCTCTCACACAGAGGTTCTAGTTGAAAGATGGAGTAGAATTGTAGGTCAAGCAGATAGTGAGGCCCTGTCACTCAGATGTTTCCGCTCACTGATGAAGTGTGCACTTTGTTTGGGAGATTCAAAGCCATTTTACACAACACATTTATTCTGTGAAGCCAATGATGAAAGCTAAGTATATTCTGTTTAAGCAATATGATCAAAAGCTCATGTTACCACATGATCCCCATTCAAGATAAAGAAGACACAGAAATCAATGTATTTTACTTACCTGGCAACAATACAAGAATCAGATGCATTTTATTTGTAAAGCAGAGCCGATAAAGAATAGAGAATAATAAAGATCCTTTGATCCAAATGAATTGCAGGGTTGCTAAAAGTTAGGTTAAGCAAACCAAATAATTCTGTGCTTTTGTTCTATTTTCCAGGGTAAAGCCACCCTCCAATGAGGGCACCAAGTCGAACCCGTCCAAGCGGCATAGAGACCGGCTCAATGGAGAGCTGGAGCGACTGGCCTCTCTGCTGCCTTTCCCTGAAGAGGTCACTGCCAGTTTGGACAAACTGTCCATCCTGCGCCTCAGTGTCAGCTACCTGCGTGCCAAGAACTTTTTCTCTGGTAAAAAGACACATGTACTATTTATGTTCAAAATACATTCATGAGTCTGTAGGTATGTTCAGAAGAGAGTGACACTCCCCACACAGACACTGTTGTGTAAAAAAAAAAATCTGATTAAGCGTTATATATGTACTTGCTGTCCTAGTTGCCTAAACATACATGCTCGTCCCTGTGCATGTATGATGCTTATGGTGAGTCAGAGTTCACATTGGCACTGTCATGCATTTGATGACAGAGGAAGCTGTGTCAGGAACAGAAGAAGCCACTGCTTTGCCTTTAAGAACAATTGCATCGCCAGTTGCTTTCCACCTCCTTGAACTTGTCACAACAGACTTACAGTTTGCTCTGACTTTGTGCTGCTTATGTTTGTTGGCATCTCCTGCAGCCTGCACTCATGTGTGGACCGCCACACTGAGAGAAGAGCAGCCAGCCAGAGCCTTATTCAAACAATTTCCTCCAGCGGCGAAGGCCGTTAATAATTCATCAGCCTCCACATCTGTGTGTGCGTGTGTGTGTGTAGACGTGCATGTGTAGGTGTGTGTCTGTGTGTGTATCTGAAGACAGTGTTTTTAAAGGCACCCTCATGGTGTCCATTAAAAGAGTACCTCCAACAGTTGCATGCCACTGGATAGATGTGTACATTCTCCTCCACTATGCAGAGTGAAGACATTGTTATTTTAGGCTCAGGTCTTTCTAAGAGAATACTGCATTGCGGCCGTTGGATGCTTTTGAAGCATCAATTATTGAGAGTAGCCCCGAGTTTAAAGAATTTATGAAACTGGGGTAGAGCAATGTTTGTTTAAGGCAGTAGTGCTTTCAAACGACTGTTTGAGGTGAGATGAACAGGATCAGCTTGGTGATAGTTTGCATGGCCACTGTGCATCTCTTATTTATTCTTGGTTGACCAAAGCCTTATGGAAATTGCTGCTCTCAATACTTAGTTTATCATTTCAGACTATGGAGGTGTCCTCTGGATGCTCAAACCATCAGAGTGAATTATTAATAGTAAATTTTGCACCAATAGGTCACAGTGTAGCCAGTGGGTAAGACCTTTTGTCTAACTGCATTAGCCTACTTCCTGGACAGTCTCTAAGTAATTAACAAGCTCAGGGCTCTTACATTAAGGAGCAGATCTGTAGGGAAAGCCCTGAGCCTCAGGCCCATAGCTGCAGGCTGCTTCTGGGACCATAACTTGTTGTGTGTAAACAGAGCAAATCCAGCTTGTTGGAGTCAGCTGATGGAGGCTGGTGGGTGGTCTGCAGTGATGCGCTGGGGAAACGCCTCTCTTTGCACATTACAGCATGGTCTCTGCTCTGTTTGGATGTTCAGTGCAGCACAGAGGCCCATCCTCATCAATAATTCACTTTGTTTGTGCTTGCGTCTTTTATAAGCACATCCTTCACACTAAAACAGTTCAAGTGATTTTCTGTTAGTGTATACAAATATGTAGTGGGTTTTGGACAAAGCCTGGTTAATCTGCCTGACAGTATTATCCCGCCCAGCTGCCATGTTTGTTGTCAGGAGTTACAATGGAGTCAGCAGATCTGTGGAGAGGGACGTCTCTAAAAGCCATCACACAGGATCACCCCACTTTAGGTGTGAGGCGGGCGGCGCTCTCCAAACTGACAGCTTCCTTCACAGCCGCTGTCTGCCTCTAGAATTCACGCTGCATGTGGGACCAGCACAATGTCAAGTGCTGTATAGATCTATGGCTCTGCTGGGGCCCTTTAGTAGTGGTTAAGTGTACTGTTTGATTAGTGGGAGGTTTAAACCCAGTGAATGATTTGGGAGTGGTGCCAGTAGGGAACTTTCATTTTACACTTCTTTCAAAATCTTGACGTGAAGAATGTCTGACAAGTTTTTTAATACAACTATAACAACTATCCAATTCTATTGTGTTCAAAACATTCTGAAATGCACATAATCCCTGTATTAGTTCATACTTAAATCTCACAAATGTTAACACTAATGAATGTGTTTAAAATGGGTACTTTGAATCTGAACAGAATCTTACTTTTAAAACATAAATATATAGTCCAATCTGCAATGCATAAATTGCTAATTATTTTTGGGGCTTTTGGCACCTGGTTAACAAAACCAAAAAAACTACTTTTTTGAATCTATCCCACTCTCTGCCACAGTGTCCTGACCCCTCTGTGTTTATGGTGTGACTGGAGTGAAGCTTACGCAGTTGAACCCGTGTCACATGACCGCAGTTGCGTAACGGCAGTGATCAGATGGTCAAGTCTTATGGAGACTTCTGTGCACTTATCGTCACTATGTTTATGTTTAATCCACTGATTATAAACTATTGCAAGGTCAATGCTGAAGTCAACTTTGAGATAGCAATACACAAGTAACAGGTTACATGCACTCTATTATTCTTTTGTGAAACCGATAACCAGATGCTAATCAATACTAAAATTAATACTGAAACGTGATATTCATTTCAGTTTCGATACTGAACCAAAATTATATGAATTGTACTGAATGAAAAATAAATGGTACTGATGCTACTAAACTGCTATTAATTATATTTAAAAAAAAATATACATTTGAGTGTCTAAAAAGAGTGTGTAGTACACTACACAAGTTCAAAATTGGTACTGAGCTTTTTGGACCGTAAGAAGTTACTAGACTTAACATTATTGTGTGGGACTTACATGGGAATAATTTTATTAATTCAGTTGACTTCTGTTAAGTAATTTGTAAGTGTTTTTGAATGATTTTGAGACACTAAAATAGTCTTTAAATGTAGAGGAGTTCACACATTACTACACAATATACTTTACCCGTGGACTGGGCTTTACATATAAATCATATGTAAAAGCCTCCTCCTATTGACATGTTGTGACAGGACATAATGAAATGTAGCACACAAATGTACACATGATCATTATTAATGTTGTTTGTAATCCATGTGATGTTTGATATAATTATGCTGACTGACACTGATTAGATGCATTTGTATGACGTGACATAAACAGCTGGATAAGGACAGTGCAGATGTAGTGACGACATGTGGCTCTGCTCTGATTGGTTACATAAGATCAGTTGTAAACGACTGGTGATACGTCAGAATAGTCACTAAAGTTCTGGACCAACCCCATCTCTCCCGCTTCCTGTAGGTCACATCTCTGCATTGAAACTATCTGGGCTACATAATCATCAGCAGGTCATCCCTCCATGTTTGACCCCTCCCTCCTGTCACAGCACAGCGCCCCCCTCCATTCAGTGCCTCTCTGGCAGGGCTTAACCCCCTCCCCCTGCTCCGCCGATCACGATATGGCACAGGCAGGAATGCGGGCCACCAAACCTGGTCTAATCAGAAGTGACCTCTTCCCACCCCACCCAAAGCCCATCAGCTCCTGCTGACTGTGGAGCGACCCTCATAAGCAAATATGCACCATGTGACCCAGGAACCTCCGGAGACACGAACGCGGCCAGGGTGCGTGCCTAGGTCCTGCATTAGTTGTCTTGCTTAGGCTGTATGTGTGGCTGCATGTGCATTGCGTGCATTCATGTGTATGTTAGAGGATGTGGGGGTGGTATGTGCACATCGCGTGTTCATTTACTGCAGTGGTCCAGGGTGAAGGAGTTGAAATGTTCTATATTTACTCACTGCCATTCACACAGAGCTGGAATAATTAACACACAAACACATTCACACACAGTGTATGCATGCCCACACTGCTCACTGCACTGGCATTTGTTCGTGCCAGTTCACAGCAACTTTCTTTAGCTGTCTGTTTTGATCAGTGGTACAGATCAATATGGGCAGAACATCTGATACAAATAATAATTCAAACTATTCCCTTATCACCCATACATGCACATACAGGGGCATAGTTTTGAGGAGCTTTACTATGGGGCGCCAAGTGTAACACACTTAATTTCGTGGACAAAATGCCTTTTGTGCCACGAAATGGATAAAATGGTCACGAAATCGTAAATCATCACGATGCCTTTTGTCCACGAAATGCGCAAATCAGTTGCCATTGTGTCCACGAAATGATAAAGGGAGCACGTCATTTCGTGGACAAAATACAAAACTGGTTATTCATTACGTGTACTAAATTTACTGCTGACTTTTCCTTTTGTGGACATAAGGCTGGATTCACTACTTATTTTCGTGGACGAAATGAATTTATATTTGACAAAAGTAATGTTGTCCACGAAATGAATGACATTTATGCTTATGTGCCACTAAATGCATAACGTTTTCTTTTCGTGGGCCTGCAGATACCTTTCGTCCATGAAATGCATTTTGTGATTCAGGAAATGCATTTCGTGATTTAGGACATGGGTTTTGTGGACGAAATGCATTTTGTAAATCACGAAATGCATTTCGTGACTCACAACATGCATTTCGTCCACGAAATGCATTTTGTAATTCACAAAAAGCATTTTGTGATTTACGAAATGCATTTCGTCCACAAAAACCATTTCGTCAATCACGAAATACATTTCGTCAATCACGAAATGCATTTTGTAGACGAAAGTCATCTGCAGACTCACGAAATCCATTTTGTAAATCACGAAATGCATTCCGTGACTCACAATATGCATTTCGTCCACGAAATGCATTTCGTAATTCACAAAAAGCATTTCGTGATTTACGAAATGCATTTCGTCCACAAAAACCATTTCATGAATTACGAAATGCATTTCGTGATTTACAAAATGGATTTCGTGAGTCTGCAGATGACTTTCGTCCACAAAATGCATTTCGTGATTGACGAAATGCATTTCGTGATTGACGAAATGGTTTTTGTGGACGAAATGCATGTTGTGAGTCACGAAATGCATTTCGTGATTTACAAAATGCATTTCGTCCACAAAACCCATGTCCTAAATCACGAAATGCATTTCCTGAATCACAAAATGCATTTCGTGGACGAAAGGTATCTGCAGGCCCACGAAAAGAAAACGTTATGCATTTAGTGGCACATAAGCATAAATGTCATTCATTTCGTGGACAACATTACTTTTGTCAAATATAAATTCATTTCGTCCACGAAAATAAGTAGCGAATCCAGCCTTATGTCCACAAAAGGAAAAGTCAGCAGTAAATTTAGTACACGTAATGAATAACCTGTTTTGTATTTTGTCCACGAAATGACGTGCTCCCTTTATCATTTCGTGGACACAATGGCAACTGATTTGCGCATTTCGTGGACAAAAGGCATCGTGATGATTTACGATTTCGTGACCATTTTATCCATTTCGTGGCACGAAAGGCATTTCATCCACGAAATTAAGTGTGTTACACTTGGCGCCCCATACTTTACCAATGGACTTTAAAATTACATACATTCAAGGAAAAAAATTTTTTTTTCGGAAGTTGGGCTAAACAGTGATCTTGCATTTCTCTCTAGTTTTTAACCATCCATCCATCCATCTTCTCCCGCTTAATCCGGCTGGGTCACGGGGGCAGTTTGCTGCCCAATTCTCATAGCACCTGACCCCCCCCATGAACTCCTCTGCCGGTGGTGAGCCCACAGGAGGGAACCCTAGTTTTTAATTCTTTCAGAAGTTATGCTCATGAGACGTTAAAATCCAAGTACAAATTATTGTAATCTTTTAGTATTGAGTATTTTCTATTGAGTAAACCTTGTTAAACAATATGTGTCTCTCTCTTTGATGTGGTGTCACTCTTTAAACTGACGACATCTCGGACAGGGGCCAAATTGGCCCATTGGTCTGAGTCCAGGCCCGATATGCCCCCCCAAAATCGGGCAGTATCACTTTATATTTTCTGCTTGGTGGATATTGCCCTTCCATACTTTAAACTAAAGTGATATTGTGTTAAGTTTTGCCTGAAATGGCAATCCACTGAAAAGAGCAAAAACATCAGATTGTCAGTAGGACCAGTGTGTTTATGAGCAGGTCAGTACTATCTGCAGAGTAGTTTAATGCTTGTGTTATTCAAATTGTGATACATCTGTTGGTTTTTGCAGTGAGTGGGTCTTGTATTGCAGTCCTCAGAAGTCAGCTGAGAACTGTAGATGGTCAGATTTTCAGGTCATTGTTTGTTTGTCAGTCCTGATCTGTCAGACACAGCAGCAGATATGTAAGAATGTCGAGTGGGGGGCCCCAGAACAGGCTGAACCCACTCTCAGTCTCCACCACTCCCAGAATATCACCTATTTCTGCTGTATTTTTAATAGTGTATCATACTTTAATCCCCTACACTTACACCATTTGATACAGAATATTTAGTAAAATGTTGTATTTTGATGTGATGTTTGTGATTCTGTTAATTATAGCTTAGAATGGGGCAATGGGGGTGCAATATTAACAAAAATGTATATCCTGATCAATTCTGTTTAGAATGTTGCATGTTTTTATGCCCTGATCTTTATGTCCACACTATTGTAGTGTTAACTCTTAACTCTTACATGAGTTGTTATGTATCTGAAATAACTGTAATACTACTTATACTCCAGTAGTTTGCCATTAATCATGAAGGTATAACCCAGACCCCTTGATCTGACTTACCAATATAACAGTATTAATGTCTGTATTGTGCTTTAAAGCCTTGACAAGCCTCTCATAGAACCCAGCATACATGTTGTATGCTGCTGTATAAACAGTGAGTGTATTTGGGCTAGCCAGGCTGCTCTATTCACGGCTGTAAATGCCTCTGGGTGATTGCTGCAGCTCTATTATGGCACACGAATGCTATGGCTGTGGGAATGTAAATGTTTCATTATGTACACTCGGCTCCACTGAAGCCTGAAAACAAGATGTGCTCTTTGTCCTCTTCTGGCCATTCACCAGGCTCTGTGTTGGCCCACTTTCTACATGGATAATGCCTCAGACGCCACACACTGTACCTCAGGTGTGGAAGCTCTCAGTGCAGAAACACATATATTCTATTCTGGAGCTTTTAAAATATTTAATGGCTATGAATTCACAGTTAATTTAATGCTACTGCAAAAGAAAAATATTGTAAATGATCACATTTGTGTCAAACCTATTATCTGTCTTGTATTCAATTACAGCTGTTTTTATTGCAAAAGATACCTTATGAAAACATGCACTCTTACCCCAACTTACACCTCCTTACTCACACACATCTATACACACGTATATTTTAAAGCATCAGTTTACATAACAGATGTCGATATCTATTTTTCTTTTATAAAGACTCATTTAATGGAGCTGAATTATTCCCTGATTGTGGGAAAGTTGTGTTTTAGGTTTAGTTTTTCCTCGAGTGATGCAGGAAAGAGATAGCCACTGTCTGTGTGAATTTTCATGTGTGTTAGCTTGATTGATTAGGATTTATCATCATGCCTGTCATGCCTTTTCTCACTGAAGTTGTCCTTATAAACTGATGTTTGACATTGTAAAGTACATTATATTACTCCATTTAAATTAAGTACCTCTTTCCTGTGTTTCCCTTGTGGAAAACTCTGGAGACACAATGCTGACACAAAAATAAGCACTCAGACCTAACTTGAGCGCAGTGACTGTAGTGTAAATACATTGCTAGTTTAATAGTAACAGTGATTCCAAATCACATGCTGAACTACTGCCCATATATACATATAAAATGTATTTATTTTAATCATGCAAATTAACAATGCAAACTCTTGATTGTTGCCACTTAACAAAAACAATTTTTATTGCAGACAAATACAAGCTGATTGTTGATCATTGATTCTTAATCCCTGAATCTCACTCTTGATAAGAACTTGCCTAATTTCACAGCCCTACTCCCGACTAAACATTTCTTAGTGGTTGTGCGCCCTGACAGCATCTTCTCCAGATGACTGAGGGCAAAACACATTTCATAATATGCTTTTGAGAGATCTTTACTTTACTAAGGCCAGTCTAACTTAACTACCCCAGTCCAATGCGCACAAGCACCAGCAGTCACAATGTTCTTGTGTATGCAAACAATATTACTTTTCATATGAACAATTATTGATCATTTCAAACAGTACTGATTGATTTCATTGATAATTTTCTAGCACTCAGTCAGACATTGAACATCTGTGAGAAAGCTCTGTCCCCTGCCCCATCTCACGAGTGCCATACCATCCACATGTTATTCAATTCACTCCATTATGCCATCCTTTGTCTTTGGTAAAATGTAACACAGGGCTCTGTATGGGAACAGGGTCACAGGTGCCTGTCCAAATCCGCCTCTCGTGTGAAGATCCAAAGCCCATATGCTATAGGCCGTGTCTGTGCTAACACCGCTAGTGCAGCTCACCCCGCCTTTCAGATGGAGGGCTTGTTAACCCCCTAACCAGACAACAAAACATCTGACCCAGAATCTAACCACCCAATCATGTCATATATCACCTCAGGGGTCAAAGGGCATCATGGGTCGCTGCACTGTGCTCCTGCTGGGGTCAGAGAGTAATGCTCCTGACCACTGCTTTCTTTCTCATGGCATCACCCTGATTGTTTCTAATTATAAAAGAATATAAGGTTATACTATCATTGGTTACGAATCTATTGTCATGTCAGAATCTCAGACGTAGAGCAGGAGCCTACGTTACTCTATAGGAGAGGCACTGTTATGAACTCTTCAAATATAAAATCCCCAAATAATATACCTACCTATTTTATTAATGCTTTATACAACATAGTCTTGCACCTTGCAGTTATATTACCTGACTACTATCAAGCCTATGTAATTGAAATGATGTTTTGTTTTTTTTTGTTTTTTTTACCTTAGTTTATTTGTGGATACAGTACAATTATCGAAATCACTAGTCCAGTCATTAATTCATTGCTCTTTACATTAAAATGAGGTAGTGAATGATTCTGAACTGACCTTGAGCCCAACAGTTGATTTAAACAGTGTGAGGTTAAAACAGCTTAACCCAAAAGTCTGCAATCCTGAATGAGGATTACCAAAACATTGTCTCCTCTTTCTCTAAACCTTGTGTTTTTATAGATTGTGCTGTTTTTCCTTTCGAATTTGGGCTTAAGAGATAATCACATACAATAACCTGTGCATATATATTTTAATATTGTAGGTCTGGTCCTTCAAATACATACAAATCATATTTTAGGATGCATGAATTTTACTGTTATCTGTGTGTATTTCATTTGTTAATTTGATCACGACCTCTCTAAGCAAAGTCCATAACTTCCATGAACGCTGCGATGAGCTGTATCTAAGTATCTTGTTTAGTTTGTTTGCTATTTATCCTACACCTGTTGATATAATCAAATTCACGTGCTTTGTAGAAGTGGTCAATATTTCAAAAATATTGATAATGCTGTGAATATTGTTTTGAAGATATGCAAAATTTAGGATTTGATTTATTGCTGAACTTCTGGGGATCCTTTCAACAAGTAAGACTAATAAAATGTTTTAAGACATTTAAGACATTTCTGTTAGATAATTTTTTTTTTTTTAGAATGTCAGGGCAAGCTATTTGTTTTTGTAAATAACTGTCACTATTGTTAGTATTTTGGAATAATGGGATAAATTCTACTTTTGTTACATAAAACACTGAGACAAAATGATACCATAATAATACAGCATTGATCTAGACTGTACAATAAAATAGGCCCTTTGCTTTTGGAACAACCTTTCAAGCTGTGCATTATGAATGTTTAATGTGCTGGGGTTTGGCATTGCCACACTAAACATGAGGAAATCTGACAGTCACAGCAGTACTTTGCAAAGATTATTACAGGAGCTGGTCTGCCCCTCTTCCACCCCCGATAACCCTACTGCTTCACTAACCCCTCTGTCTGTGTCCTTACAGTGGCCCTGAGCAACCACAACAGCCTGGTCCAAAAAGATGGTGATGCCAAACCAGCAAGGGCGCTAGAGAGCAGAATCTCTGAGGGGGAACTACTGCTGCAGGTCAGTATGAGAATTGTACTTTACTGTATGTGTGCAGCTGTAGTCATGGGCACACCTATGTTCTCACAGCATTTTATTAGGTGTGTATGTTATGTTTCACTTGGTTGTTCATTTCCTGTATGGAAATCATGGAGTGAATATGGCACTTAGAATAATTACATTTTCTAAAATAAGCAGTTCTTTATGTACAGATTTTTAGGTGGCTTTGTATTTGACATGGTCCATTTACACACAAACATCCAGAACTCAATATGTTTGGGGTACAGTGGTGCTGCTGATTGACCGTTGTGATGGGACTCCTGCTGTTTCTGTCTAATTCAGTTATTGCAACTACTGTTTAAATTGTAAATATATGCTAATTTATCCTCCCCATATCACCACGCAGTCTCGAGATATGTATTTGTCAGTGTGCAGTAAATTAAAGCCTTTTTGTTGCAGATTACATAGCAATTAAATCAGGGCTGACTCTAGGATTGCCAAATTTGGGGAAATTATTATAAAGTGAACCTATTAAAAAAACCATTCCCCTTCCTTATGGTAAAAATATATTTGTATTATTGCTTTAGATCAGGCACCACACTTGGTCATATGATTCTGTCTATGCCTTCAAGATATAATACCCACTTTAGGAATATCCTAAGTCATTTGCCCAGTGCCCCAACTCTCTGAATCAGGACTGAATGGTGAACAGGCTTTGCGACTGCCACATCTTTTTGGGATCTGTTGGCGTCATTGATTTTCCAGTCCAGTTCCTCCCAATGTGCATCACTGTGGCATTCCAGGAGAGAGGAAGCAGCCTGCCCCCTGCTTTCCCCTGAACCAGATTGTATCATTATTATGATAAGCCTGTATTTCTCGGACTATAATAATGTGACATGAAGGCTCATTTAGAAGTAATATTTACAAAAGCAAGCAGTTTGCTGTTGATTTGCCATATGAAAGAAAGGAGAGACTTGCTGTAGGAAACAGCTGTATACTCTGGACGCTATACTCCTTGTTTTAAGGCTGATTTGAACAAGCATTATCCAAAAAATAAAAAATAAAAAGAATGATTATACAAATAAAATAAAGTCGCAATATTAAAGGTACACTATACACTATTAATTTCTACTTGTTTCAATGGTGATGTTATTGCTGTTCCTAGATTGTTCCACAGTCTTGCATTTATTCAGTATTGGGTGTTTTTATTACTTGAAAATCAAAAATTTTTGCCTTTCCACAAATTTGACCAGCAACTAGCCATGTTGGGATCACCTGCTGGTCTCCATGGTGACAGAAAAGTTTAATACCATACTGTGAAACACTCAAGGCAAAGCTAAACCATCTCCATGTACACCACTTTCTGTGAACACTTTTAACTGTTCTGTATTTTATAACTGTAGTAAGTGACAGAAAAGGTACATAGTGACCTCTAAAGTAATAATGGATTGCCAGTGCAGTATACACATTGTTTGGTTGGATTGGCTTGTTTATCATATTGTACCTCAAAGAAATAGAAGATATACAACTGTTCACATCGCCTCCTCTTATGGCCGCTTCACAGTATTTTGTCCATGTTGCTGCAGACACTTGACATTTGCTGTTGTGTTTACTCTGCAGTGTTGACTGATAATTGTGGTGAATCACTGGTGTGTTGTCAAAGCGACAAAGATGGCGTCTGGGTGTTAGTCATCTCTGTGACCGAGGGCGGGGGTGATGGCGCTCTTGGATGCGTGGGCAGTTGTTTATGATGTGAATGTGTTTGTTTATGAAATCATCCAGGAGCAAAGAGGATGGCCACATATGCACCGAGGTGGAAATGTCACACCAGCTGTTCTCTCTGAACAAAAACACTTCACCTGACAAGGGCCATACCTTTACAGTTGTCTTTTATTATAAACAGAGGATTTCATCTACTTACATACAACAACACAATATAGAGAAAAGCACTCCTTACATAGTATTTTATTATAAAGGTAAAAGAGAAATATAAACTTTTAACCAACCATATTATAATAGTTTTCTCATTTACCCTCTCAAAGTTGTACTTAAAGTGATTCATGCATGTTTGAGTGATCTTTATTCTCATGCTGTCAAGACATCATTGCTCCAAACGCTCCAGTTTTCTCCTGTTTATTTATTTTTTCATTAAAACAGAATCATCAGCATCATAGCATAGCCATTTTAGCACAAGTAAAAAAATAAATAAAAAACATAAATAAATAAATAAAAAAACACTTGTCTCACTGATTTGAAGCTATCCATACAGTGTGGTGCTGTGAGCATGGTTCAGCAGCATGGTACTTCTGCTTGATGTATCAATATGCAGCCCTGAATTAAAAATGTTTGTGATAATTATTGCAATTTATGTCTAAAATATAACATTATTATTCATGGAGGTCCTGGATTATAACTATATCTGATGAAAACAGCTTCTTTAAGTAATTGGCTGCTCTAACTTGTCATATGGAAATGAATGCCATTCCTTTGACTGAGCACACATAGTAGCAGCTCTATTGGACCATGAAGTACAGTAGACATAATTCGACCTTAGGTTTTGACCTGGATTAATCCCCAGTCATGAGTATTTAAGCACAGGCAGTAACAATAGAAATACTTTCTCAGAGCTTCATGACAACTAAAAAATGTATGGGTCATATGAGCAGCATTGCATTTTTGGTACACTGATGTAAAAACAATGCAATAATATAAAGCGATGTAAACAACTTACTTCACAAAAGCCACTATAGCTAATGACCCATGCAGAATCCACACATATGTATTAACTATCACACATATGTATTAACTATCCTTCATTGTCACTACATACATATTGCTTTACACCTCATATGCTTTTGGTAATATATTAGATTTCTTTACTAAGTATACGTGTTTCTAATTTCCAGGCCCTTAACGGTTTTGTCATTGTGATCACTGCCAGTGGAACCATCTTCTACTCCTCACACACCATCCAGGACTACTTAGGCTTTCACCAGGTAACTTTAATTATGTTCTCCAGCACAATGACATTATAATGAGAAAAGGACACCATTACTCCTGGCTGGGTGCCGTGTAAACAACAGAGTAGGCCAACTGTCTGAGGGACTCATGCTGGAAATGCATCATCACCAGTGCAACTACCATACTGTGTCTACTTTATTTTAAAATAAAGTAGACACAGCGGATCTGAGTCATTCTATATGCTGTCTATAAAATATGCAATTATGAAAAGTATTCTTTGTTGCTAATAATTTCCATTGTTGGTAAAAGGTCACCATGCACAGGTTGCGTGCTCTTCGGACTCTGAGTTGATCCACAGGTCTGCTCACTGCATGATGCAAAGACAGGGGCTCAACAACAACAGCGCTGCAGATAAAGCTATTTATAGTTTGTCCTTTAGTGAGAAAAAAAACAAAAAAAACAAACAATGGAAACCGGCCATAAAAAGCTAAAACTAAAACAGGTGTTGGAATAGAAATCTTGTGCATTTTAAAACATTTTGCAAACCATTTTTGACATTCAACCTAGTATTCAAATGAGTATTTACATTTTTATATGCCTTTTACATTTTGAAATGTTACAACAAATATACAGTCAAATGCATTTTCTCTTGTTCAGACTGATGTGATGCACCAGAGTGTCTATGAGTTGGTCCACACAGAAGATCAGCAGGAGCTCCGCAGGAACCTGCACTGGGCTCTCAATCCTTCTCCACCCTCCTCCTCCAGCAGCCAGGACTCCCCCAATGGTCAGTACTTCATACTTCCCTATTTTTAAAATATCATTACCAGGGAACATCCTCATTTTAAACATGTTTACCAATATAAATGGTGACATAAATTTACATAGTTTTTATAATTAGTTTATAGTTTAATTCAATCTACATTTTAGCATAAATGTACCTCAGTGTCTGTTACTCCCCTTCTGTTGTCCTGTGTCCATATAAAAATGGTAGCAAATATGATCCCGCTAACTGCCCCCACTTGAGGCATTAAAGTGTAAGTCCATGCTCAGGTCAGGTCATGTGACCCATAATCTCCAGTGTGGCTTATGAGGTGAAGTGGTCCCTGATCTGTATTTGGGTTGTAAGATGCTTATGGCTGTACGCTGTACGCTGCTCTAACTGTTGCTTCCTCACAGAACAGGGGCTTGCAGTGCACTCACAAAGCCGCCTGTAGATTTTGGACGGGAGCAAGCTGAAGGCTTACATAAGTACTTCTTGAGCAAAGTAGAGTGGCTGATACTATTAGATACCCCCAGTTCCATAGTATATCCAGAGATCAAGTCTCCTGTTGTTTATGCACAATTTCAAACTCATTTGGCTTAAAGGTTTTGTGATCAGTGCAAAACAGGGTAGTTTCAGTTGACACTAGGTTAAAGACATGTATTTGACAGTTCACCGGACACTATCCAGATACACACCAGAAACACTGTTCTGTACCAAATGAGGTTTTATGAAATAAAACACAGAGAAAATGTTTATTTGCATGTAATCTGTGTACCGCATATTTATTCTAACTGTAAGCCAATCTGTTTGACTCATGCAAAACATTAACATATTATGTAACACAGCATGACATTACCCAAACACAACTTTTCCTGCTGACTTTTGTTCTGCTTAGGCGTAAATTAATTTAATGGAAACATGAAGATAAAGGTTACCTGAAGCTCTTAATGGGCTAGTGGGGATCCAAATAAATAAAACCTAGTCTTAAACCTACACCTAAATGTTAGAGGATTATGCTCCATGTAACCTGGACTTCTTGTAAACCAATAAGTTGATATGTTTTCTGGGTGCCATGATAAAATAAAAAAAAGTGTTAGGGTTAGTTAGTGTTTTCATTATTACTGTTTATATTTTTCTAAATTTGATGGTCAAATGGCTTGTACCAAAATATACATTATTACAGTATACATAAGTGTAATTAACTCTTAAGATGTGCTGAGTGATTAATTAATGTATGTTTTGTTTTTGTTGGCAGATGTAGATTCAGAAAGCAGTTCATCTCTGGTCACCTATAGCCCTGAACACCTTCCTCCAGAAAACTCATCCTTTTTAGAGAGGAGCTTTGTGTGCCGCTTCCGCTGCCTCCTGGACAACTCCTCTGGATTTCTGGTTGGTTTCCAAACATTAACACAGTGCCCAATGTTTCATAGATGTAGAAGCACAAATAACTGTACATCAGTGCCATTTCTTTTTTGAACATTAGATGGATTGTCATGAGTTGCGTTGACCAATAGTTGCTATGATGACAGAATAATCTGTTCTCAATAGTGATCATAACATTTGGATTGATTAGTTGTACTAAAGCAGATTGAAATGTCATTTTCTGACAACAGAATGTCTGCTGTTTTTTTCCACAGGCTTTGAACCTACAGGGCAGACTGAAGTTTCTTCAAGGACAAAGTCACAGAGAAGAAAATGGAGCTAACCCCCCTATGCAGATGGCTCTGTTTGCAGTCGCAACTCCCCTGCAGCCTCCCTCTATCCTGGAGATCAGGACCAAGAACATGATCTTCAGAACCAAACACAAGTTGGACTTCACCCCTATGGCCTGTGATGCAAAGTAAGGGCACACTGGTGTAAACAGTGTATTTTGCTTTTGTTTATATCAAGCTTTTTTATGCAGTGTCTGACTACGTTGTTGTCTGCAGGGGAAAGATAGTCCTAGGGTACACAGAGGCGGAGCTGAGGGTGCGAGGCTCTGGCTACCAGTTCATTCATGCTGCTGACATGCTGCACTGTGCAGAGAACCATGTTAGAAGTGAGTGTCATTGTCTGCAGACATAGGCTAAACTACAATTACCATATATCACACTAAAAATGAGCTCTTATATATTCTTGTAAATGTTTAAATGAAGAAACTCTCAGTCACTTTGAACTAATACAGCATAATATTTTGCTGCACTTTGGATGCCTACTTATCCAAATTGTAGACCCATTGTGAAAGGTTGTAAAAGTTTAGGAAGCCCAGTGGTCAGAGAGTTCAGACAGCTTTCCCAAGTAATCCCTTTGGATTACGAAGCAGATTGAGCAAAGCTGCAGAGCTGCCATAGAAAAAGATCGCTCCCATAAATCCAACATATAAACGAAGAATCACAGATGATCCATAAATAATCACCAAGAAACACACTCCTTAATATGAGATTTATCTTCATGGATACTGTACAAGATACAATTCAACAATATAAAATATAATACTTTAAATAGTGGACAATAAACAAAAAATAGTGGATTTGTTGAAACTGATTGAGCATGAATATATCCCATGTATTTAATGTGCGCTTTTTATTTGTAGTGATAAAGACTGGCGAGAGTGGCCTCACTGTGTTCAGACTCCTGACCAAAGAGAACCGGTGGAAGTGGGTCCAGGCCAATGCCAGACTGGTCTACAAGAACGGCAAACCAGATTACATCATCGCCACTCAAAGGCCTCTGCTGTATGTATCCATTTCCCTCTGTAATAAACTACTTTTTAAATTAAGGTACACTTTATCGTCCACACTGGGAAATATGTCTTCTGCATTTGGCCCGTTCTTTGGTGCTGCTGGGACAACCTTTGGTCGACATTTTAGCTCCACTAAGCATTCTTGAGCAGGACATTAGCAATGTACTTCCAGATTAGTTTAAACTTTTTTTTCATATAGGAAAAGACACATACTTAGAGCATTTTTTCAGATTTTTTTATTGTTGAATGTCTAAGTAGCATTTTTTTTTTTAACTTTAGTATATAACCTGGAGTTAGAAAGTACAGAGCTGTGAATGGAGATAAGTTATACGTGCAAGTGCATGGATCAAACTATGATAACTTTTTTTATATAACATGTATTTTAGGAATGTTTGTTTCACATCTTTTAGGGATGAAGAAGGCGGTGAACACTTGAGGAAACGTTCTATGCATCTCCCCTTCACCTATGCAACAGGCGAAGCTTTACTTTACCAGTCCAACCACCCACTGGGCTTTCTGGATGAACCCATGGAGAAAAATGGCAGCAAAAGCAAGAAGAGCCGATCTGAGAGAATGGTTAAAGATGGTCTGGACCCTGGGTCTCTTTTGGGAGCCCTCATGAGTCAGGACCAGTCTGTTTATGTATGCCAGCCTGCTGTTGAACCCAAGTTATCCTTCCAGAGTATCTTTGGAGAACCACTAGGATTTTCTGAGTCCAAACCACATGGAAGTTGGGATGATTCTAACAGCACAATGGTGCCAAGTGTCTCCGAAGCTAGCACAAGTCTTGACCCGCTCCTGGCTACTCTGGACTCCCTGGTGCTGGAGGGACAAGGAGTAGTGGATCCTGAAGATGGGACCTGTTCAAATGGAGAGCTCTTTGGAGCTCTTGAAGGCTTGGGTCTCAGTGCTGAAGACTTGGAGCTGCTCTTGCTCGATGAACGTATGATTCGAGTGGAGATGGACCCCGAGCATATACCCACATTGGATGACTTGCTCACCAATGACGAAATCCTGTCTTATATTTACAACACTCTAGAGGGAAGGAATGATTCAACAGAGCAAGGGGGACAGGTGCCTCCTGCTCACCCCTCCACCACTCAAACTAACTCTATCACAGACAATCATTTGCAAATGGATTTCCATAGGCCCAATGTAGTTGGTCAGGGCCCTATTATCCAACTTTCACAACAGATGCAACAACATTTGACAATGCGGTCAGGTAAAGCGAACAGTGACTGGGGACAGCATAGCAATCATTTGGCTAACACACTGGTTAATGGTGAACTGCATGAATCCAATCATTCTATCCCCAATGGACACTGGTCACCGCAGGATGTTTTAGTAAATGCTGGCATCAATCCTTACAAAGCATTTTTTAAGAACAACACAGCACACATGAATGAAGAGATTCAGCAAACACATTCATATGTTCAGCAGCCAGTGAGGATGCATCACCAGCCATCACAACAGTGCCATGCTAAAAAGAAAGCCAGCAACCTCAATGGACTGTGTGCTGTCCCCAGGGCTGATGATGCTAAATCTTTATGGCAGGACTACAGCTTCAGTGGGGGTCTGGCTAACAATGTCTGCATCGATAACAGCCAAAAACACATAGCAGACACTCCACTAGACATGGATTTTAGCATACCTCATACAGACAATGGGGATTACACTATGAACGGAGAAAGTCTGTTTGGAAGCCAGCAACATGTCTCGGAGTGTGCCGTCTCGTCTTTTCAAGGAGTGAACCACAAACTGCCACAGGAGGCCATCCCAGTGCCGTTGGCTCAGGTCATCTCCAGTCTGTCCCAGTGCCCTCCCCCCAACGCCTCTCTGGAGCAGATCCTGGGCGTGGCCAAGCCCTGCAGGCAGCTGGAACACTACGCCATGGTAACAGCCTCAGACAGCCCACATGAGGCCAACCACAGTAAGGTAAGGACATCTGGTGGCAACAAGAGGTTTATTATGTAGATGGTACTTGAATATATGACATTCCCATTAAGTGTTCATAAATATGTAATGAACAATATGTATGTTGCCAGATTAATCAAACAAGTCACTCAATTATTGAATTATTAATAACAAACTTTGTTTTTTATTCCTCACACAACATGGTTACACAATTTTTTATTTCTTTTGTATACACGTTTTTATTGATTTTTTTGTATCATAAATTTCACTTCTGGATTTCCTATGGAAAAAAAAAACTGTGCGTGAGCAGACATGTTAGGTGCCTATGATTTAGTGTCATAGCTTTTACTAGCAAACTCTATCCTTTATATCAAATTTTCCAGACACCTGTGAGATTGTAGGTTAAGTACAAGGCAGGAACACAGGTATAATGATTAAGGGTGATCTATCTTTTTCTCACCTTCAAGTTCATTGCCTTGTCCTAAATCTTTGGCAAGTTTTTTCAGGGGAGGTTTGTGGGTTTGTTTTTTGTTTGGCTTTTTTATGTAAAAAATATTTCTGATAAGCCAGTAACACCTGGATGTTGCTGGAGAGATGTCTGGACAGTAGAATCACTATAGATTAAAGGAACCATACCCCCATGGACACTCTTAACCTTTAGAGTATTCTGACAAATGGATATGTACAGTATTGTGACGCTATTTCAATCACTTCAAAAGACAATTTAATGCATTTGGTGCAATAAAATAAACTATTACTTTGTGTCTTATGCAGATGGAGAATGGCTGCATTCTGGACAGTACATACTCAGCAGGCTGTGCTCTGCCTAATGGTAACTCAGTAGTGCCCCCTGCTGTTCAGCTTCCTGGTACAGACCCTCTGTCCAGCCTCCCTGACCCCCCTGCCACGGGCTTCTACCTCTGACCTCTGACCCAGCAGCGGGACAGTGTATGAGGCCAGAACCACAGCAGACTGGACCAGCCTTATCTACAATTGCTACAAACTCAACTGCCGTAGGCCTGGATGGTTTTCTGTCTTACATTTGTCTCTTTTTGTGATGTCAAGACAGGATTATAAATGTGTTGTTAAATCATATTATTATTATGTCGATAATAGTGTATTATCGATTTTTTTTTGTTTACAATGATGCAGTCATTACTCAGTTGCATTTATTTCAAGTTTTAGGAGGTGATCAATCTTCCAGATTCAACATATATTTAAGATACAAAGTGAAGTAAAGTTGTACAGTATTAGTTTGGCCTATATGTGAGTAATTTTACATGAATGAATAAGATTATACACTATCAGAGTGACAATACAAAACAACAAAGGTCTAAATTAAAGATTTAAAACCATTCAGATACAAAATATATATTAAATGTTACAGAACATTTCTGTGTAGGTTGCAGCAATCAATCAGACACCAGATGGCTGTTTCTTTCGTAAGAATGTAACCTCCTGGCATTTAGTGGTTTCTGTGTTCAAGGGTTTTCTCGTCAACAGTGAGATTATGTCATAAATGTCTGAAGAAAGTATTATGGCTAGAAGTATCCTGCACTTTATTTCATGCACCACTCAAAGCTCACCTGTAGTTTCAGGTCTTTGGTGGACAACAATAGATGCTGAAGCTACAGGTTGATCAGCACAACCACTTCTCTAGTAGTAGTAGATAGTTAACATGTTGTCTTCTTCCACTTGAATAGTTTTTATTTTTGCTAATATGGATGCTCTGACAACTGGACTTCTGTGAGTTGTCATTCAACCACTTTTTAATTTTTTTCTTTTTTCTTTTTTTTCTTTTTTTGACGGGACCAGATTACCTAATTTTCTGTATTTATTGATGTCCTACAGCTTGTCTGGATGGTCTAAAGCTTGATGTGTTTAAGGTAAATAGTTCAAAAATGAAAATGCTGTGCTTGGGCACAAGCACTGGTTGTACCTCCTCTGTTGAGACAATCTGTGTGTGTGTGTGTGTGTGTGTGCATACGTGTGCGTGTGCATGTTATTACATTTACATCTGAGTTTCAAAAAGTTATGACATGACATATACTGTAACTTCTTCAGGAGACCTGCTTGAGTCATTGGACTAATTAGATACATAAACTTAACCAAACCAATAATGTGCACAAATATTTAAATAATAACTTCAGATTTGAATTTTGACTAATCTAATCTCACAGACCATAATACGGTGTGTTTGCAGCAGTCATTGCACAAACAGAAACAGAACTGTTATGCATTTACAAGTAATACAGTCTGGATTTATGTGACCATTTTTCCTTTGACTCATGAAGAGAATACCATAGTCATCTACAATGCTTAATGTCAAACTTTTTCATCAACGCCATCCATTTATTTAATGCCACAAAGCAAAATATTTGCGGTAAAGCATTTTCAATCTGCACAGAAGCAGTTGCCTACGTTCACAGTGAAATACCAAACGCGAGTACTGAGGAGAGATCTCTGGATGGACGCACTTCTGAATGTTTCTTGTACATATGAAATTGCATTAGTATTATTCAAGAAGAAACATGCTCAAAGAGATTTCCACATAAATGTCATTACTATTGGTATATAGTGCTGTTCTATGTTGAAATGTGTGACACACGTTGTTACGTGTTCTTCAAATGGACTTATTTCTTTCCATTTATGAGCAAAAATTTCTTGCTATATTTAATATAATTAATGTGACTTATTAACAATGTGAAAAGATTTGTAAACCAGCTTTGACAAGCTTGTACATAGTTCTAAGTTGAGTCACTTGTTTCGAGCACTATTTTGAAACACATCAAGCTCCTTTGTTGAGTTTTTCTCCTTTTTTTAAAAAAAATTGTAAATAGTACATTATCACAAACACTGAACATTGACAGCCTGGAAATGGTGCCATATTACAGAGACATCTACGTTGAGGAATTTACCTTTTATAGCCACAATATGTTGAACTAACAGGACATGTGTAGATGACTGCTTGTTTCAAATGATTTATTTTCTCACATGTTGAAAGCATATGACTAACCACTACATCCCCCTGGTACAGTTTTTGTATTCACTTGGGTCATCTGCAACAGGGGACCCAGTGTGTTAGTGTCTCCTTATATGGGCCCATGAGTACAAGGTGCTATGTGTAGCATTTTAACAACAATAATAAATATTACCACATGAATTTCTATGTGTTACTGTTATGAGTTATGAATATAAGAATTAGACAAGTTACACTACCACACTGTAGCCTTATACTTCTATAAATGCAAGAAAGTACAATAACAAAAAATATAACATTGGTTTGGGCTTCAGAACAAGAGGGTTTAGTTCAGAACATAAAATCAGAAAATAACTTAATTTGAAAACCCCAAAGGCAAGCCTATTTACAGAGACATATGTTTGTTCTTATTGTGTTTTAACAAGGCAAATGAAGGCTGGCCTGAGAGCCCAAGGGACATAGTTACAGATATAATGTGGAGAGCGGAGTTGTCAAGCTGAGTCAGCCCTACACTCAATGACATATAGTCTTTGAATAAACAATGGACAATTATAGACTATATTTCCCCATACATTCTTCCCTGTCACATTTAACCACAGAAAGAAACAGGGTCAAAAAGTACATTTTTAAATACATTTCACTGAATACAAGGTATGAACACATCAACTAAGCCTACATAAAGCTAGAATGGGCAAAGTTAAATACTAGTTCATGCTCTTGTGTCTTTTGGCTATACATTTAACTCCTGATATTTCTGTGTTAAAACTAGCAGTGCTTGGAGGTGGCAGCCACACTTCTGTTGCTGTGTCCCATGACAGCTCAATACAATAACGTTTATAACAATGAGTGAGTGAATAATACTTGCCTCAATCGTCAGTGCAGCTGATTTTTTTTTAAATGAAAGAAGAATGAATTGTATTTGTTGCCAGTATTCACAACCAAAAGCTTCCCAGCAAAGTTAAAAGTGTGTGACCAGCGTGTCTCTTTCACTGACCCACAGAATCTACTGGGGTTTGGTGTGACAGCAGTTTATTCTGCACAGAATAATACAGAAAACAGTTGTGGTGAATTGACTTGTAGTGGACATTCACCATGTATGCTACCTCATCTGGTCTCAATTACAGAGACCCATTACAGCAAGCACACATAATAAAATTCAGGGTATTACAATATTTAAATCTGTTACAAAACTGTAATAACAAAATAAAAAGAGGATAACAATACTCTAATATTACCTAATTGCTCTGTAAGTAGTTCTTGTGATCGTATAGTGGATATTTCTAAGACAATATGAAAGAAAAAATATATATATTTTTTTTACCAATAGGCAATTTGTATGAACTCAAGCCGATCTCTATCACCAGCTGGGAGGAAGTTTACAGGGAGCAGAGGGTTTCTGTGAACAACTTTGATTTTCTGAGTGTCAGGGTCTCTGATAGAATACACATTGATCTCAGGTTTCACAGACAACACTTCATACACTTTTGAATCCCATTTGTCTGCTACTTTCCGTTTTCCTCTCTCTCCACAGTTCACAAGTAGGACTTGGTCTCCAACAGCAAGGGGCGAGCCTTTAGATTTGTGATTGTAGATCTCAGCTTGGTGAGCCTCTTCTAACCTGCTGTGCCTTTGGGCAATGCACGCAGCTTCGGCCAAGTCACGCCTTAACCTGGCAACAAACTCACGGTGGTCAACGACTGATTTGCTATGCTGGAAAACTACGTCTACCGGAAGACGCGGGATATACCTAAACATAAGGTTAAAAGGTACAAACCATGCGGGTTCTTGCTCAGTACAGTTATAACAAAACGTCAGAGTCTGTAACATTTGCGACCACCTTGCTTTGAAGTTTGGGGGCAAAGCATGAATCATGTTTCCAAGAGTCCTGTTGTAACGTTCTGTGATACCATTACCCATTGGGTGGTATGGTGTTATGTGTTCTGGACAACAGCCATATTCAGCAGCTCTTTTCTGAGTTGAGTATCGAAATACGCACCCTGATCAGAACGAATTCTCTTTGGGAAGCTGTAAATGCAGAAAAAGTCATTCCAAAAATGACAAGCAACTTGTTTTGGAGACTGTTTTTTGCAAGGGAAAGCACAGTGAGTGAAAAATGGTCAGCGACATCCAAGACATCGACACACTTTTTGTCTGTTTTTTCTGCGGTCCAAAAATTGATGCAAACTAGTTCCATCAACTCTGACGTGTTAATGCTTTTGAATGGGGCATGGTCATTGGGCTCAAGGGTTTTACCAACCAAGCATCTGAAACAATTCTTAACATGATTGACATCCCAATCCAGAAGAACAGTGTGGGACAGTGTTCGGGCCTGACATTGATGACCTGCAGAATCATGAAGGTCATTCAACACTTGCGTTTTTAAAGAGTCTGGTACGAGAAACTAGTTTATTGTCGTGTTCATTTTCATGTCCTTCTTTGTCCTGTACATCATGCTGTTTTTGAGCAAAAGTTTGGGCCAATGCTTGAGTAACTTTCTCACTCCACAGGATTCGCTTGCACGTTCACGTTTTGTAGGCTTTTTGTGTCAGTGGACATAGTAGAAACTGCTCAAGATCTCATCTTGCTCCTGCATGTTGGCAAGTTGACTTTTGGGCAAGGAAGCATGATGGTCTGCACAAATGAGCTGAGGGATGTCTGAAGAGGTGCCTCTGGTTTGGCTGATACCAACATCGTGAGTGCCTAACACAGCCTGGACATCCTCAAAAGAGAGGGACATTTGTGGCAAAGGCGAGTTGTCAGCTTTCTCTGACTGACTCGCTACTAACTGACAGTTGTTAGTACACCTGAACGCGTCTTGAACTTTTCTGTCTACAACTTCAATGACTTGTGTGAGCAGGGGTGAGTATGGCTCAGTGACTATACAGTGAGCAATGCAAGACTTACCAAAAGGCTATCTATTGAGTGTGTTGGCCACCACATTCTCAATGCCTGGGTCATAGTAGAGGCCAAAATTGTAGGCAGCAAGTTTAGAAACCCATCTCTGCTCACATGCATTGATCTTAGGTTTAGTCAAAATATACATTAGTTGATTATTGTTAGTCCAGAGCTAAGAACTCCAGTCGGTGTGCTGGATAGTTCAACTGAGCATGGGAGAGAGTCTTACTAGCAAAAGCCACAGGTCTGGGGATCTTACTATCAGGTTATAGTTGCGAGAGAACAGCTCCAATACTATCAAAGCGAGAATAAAGGGAGAGTCAAAGTCAGGGTGAGCTAATGTGACACAATGCAGTAAGTCATGTTTCAGAGGTTCAAAGGCACATCTGCAGTCACCAGTACAGTCAGTGGACACTAAACCCTTCTTAAACTTAGGCTTGGGGTTCCTACCTCTCTTTCTCTTAGAAATAGTGGGCTCTGACACTAGACTAAACAGCGGCCTAGCTTTAGCTGAACACCCTTCAATAAAATGGTAA
The DNA here is from genome assembly GCA_034769755.1 of Odontamblyopus lacepedii. Lineage (NCBI taxonomy): Eukaryota > Metazoa > Chordata > Actinopteri > Gobiiformes > Gobiidae > Odontamblyopus > Odontamblyopus lacepedii. Next base: position 18,560,173 of record CM068356.1, read on the forward strand.
TACAAGACCATACCTGCCAAGAAAGACCTTATTTTCCTAGCACTGGGTGATTTACCATCTGATTCAAAAAGGTCACTTTCCTTAACATCACTAATGGCCTGAACTTTGCTCAAGTCGGTCTAAACACCATCTTCGCAGACTATGTGACCTAGAAACTTGACAGAGCGGTGGAGGAAATGGCACATTTTGGGAGAGAGCTTAAGGTTGTTGGCAGCTAAACATGAGAAAACCATTTCCAGACACTCTAGGGCAATCTGTTCAGAGGGCGCATACACAAGGAGGTCTTCTAGGTAACACAGCAGACTTGCAAAGTTCCCGTCCCCAAAGACTGACATTATCAAGCACATAAATGTGACAGGACTGTTAATTAGACCTTGTAGCATCTTGAGCACAAATGGGAAGGAAAATGCTGTGTACGTTTTGTAGCCCTCGTGCAGCTTGATGTTATAAAAATCCGAGGTGAGGTCCATGGTGGAAAAGGACACATTACCACAAAAGCAGCAAGCGCATCTGTCTGATGGGGCAAGGGGTGCGCATCTTTAACAGTTCTCACGTTTATCACATAATCTGCCACTGTGGTCAGGATCACTGACTTGAGCAATGAGCCATTTCAAAACGTTACTCCCCAAAATCATGCCATTAGATTGGCCTAGGACAACTAAGACAGGGATGATAACTGTAAAGCCAAAGACTGAAACTGTGAGGTCATAGAGTGGAGCAGGAGTTACAAAGTGACCTCCGCAGCCGACTATAACAAAGTCTTTGGCTGTCCCTTTAACAATGTCCGGTAATGTCCTTGTGAGCTCAGCATCAGTTTTCTCATTAACAGTGCAACATTTACCAGCTTAACATTAAATTAGCTGCACATGAGTGAATTTATATTTTTGTCCACGCAACTTCAAAGCCTCGTCTCGAGTTCTCCATGACAGTGAAGAGGACTCAGTTCGCGCGGAAAAAGTAATTGCAGGTACGGCGGGCGCCAGGAGATGGCGCTAGTTCATTATTTAGCAGGATTTAACAACACTCATATTAACTATGTTACAGGTCCATTACTTAACTTTTGATGGAAGGTCTGCTACACGTTATCTCTGAAGAGATTCTTGCTTTGTCTGGTATATTCCTGTGACCTAAACTTATCTTGTATTTAATCAGTTGAATAAATTCACCTGTAACTTCGCCTGTCTCAAACAAGTTAGATATATTTAATGCCATACTGGGGAATTTTCCAGACAATATCTCTAAAGGTTATTAATAAAAACGTTTAATGATGTAGGCTAGAACTGGGTGCTTCCCGTGTGCCTATGATTCTAGCAGTAAATATTTAGCCTACATTTATACTGGCTTGAGTCTTTGGACTTCACAAAATGCCTCGGGTTTCAAAGATAGAGCGAGCTCAAAAAATTACACTTACAGTCTACCACAGAAACAGGTCTTGAACTCCCCCTGCTGTTTAGATGAGACATTACATCCAATTAAGGCAGTTTTGCTGTCAGAAAGATGACTCTACTAGTATCTGTAGCAGGCATATATCATTGTTCTTCATTTCCATTAGATCACGGTGTGCAGGTTGATTTATGAATGCTTATGTTTCTGTTTATTTGCTTTGTCTTTATTATATTATATAAATCTATTATAATATTATTAATGTATTTTAAACTTTTTTTTTGCCGTGTCAAAAGTGGTTTCAAATGCACCTAACATGAATTATAATTTTATTTCCAGTGCGCAAGTGTCTTTTACATGTAGTCCAGTAGGTGGCGGTAGCATACAACGTAAAAAGGACGTGCATAGAGCGCTTATCTTGTCCGATCAACCTACGTCTCCTTGTCCCTGGGCGCGCGTGTGGCAATTAGTGTCATATGAAGGTGCGTCCTTCTCACTGATATGACAAGGCTAACCAGTGTGGGCCTATAATAGTGTCTATAATAGTCTATAATATTCAAGGCCATTCTCAAGGATGGAGTCATTCACATCGGTATAAAGTGATGATGTCATTGTGTAGACAGCCTCCCAACAAGGCATTTGACAGATCCACAGCTAGGATAAACTAAGCTATATGATGGCAAATCATGTTGAATTATTTACATGTAGTATAACATAGATATATTATATGTTAATATATAAGTGAGTAAGAGAACAGGTTCGAGAAATGGCTCTTCTCTTTAATGAGAAGCAATGTGTGGGAGTTTCTTAGCCTTTGCAGTTTATAATAGTAATAAATAGACTATGTAATATGATTTTTTAACTGACCTACCCTCAAAATGAAAATTGGTTACAGCAGTAGTACTAGCGCATAGCCCACCCTATAAACCCAATTATGTAAAAACCGAGATGATTTTTTATTTTTTAAATAAATGAACACACCTACATTTTCAGACAACGTTGCAAATATGCAAGCAATGGCCTATTCTAATCCAGCCTAAAATGCCTTTATTGTTGCAGTACCCCACGAAACCTATAGGGATTTGACACATTGCTCAGAATTGTTTTCAGTTCACAGCTCCGCCTATTGCCTGTTTGCCCAATATAGGTCTACAGCTACTTTGAAGTTGGACATTTTACAGTCAAGGCCATACCTTAGCTTTATAAGGGCTTTGCATGTTGCCAATAAAGCCAAGTGAATTGAAGTGAAGGCGAGGGAGAGGCAGAGGGAGGAGAGGCAGGAGCGGGGAGGGACGGTGCGCGGGGGAGAAGGAGGGGGAGCAGGCAGAGACCCTGGCGGACAGCGGCGGAGAGAGAAAGCTTGGACCGGGGAACAATAGAGAGGAACCAAGCCAGCCCCGAAACACTAAACAAACCGAAGAGGGCGACTGAAAGAGCGCGTGTTAGCAGCCCGGGGGAGCGGAGGAGGGCTGGCAGACAAACCCAGACGAGTGAAACATGTAAGGGATACGGACAGGAGCGAGTAACCGGCGCGTTATTTCTATCTTTCTTTGTCGGTGGATTGTATTAGAAGCGGAATGAACCCTGCAGAAGCGGCCGAGGAGGCGCCCAGCAGCGACCCAGACACTGATGCCTTCTACAAAACAGGTACAGAGATTATTCACACATTGACTATACAGATCTCGCCTCATCTTTGTGCGTATAGATTGCCAATTGTCTTGCTGCTTGTGCGTAAACGTGTGTAGTGACAGTGGGATCCTGATGCTACCGAGTGGGGCTCTACAAAAGAAAGAAGGGGAGTCATGGAGGAATCACATCAGCTGCCTGGAAATGTCAGTAAATGTGTTCAAGATGCTCTAAAATGACGCGAGTCTACTGTGTACCGGGCACGTTTAATGAGGTCCAGTGGGTGTTTAAACGCCGCTTTTATAGGCTGCAAAAAGAGGATTAAGAAGTGACACAATTGAAAGTGGTAATGGGCCAGTAAGTGTCTCCACCACAACATTTCCCAAAACTACATCCAGATTTCTTTTGTTTCGCTAATTAAGCTCATTAGCAATCACAGCAGTAGTCTACAATTCAGTAAAACACTGCACCTTATTGAGTCACATGGAGTCCTTATGGTACCACTTAAGTTGAGACTGCTGAACTATACTGACTACAATTTCTGTTAGTCCATTTGTTGTCATGAGTAGGTACAATAAAGCCACACCATTTCCTATTGTAATTAATTCGTGATTTTACATCTTGAATTGACCAAAATGGCCATTTAACTTGAACAAAGGCACAAACCAATATATACCTCTATTTTGCATGAAGGATAAAATCGTAGAAGCACATCAGTAAAGGTTAAGTAGGCAAGTTCCTCAAGGCAATTAAAGTGAAAAGAGGTTTTTACGTTGGTGGAGATTGTGATAGACAGTGACACTCTGCATGTGAGCAGCAACACACCCCATATGTCCCTTGTGTCAGTTTAGGCAAGTTAATTAAGCCCTTCATCACTCCTGGAGTTGCTGTGTAGGCTTCATTTTTAATATGGCCACAATATTGTCATGATAAAACTTTGTCCCTCTTGTCATCTCCATAGAAATGAGAGGCTACCATGCAACAGTTCAGATTCAGAACACTGGAAGATTGCAACAAGAAGCGTAAAAATAGGCTACATAATCATTCAGAATGCAGTATTATTCAACAAAGGATTTGTAATGATTTAGAGATTTAATGGGCACTCCAGTAACCTATTCTTCTTTATCACACCAACTAACTTCATGTCCACTCCCACTTTCTCTATCTCCTCCTAGCATCCACTTTACTGTCCATACTCTAGTCTACCAAACTCTCTCAGTCTGATCTCTTTGATTTCAACTACTCCCCAAACATCCATAAGTTCCAGTATTATATAGCACTCTTTTCTAGTCCTATCCAGCCATGTCACTTCCAGAGGAAACATATTGATTAGTCCACCTTTCAACATCCACATATAAACTTTAAATACAGTATTGTTTACATTTTGAACAGTATTAATACTGCTTAGCCTATTCTTTTATACAGCCTATGTGCAGAACAATGGTTATGATGCATGCAGACGATTACATGCACAACTTGGCCTTAGATGTTGTGTCTTTTGATGAAACCAGTGCTAACGATTATTTGCCAGCGTAGCCGATCTGACATTCCCAGAGAAATAGTAGGCTAAGTGCCAGCTTTTTAATTAACAACATCCAGACTACACAGACCAGAGCGGAGATATGCGCACCCAACATGCTCATCCACAGGATTTTTCTGAAATTACTAAAAATGAAACACAATTTGTCCTTGCCTTGATTTGCCTTCTTATCTATAATCTGATTGTCCTTAGTGCTCTTATACATATTGACCATGGCTATTAGAAATAACTGAAGACCTCAAAAGCAACCCAAAGCACTGATTTTTCCTAACACTCATAAGCACAATTATCCTTTACTGTTATTATTCAGTTACAAGAGGTCAAACGTCTATAGACAGCTTAGGGTGACCCCATGCTTGGATCACTCAATAAATCTATGTACAAAATACAAATCACTGCACAGTAGTGTGGCAATGATTAGCTGTGGTTACACCATAAAGAAAACACACACAATCAAGATTATAGATAACAAAGTATGTAACTTTTCTGGTGGGGTACCTGTCATTTACATGTCTCCATGGATTGTCTACATGGATTTGCTTGGAAAAGCAGTAATACCTCCATGGAGACAACCAGGACCTCCTACCAGAGAAGTTGTGCCACTTTAACTGTGCATGGTGGAGTAGTAGGCTACAATATATTACTTTGGCTCAAGTCTGTGATTTCCTCTTAACACAATTTTTAAAGGACATCATGTAGGGTAATCCTCCAGACATGTGCATTCACTCAAAATCCTCTCAAGATCTATAGATAAATTTACAGTCTCCTCATTGTCAACACCCACTGTATGTGTTAAAGAATGGGTCAAATGTACAACAACATGGGAAGCTAAATCTGTCTTAACTTCTGCATGATTTCAAAGGCTAAATATGTACATTGCAGTTATACGTGACCACTGATTCTTTCATGTTACACTGCAGATAATGATAATGGACACAGTTTCATTGGACCACTGAAAAAGATCCTGTGGCTCATTTCCTTTATAGAAGATAGAATTAGAGATAGAGTTTCTTCAGTGTGGTATTATGACATAGCTGTATACTGATTCATGTTGTATGTTTAATGTAGCCACAGAACAGAAGGCCTCTCTCCTATGTTGAATAGGTTGCGAAAACATTTGCTGCATACCCCTAAAGCAGTGTGTCCCCCTTGAAGTTGATCAAGAAAGAACCGTTTGGCAGAAATGTATAAAACTTTAGGACTTTGTGACTCTGTTGCGTGTACTCCATGAGGTAGAAGATGCACAGTTTGGTCTCCATGTCTGTCTCTTTGTTTCAGTTAGTGCTAGATAGTTTGGTCCATAATGATAATGACGTAGTTGTGGTTGCTGTGGTATTGTGTAAACTTTTGTTTTAAAGTTTTGAAGATCTAAACTGCTGAATGTTTTATTTTATGATGTAAGATGAGATAAGGATTGTATGTAACAAATTCATTTTTAAAGTCACTGCTACTGCTAACCCATTAAATAATCCAAAACATTTCCCTAACCTTAACTTAACCTAAATTATCCTGTTTCTAAACTTCATCAGTTAAAATGACCAATCACAGAAGATAGTCCCTCTGGACCTTACTATCACCAACCCTTTAGTTTTGTCCTTTAGATGTCCAACAGGGAAACCTAACTCTTGCACAAAATGCTAGATATTTCTATCAGGGCAAAGAAAGTGAATTCACTTTTACTGTTACTTTTCTGGTGGGAGACCTGCTATTTGCGTGTCTACATGGATTGTCTACATGGATTTGCTTGGAATTTTGTACTGTATGACATCATTAAACTAATCCATCTACCATGTAGGGATGCAGCGATACGATATTGATATCGATACTGGCACTTTATTTTTGTCCTTTTGTGTGAGAAAGCTAATGCTAGGAAACTATGAAAATGCTTCCATATATTGATATGTGGTATGTTGATCTCCAATGTACAAAAAGCTGCCTCTGTAAAACAATCCAGTTTCTTATGAAAATTTTGTCAAATGCTTTAACTACCAGCCAACAGGCACCATGGTGATGATCATGAATAGACTCACATAACAGTGCTTTCATACAGGTGAGGCTAAGTGAGCAATTGCATTTCATCCAGAAAACATTTAAGAGAACATATTATGCAAAAAAACTTATTTTTCAAAGCTTTTACCATTTTATAATTGTTTTCCCTTCTCTTTTGATCATCCACTTGAAGTTGTATGTGGAGTATTTGATGCATGTTTGTGTTATCTTTATTCCTCTGCATTAAAATACCATTGCTCTGACAAACCCCCTTTTCACTGATCTGCATACACATCCACTGCTCTGTACTTCATTCTATGATTTTATTTTCTTAATTGGTGAAACACAGAGGATTCAGTAGTGTCTGAGTGACAGAGGGGCACTTTGTTGTTGACATTTTTGGTGGTGTGAAAAAGGTTTCTTTTATCAAGTTGTTTTAGATCAATATTGCAATGTATACTATCCAAAATATAGCAGACAAAAGCATAATGTGTCTTCCTAAAGGGGTTGAGTTTATAGGAAGAAATATTTATAAGTAGTTTATTTACATTAGAAAGCAATAGGTTTAAATCCAATCTATAAACACATGCAGCTGTATAAAAGAAACACAAATAATCAGTCAAACTTCCCAAAACACACCCGTAACACAGGAAAAAACCAGTGTGTGTTCGGCTGCTCAATGTTATGCTAATCAGCAGTGTTTAAATAGGATATTCTAAATTATCAGGCGGAAACAGGAAGTAACACACATTCATACCTCCACTCAGCAATCAGAGCCCAGTGTCTGAGAGACAGCTGACGCCACCCGTCTGTCTATAGCTCCCGCCGTTGCCATGCTACCGCTGCTTTCAGACTTACTAATAAAATCTATTAGAAGTCATTTTGATCGATGGAGTGTAGGAACAGGTGAGAAAGCAGCTGGGGATGCTGGAAATGGCACAGAACCGCACAGATAAACAAACTCTGCTGGTCTATTTGTGGGAGATGCTTACAAGATATGTTTTAAAACCGATTCTCAATGCCATTAATAGATGCAGTTTCTCCCAGGCTTTTCTCCCATTTGAGAGTGGATAAGAAAGTGGATGTATGAACTTGTAATTAGACCTAATTCTCCCGCTAATCTGCTAAAAGCTATATGAGTAATGTCTGGAAGCACACAGACTTCCAATAACAACAATAAACCCAAATCTCCACTGCTTAAAGTATAATACAAGGGTAGGCCTGTCACAATAACATATTCTGAAGTGCAGTATATTGCTGAAGTAAATATATATCGTAAGTATAACAATAAAATTGAAACCAAAAGTATTCTAAATGTAAAATATTGTTAAAATATGAACTAAGAGAGAGAATGAACACTTAAGTAGCTACTTTGTGTTTATAATGAGTCATTGGAGTTCATAATTCAATCTTCTACAGCTCAAATCTCATTGTAGTAGAGACAAAATAAACAACATTTTCCCACTAGTACAAAGAAAAAGTACCAATGATAAATATTGACCCCCAAAAAGTATTGTTTCATATATTCAACAATAAGTCAATATAGTATTTATCATAACAGGCCTGTATAAGGGATGGGAACTAAGTCTGGCTCTGTGAGATGTCTTTGGGGTTATCAGCTGTTTTTCCTGAATGCTGTGGAACAATAATGTGAACTCACTCCAGGCTGTTTCATAAGTACACAGAAGCATAAAAGTTGTAATTTATTATATATTACAAATTGCCTCACAGCCAAAGCAGTTATTATAATTTGCTTCATGGGAATATGGTGGAATTTCTAGACATTTCTACACGCCATTACAAATGCCAAAATGTACAATGTTTAATGGCAATATTGTTCTCATTAGATCAGATGATTATTGATGATATTGTAATAATGAAGGGACATGAATTGGGAGACTTGGACATACAAGTAGGTTATAGCAAGGACTAAGGTGGAATAGTTGGACATTTTATTTGTGTTTTTGCATTATTTGAGTTACATGTTATGAAAAATCCATCTGCAATACATTTTATAAAAATATTAGAATATTTTTTAAATTGAAAAAAAAAAAAAGCCTACCAATTAAGTACTAGTAGTTTTAACTTCCTCCTAACCCAGACATAAAAACAAAGTTAGTGCCACTGGTCATATGCATAATTCTCTGCTTTGAAGCTACTTTTAGAGATAAGGAAACAAAACCTTTGTGGACCTTACAGATAATTTATTAGTCAATACTATGATCAATAAACAATTAAGCCATATCCATGTCTATTGAACAATAAAAATGTGCAATGAAATGCAGTAAATTCTTATTGTATGTTTAATGTCATTCTGTGGAATATTACAGGCAAAGCAATAGCAAGTCAATGGTGAAAAGTAGACACCCCCTGTATCTATCTGACTGGCAAGCTAAAAAAAAAAAAAAACAGAAATCTCCCAAGAAAATATTCTTCCAACTTATTTGGTTCCTTACAGTAAATGTGATCTTGTTTGCAAAGGCTGGGGGATTTCTGGTTGGGGGGATTGTTGTGCTGCACTTACAAATCTTTGCACCTGTGCCTTGTGTTTTGTGCAGCGAAGTACTGGGGCTGGCTCTGACCCAAAGTTTCTAAAAACTGCTGAGTGTAGCCTGTACTCCTGGTGATTTCTTACTACAGTTCGCTCACTCAGAAGAGAAGAAATGTAATGTTTCTCAAACTGTGGTATGTGTACCAGTAGTATTATGTGGACTTAGGTGCACTTGGTGTGAAAGTTTTGAGAACCACTACTATACACACTTAGCCAGGCTAGCGCCACCTAGTGCCTTCGCTCAATTTCATTTCTGTCCAGCAACTAGGTCAGGAATCACAATACACTAGGCTGTTCGCGCGAACCCCGGAAGTTGAAGTCAGTACACCGGCCAATCAGCGAAGCGGTATGTTGGCCAGAACCAACCCGAGTGGCGATAGCAGACTGCATACAGTATACGCACACGACTAAACAGCAGCAATTGGTTAAATAAAAAAGTACCCGCCTACCGTTGAACGAACGAATCCTAATGATGCGAGGTCAGACAGTTTCCACTAAGTGAAACCGTCTGATGAATCAGGCTAATACATACTTTCCTCCAAACCTAAATGTGTCATAAAGCGCCCAGGAATGGCCATGAGACTGCTTTGGATTGGATTTGTGATTATCACTTTTATGTGACCTCTGTTTATGAATAATTCAAAAGGTTTTGTGGAGAAATGTAATTGCAGTTAGGCAGTTTATTTTTAAAAGAAGATTCAAATCACATTGCACATTTAAGCATGTCATTATGAACTGTTGCAGGTTTTATAGACAGATATTTAGTTGTTTATAGAGGACATTGTTTAATTGATGCATATGTGAATATGTGATATGTATGTGATTATCCACATTCCAATCTTGATTTGATTGAGATCAAATTTGCAATAATATTCAAGATAATCAATTGTGTTACTCACACTTTGGGGAGAGTAATTGCTGCCAGGCTTGGACTGTAGCTTCTATTGGCCGCCACTTTTGTTTTTACCTTGAACGACTCTAATACAATCGACCACAGATGTCATCAATCACAGTTCATAAGCATAGCACACATCTATGTCACCATTTACTTTTTCATTACGAAATTTCTTGTCTTTCAACTCATTTGACCGCATGCAAAGATGCTTCTTTTTTTAAATTCATCAAATATTTAGTGTGGGAACAGAGGCCATGACTTTCTTCCACTAGAGAAATTCAGAATCAGATCTTTTTAAGGTATTACACAATATTGAGTCTTGTGAGCTTTAAGCCATGTTAGTTACCTTTACCACACCTGGAGTTGTGTTTTGTTTCATTCACAAATATTTGAGTAATCCTATATTATTAGTCTGTGTACATCTCCAAATGTGAAAATGCTCTGTTCCTCCTTGTAATGAGAGAAGAACTCAGCCTAAATATGTAGGATTTGTGTGTTAAACGGGGAAATGAAACAAAGCACAACTGCAGGTATGTTTGTGATAAAGAAACAACATTATAACATAGATCAGAAAATTATGGGCCCTTTAAAGTTCGACACAGCTCCCACTGCTCTGTTGCCTTTTCGCTGTGAAAATTTGTGTGTGTGATGCTGGGCGGGACATCTGAGAATTACTGTTGGCCCATGGATGAACACAGACATTGCGTGGATGAATGACCGCTAATCCATTCAAATACACATACCTCTTTTCAGGCTTACACTGGGATTAACCTACAATATACACAGGGAATTTGGGCTAGTGGTGATTTGTGGGGCTACTATCCTGTCTGAATCCTCCTTTACACCAGCTGCTGTCTAATCGTAAATATAAAACCAATTATAAAGTCAAAAGATTAGGATTTTTGGATGTGGGAAATGACAGATGATGCTAATCCAATACAGTTGGCAGCAGTAGTTCCTCTGATGTCTTTTGAACGCTGTTATGAATATTTAAATATGGTCATGTTTCAGAACTTTTGATTTTCACCTTCTCCTCTCATCAAAATGTCATCACTTGCCAGGTATAATTTATCTTGAGATCTTCATGCTAAAGCTAGTATTTGAAAATTAACATCTTGCCACATAGTATTAACTACTACACTGTGTTGTAGTAAATGTGCTGAAAGTGGATCCTCAAGACCTGCTATTATAAAGGTAGATTATAAAGCGTTTTTAAAATTTGTATGTAACAATTTAGTACATTTTTAACCAAACTGCTACACGATCATAGATCATATGAATGGACAGAGCTAACGTGCTAGCCGTCACGTGCCATATAGGAAGTGTACCAGGAGGCGCTTCCGGCTCCTTCTGACCCTGGCTCCCTTTGACTTACATTGGGATCTTGTTGCCCCTCTCTCATTGCCTTGTTATTTTGGTCTTAAAATGTTCATATGAACTTGCTATACATGATCCTGAATTTTTTTTCGGCTATTTTGTCCATCAAAATATCCTATTTATAACATAGAGCCTGGCTCCAGATTCACCCCTGTAACTGTGAGCATCGTGAGCCTCATTTGAGCGGCGCTGAACACTGTGGGTGACGTCACGCTCACTTACTCCACTTTTTTTTATACAGTCTATGTATACGATCGTCCTATGAGTTAAGTTAACTTGACTTTAAAGGGCCCATATTACACTATGTTATTATGTTGTTTCCTCATCAAGAAATACAGAATGTTGATTCATTCACACATTTAACACACAAATCCTGCATATTTAGAGAGTTATTCTCTCAAATGGAAAACACTATGTTCTTTCCTGTGATGACATGTGGTGACACAGGAAGTCACTCCATACACCCTAAAAAGTATAGCTATTAACTTGAAAACTACCTCTTCATGACATCACGAGGTGGAACTTTGGAGATGTAAAGCGTTACTCAGACATGTGTAAATGAAACAAAATACAACTCCAGATAAGTGTTTGATGTTGAGCCATGTTTTAACAGCATTAAAACATGGCTTAATACTCACAAGAGTCAATTTATATATAATAAATTACCTTTAAATGTTGATAAAATGCTAAGGCGGAAAACACTAGACAGACATGGAGAAGATTTTGTCAATCAGAATTCAGTTACATTTCTCATTTTTGGATTATATATTTAGTTCATTTTGTTGTAGTATTTGTGCAAGAAAAATTCTTTTTTATATGGTTTCTAGTGGCTGTATTGCTTGGTTACTGTATGGCTTGGTAAGAGCATAGTTTGTTTTCAGGTTGGAATTGTTCTGCTTTGGTGGACGTCTGCTGTCAAAGTGCTACTAATTATAATTTGTGTATTTATATTTGTTTTTTCAACCATATATTTTCATTAACTATCATACCCTTACACACTGGCAATACACAGCCTGCTCCTTATCTTGGTCCACACAGAGGGCACCCAATAGCATCATTTGGGAATTAAAATGTCATTTCTTTAATCTGCTTAGGTATGGAGCAAATCCCCCACTTTCTGTCTGAAACTGTAACTGTTAATGCAGCTGGTGCTTCCACAAAATCCAAAATCCACCCAGGTTCAGTGTTCCTTATGGTTTTTAGCCTGATTAAATGATTAATAATTGGTAATAGTGTAAGTGTAATAGCAGCCACTTTCTCAGATGTGGGGTCCAGTGAGAGTTTTATGGCATGTTTTCTTTCCAGTTGAGATCCTGTTTTTGGCCCTTGCTGTGGGAGTTTGGGGACATACTTGGAGCCGTTGGAGACTTTAGTGAAGTGTGGTGAAGAGAGAGGAGACATGAAACAGAAACAGAGGGAAGTGGCATCCACGGAAACCCACATTTACTGGAGAATACATTTGTAACATTATAGCTTGCTGCCTGGTGTTTTAATTTAGTCCTAGTATTTTTGTTCATTATGGTGAATTTAGCTTCTTGATTACAGGCCATCATGGTAACAAGAGATTGGTTTCTTGCACAGAAACAGGTATACATGTAATCCTGTCTCAAGTTTTGTTAATAAAGAGTAGAGTAGATGGATGGAATTTTGGTATGCAGTGCTTCGGGCCCCAACCAAATTAGGATTCAAATTTTGTACAGTAAACTAAAAATAGGTCAAATGTATTCAGTTGCTTTCAAGCCAAGACAGGTCCAAAGAGTATTGTTTTGTGAAGGGAACAGAGTGTGACCTTGTCCAGTCCCCGCAGCACCACTACACTCCTCGTGTGTGACCTAAATATCTGCTGTCTTCTGCCAGGTGTGCTTTGCATTGTGGGATATGAGAATACAGAGCTATAGTAACTCTGTCCCTCTGACTTTCTATTTAAATACAGACAGTGCATCAGATGAGCAACAATTTTTGGGACCCTCCAATCACAGCTGCTTATTTGTAGTGCATCTCTCAAATGTGGAAGACCAAATGGCTAATCTACCTCTCAATCACACTCTATACGTCTTTCTTAAATATTTTAAATGTATGCATTCTTGGCTAAAAGGGTTTGGCTGCAGACCTATGAGGAAATTTGGAAGCCAACTCTAGACCGGAAACACATGACCTCCACCGAAAAAACACATCACATCTACCATAGACCCAGATCATGCAGGAGAAGAAGTTTCACAGGACTTCCAAATCAGTGACATGATACCTGGCCAATATGTAACTTGTGTTTACGGCCATCACTGGTGGGTGGGAAACATTAGAGAGATACCTGAAGCCCAGCAATATGTTCAGATACAATTCATGCATCTACACGGCCCAGCAAAAAGTTTGTTCTGGCCCAGGAGAAAAGACTTGTGCTGGGACCTTTACAACAGATCATTTCTAAAATAGATGTTTCTAGCACTACAACAGGGCGCCTATTTACAATTCAGGAGAGTTACACCAAAACATCTGAAAGTTTTCTCAAAGAGTTGAGATAATTTACAATAGTTGAGTAATCAAATAAAGCATTTTGTTAAGTTTAAGCTGTGTGCCATACTGTATATTCAGTGTGTTTTCAGAGTGTTTTCTTAGCTTCTGAAAGTGCCTTCATAGGCTATGAATGCTCTGCACCACCACATATACAAACATTCATTTTGCGAGAATACGGCAGAACCCCATCACAAATTTTGGATATGTTAAAAACTGACATCTAATCCTTCTATAACAATCCATTTAATGTTGGTGGGTGCTGTCATTTTTTTTGGTATAACATGGCAAAGGTGGCACCAAATTCTTTCTTTTTTTCATTTTTAAACCTTAATATCTTCTAGACTGTTCATCACAGAGGGCCAGTTTTAACATACAAAATACACAGCATGTGTGGGAAGGTGTATGTTCAATATCAAACCTTTGTCTTTGAAATGGCATTTTCCACAGTCCTTCAAATATGCACTCATATTTGAAAAGTAGAATTTTCGAGTAAATTCAAGCCCCCAGAAATCTGTGATAAACCAAAAGCACATGTGTAAAAGTCCATGTTTTACAAGTACATTTGTCAAATTTTAAATCTTGAAAATTTGAAGGACCTACCTTAAAAACCTTACCTTACCTTTCTTTAGATAGAGCAATCTGAATGTGACTCCTCAGAAAACTCTGCTCAAAACAGGTCAGGGGGCAGGTGACAATATATGTTTTAATGACAAAACTATATGGAGTTGGGAGCTAAAATTTGAGGAAAGTGTGTGAACCTTCTAGAATTTTTTCAGTCAAATCTGAGATGGTCGAGCGAGGGCATTCGGAGATTTAGAGTGGAATGACCCATAAAACATTTCAAACAGTTTTCTCATTGTTATGACATTAGATGTGATTGGCATGACAGACACAGGTGTCTAGTGTATACATCAGTGTCTGCACAAATCTGTTGAATGAGCCTAATGTCCATCTTAAATCTGACCTGTTCAGGCAGTATTATTTATTTGTCACTTTACAAAAATGCACGGATTGTAAAAAGGAGATAATGTATTCCCCAGAATGAAACGCATGCATTGGAGGCTTATATTACATGGTTTACAAGTAAATATAATCTTTCATATATTCAAACTATGTATTTTAATTTTCATTCATGAAATAATGTGTGGTTTTTTTTTTTACCTCACCTCTGAGCTATGGCCAAGTGTTTAGTCCCATGTCCATGAAAACGTGGCATTTCTTCCTTGTAGCTTCATTAATCACTCTGTGGGCTTCTTTTCCCCTGATAGTGAAAAAAAAGTTGTTTTTTGATGGAAATCTATCCAAATGGGCATGTTTGAGTGGACTTTTCACTCTGTTAGTTGCTGCTGATTACTAGCCAAACTTTTAGCTCAAAGCTCCGAGGTTCACTCATTTAAAAACAAACTTATTTGTCTTGTGGGTTATGGCTACATTTTACTTTTACCGTTGTGCGAGTAATGATTTCCCAAAGTTAAAAGCATGTACTTCCAACCATAGACTGTATGCTCTGCACGGGCTTCTTGGTTTGTGTATATATGTGTGAACAAATTCCAGAACTTAAAAACAATCTTATTTAATCAACATTTGTTTGCGGTCAAAATAAAATGTTTTGTCGCTCCATAGGTCTGCATAAAAGGCTAATATAAATAAAAAATAAAAGTCTACGGTAAATGTGACATGTTTCCAGTGGAGGTCACGTGTTTCCAGTCTACAGTGGGGCTCCACTTTCCCCATGCAGCCTGATCCTTCTCTTCTGGGCTGGCAAGACAAATGGTACGAGGCTGTGGACTGAGGTAGCAGGTGGTTGGATGTAAATGAAACAAAGTAAATTGAGTGAAGTTTATTATGAAATAGTTTTATATACAGTATTGTCCACTTGCAGTCACACAAGTGTATGCCTGCCTTATTTTAGAAGCTCTTGGGAATATGCCCATACAATGTATGTTTTATCGCTTCATTTATTTATTGTGTATTCAGTGTTGTGAAATCAGCCTGGTAGGCCTGTATGGTTGTGATTTTGGTCACTAATGCATTAAAAGAACAATATCTAAATGATTCTTTTTCCAAAAACACAGTGACATGTTGTCAATGATTGATTGACTGTTGATGACTTCTCCCCATGAGCCTCTTGAATGCCAGCCTTTTATTGTCCCACTTTAACAGTAACATTTACAACAGATGAGCAGATTGTCCTGTTCCTTTAACAGAGGCCTGAGCCCTGAGTCACTGTGAGGAGGAGTTCCATATGTATTATTGATGAGTGAGTATGAGCCCCCTCCTCCCCTCCCAAATGCACGTGCACACACACACACACACACACACGCACACACACACACACACACACTACACAATAAAGCTCTGCCAGAGGAGGATAGAGACAGGGATTCCCTCTGCCTTTGTGTGCTGCGCTGCCAGATGGGAGTGAAAAAGAAGAAAATGTGTTGGATGTCGGGGTGACAGCGAGAAACACAGAGCGCTTAAGTGGATTAGAGCTCATTACTCGCCAGGGGACAGACAAGTGAGAGGGCCCTTTGGAGGGAGGAAAAACACACAAGGAATAAGTCTGGAATATTTTGTACGTTGTGTTTGCATAGACCCTTGCCAAGGCACTATTCGAGATGATTTACTGCCCAGACAGAATTCAAATAGTTTATCTTCTGTTAGGGATAATTGTTGTTTTTGTTGAGCCACTAACCCCAAATATCCCACATGAGCAAAGAATCTAATTTTGCTCATTCATGAGGTGAGTGGTGTTTTCTCGATACTAACATTACAAACTGGATTTTGATATCACAATGATAATACATCTTTTAGACAATAGGTCGTATACTATTCTGATATATATTGAAGACCATTCGAGAATGTCAGGAAAAAGCCAGTTCTGTCCTATTTATGTGATAATTGCATATTTCATGCCTCCATAATGTGATATAAAAAAGGTTTTTGATCCACTTCCTGTCTGGGCTCATCTCCTCCCTCCTTAAAAGCTTCTTAGTGTTGAGACTCTGGGTTCTTTGAGCGCTAAGCATTCGTTTGGACTCTGATCAATCACTAATACATTTCACAGCTGACGTCTGCGTGAGGGTGTGTGTTCACAGCTGATTAGCTAATAGAGCCTGATGTTATTAAGTGCTGAGGGCAGGTGTCTGTGTGTGATGCTTTTATACTGATTGATGAGAGAAACAGCGGGCAGAGAAGCATGGCTTTTGTTTTGGTTTACATCCATTTACATGTAGTGCTACTATATTTATGTATGCATGTGTCTGAATGTCTATATTGCATTTACATAAATAGTAATTTAAAAACTACCTTTTTAGACTTTTAGGATTATGGTAAGCCTCTGTAACGGGGGTGCACCGATACCACTTTTTAAAAAACAGATACGAGTATAATCATTTCTGTACTTGCCGATACAAGTACCGGTACAGATACTTTAACCCCCACCTGCAAAGAACATACACTGAGTGCGTTTACATGCACATCCATATCCCGGTTATTATCCATATCCTGGCAGTATACAGGAATATGAGTATCCCGGTTTCTCAGTGTGCATGTAAACAGCATATCCTGCACATATAAACAGGATCTGCTGTTTACATGCGCACTGAGAAACCGGGATACTCATATTCCTGTATATACATAATCAAATGTTGTATCCCGGGATACTTATATCCCTGTATACATGTAGTAGCAGTAGTGTCCCGGTTTCTTGACATAATCTTACAAATGTGCAAGCACAAAAAATATATATTTAATACAAATATATATTTAATAATAGTAAAAAATACAAACAACCATGATATTACCTCTCTACTCACCAGGCTATCTCCCTAAGAAGAACTTTGGACTTTTATTTTATTTTACTATTATTACTTAATTTAGCTTTGATTGAGAGTGAGAAACGTAATTTAATTTTTTCATCTGAATATGAAAATATGACAATAACAGTTGATTGTTGATTGTGATACTGACTTATTTGGGATACTGCATAATGTGTCGTGTAATATTGGTATCGGTGCATGGTATTGGCAAATGCTTAATGAGTACGATACCAGTATTGGTATTGGTGCATCCCTAATAACGTTAAAACATTAATACCGTACTGCATAATAAAAGGGTCCCTGCTTACAACCATTTCCTTAACAGACTGAAATGATTAGCATTATACTCCGATAAACCTAGACTAAAAAGAGCTGTTTACCCCATCATCTAATCACATCCTGCACAAAGATGTCAGTGAAGGACCTTGGTGCTCCCCACTCTGCTAATAGGCCCTCCTTAGAGATTAGCAGCACGCTTGACCCGGGTAATTACTCAGCCCCCATCACTGGTGTTTGTGGAGCAGGAGACAAAGATGGCTCCCTTCAGCCCGCGGAGCTGTCAGGCTGCAGATAAGGATGCTCTGAGCTTCACTAGGAACTGTACACTGTGATATTGATCCTCTTGTCTCTTCCTTAAAGCCAGAACCATTTCAGATCAATTCTGATTGTATGCTTCCCTGTTTCACTGCTGAGGCGATTTGGAGATAATTTATTATGTGGTGGAATGAACCTGACAAATTTGATCATTAATCTCCACTCACAGCTCTTGTTTTGGTTTTGGCTTTTTCAATTTGCTGTAATAATTTTCCATCTTGATTTCTTATGAGAAGTCACTGTGATAAAATGCCACATCTGATTACTTTGTGCAGTGAGTAGAAAGTGTGATGGGAAAATAGCTATAATCTTGTTAGCGAAACCTTCTAGACTTGTACAACAATAAACAGCAAAATTCCAGATGTTCCACTCAAAGCCTTTAGCGCTCTATCAGACTGCTAATTATGTTATAGCAGATGGTTTACTTGAGAGGAACTTTGAATTTGGGGAACTTTCTGCTTATTTTGGTGTAATTTTGCACCTAGATTTTGTTTTTCAAGACCAAAAAAGACCATTGATATTAAGCAGTGAAGTCTGAAAATGTCACAACTGAAGAGCTTTTAGGATAAGGACATGATAACCTTTGGACTGAGTAATCACATTTACAAATAGATTGAATTGACATTTACACTTGACTAGAAGGCTATTCTCTGAAATTGCTAATCATGATTTGTTTAGCATAATAAAACTGTGATTTCCAGCTATTCAAAATTGAAAGATTTATCTTGGGCTACTTTGTTGTTCCAAATGATGAGGCTATAATTTCAGAAAACATTTACCAGGCCACTTGGGTTTGAGCTTCTTGTAACATGCAAGATTCTGAAGACCTTTTCACATTCAAAACATATAATATTCTGCTTTAAGTGGTTAATTGCTATGGCAAAGGTTCTAATTTCTCATCATTATGAAACCAGATTGACAAAATAAAGTCTTTTAATTATATTACAGTGCCTTGAATGTGATGCCCTCATTTACACACTACACTGAAGGGTATGGGCTTATAAAACTACAATAACTAAAGTGTTAAAGGTGCGGTATGTAACTTTTCGATTGTTTATGTCATTTCTCTGCTTTGAATGTTCCACAAGTAAACATATCTACCTTACATTCATTCAATTACAGGTGGTTTTATTGCTCCAAACATACCTGGAAAAACAGGCATTCTGAAGGTGATTGTCTCTCCAAAGATCTAACCCTAACTTGGCCTGGTTTTGTCTCCATGATGATGATGGGTTTAACGTGAAACATTTCAGACAAAGCAATAACATCTCTATGGAGAAAAGCATTTGATGGACTCTCCATCAGAAAAGTTACGTAATGCCCTTTAACATTTTTTACCTTTAATACTTTCTGACAATTTATGTATTGTCAAGCAAATAGACACACAAATACAAACCCTAAATATACCCATGTGTTTACATAATTTCCTACTGACTCTTTACAGTGGCTTATTTTCTTATTGATTGAAATGTTTGTTGTATGGCTGTGGACAGTGATGACTTACTATGATCTCAGATAGTCAATATGTGACCTTTTAGTGGACTTCATTTTGTCGAACCCTTAGCCCCATTGATTGGAACACTGCTTTCCTGAATAGATTTTGGTTGGTTAACACGTTCTCTTCAAATTCAAATGTATCCATCAAATCCAAGTTTATCCATGCCCTTTGGAGTTTTTTTCCCCACCTAGATTTCTCCCAAATCCACAGCAAAGGAGAAATGCAATTTGTGAACTGGACAAGTTTAAAAATGTATACTTTTTGGTGGGTTCATATCGAAGTTTTAAACCAGTGTCTCCATGACCTAACATTTGTAGCATTTAATTAGTTTGCTGTGGTCAGTAATCAACTTTTTTATCCTATAATATGTGAATAATAAAACACTTTATAGACTGCTCATACTCAACAAGGAAACTCCTGTGCATTTGAATGGAACAAAATAAGGGTCAAATTAGGTCCAGTTAAAGCATGTGTTCTGCAGTTTGTAAATCTGTTTACAAAGCCCATGTCAAAGCCCTGTCTATCTGAAGTCAGGTTTGCATTGAAAAGTCATCATATACTGTACTTTATTGCATATTATTGGTTGGTTCATCTAGGGGAGTGACTATTCTGCAATTCAGCAATTAGGTGTTTGAGTTAGGTTCAATAATGTCATTTGTCTTTCCTGAATTATTGTTATATTAATTTCTTCAGGATAAAATTGAAAAATTCAACTAATTGCTTGAAATTGCATTGTAAATTTGTGTTGTGTTATGATACTATTAATTTCAAACTAATTTCAGTTCTGTGGAAATTGCCTAAATAAAGCTTTAATAAAGCAGTTAAAATGTTCAGATAAAACTGTGGGTTAATTTATACAGTGCTGAGGTGAATGATGTATCAAACCTAAGACATGTATAAATTGACCTTTTTAAGTACCGTGAACAAAAGAGTGGAGTTGTGGAAAACAATGTCTGTCGGACAGATGCATGCTGCTTCTGAGACCAAAACACACAGATCACTCACAGCTGGAGCGCAAACACGCAGTAAGAATGCACTGAGATGGCCCTGTCCCGATTGTCTTGTTTAACTTTTGGTGAGAGCAAATACCCAAATTAGCCCAAATGTCAGAGACTCCCTGTAATTGCAGGCAGACTCTTTAGATTTATGGGCACATTTCCTCTTGCGTGTCTTACAAATCTGGAGGGATTTAAGGGGAATTCATCTCAAATGCTGGTTTTATTAAGCTTCACATCAGTCTTTCAACACTCAGGTTTGTCTTTTTAGATTTGACTTGAAGTATGATACAGGCCATAAAACAATTTACAATGATATGTATAGCTGTAATTTTTGCTGTAGTTCACACCAATAGACAAAAGAGCTGTGTCGTAAAAGTTCCATCATCTTGACCTATAGTCATGATGTAGGTTTTAAAATGGGTTATGTAGTTTGTGATGGTAACTGCACGAACTGTTAAAAGTCTGGCTACATTGTCCTTGATTGGTCCTTTCTCACAGTGTGCCTGAGATGTGGTGTGCACCTGAATTTGAACCACACATGCATCATGTGGTTTTCTCTGTCGGAGTAATTTGGTCCATGTCCATGCAGATTCAAGAGGAATTTGAGAGATGCCATTTGAGAGATACAAATACATGCAGGGAATAGATCTTCAAGATTGAAGAAGTATGTACCTCACCTCTTGATCATGATATTATGATATTTTGTCTGCATTTGGTGATATTGTTTTAGGTTAATGTACAGAGGAGCTTTCAAGTGTCTTTTTGACTTTCTTAGAAATTAAATTCGATCAGCGATAAAGTCAATGCTTTGCTGTGTCAATGTTTACCCAAACTTTCACTTCATCATACAGTTTCTTTACTGCTGTGAGTGTTCTGGTCTTGTTAGTTTAAATTTAACGTGTCTAAAACAGTAAATGTCCTCAGTTTAACTCCTCTCCAGTCTGGACGTCTCTAGCGCAGAAGATCGGCGTTGCAGTGGTTTTGGCCAGGAATCCGAGCGTGCACACAGATATAAACCTGTTCACTCACTCGCGTAATGGGACTGCACTTCCTGGTGGATTCATGCAGTTCTAGTCTGTGTGGCCATGATGTGGATGGTTGGTAAATGGTTTGGTGCAACCACAGACAGCTCTTTGCAGAAGACACACTTGTATGCTCTCCTGTGCTGTATTCTTGTGTGCATTGTATGCTCATATTTGCATCTGTGAGGCTGGGGCATAAATCCTAACAGTGATGTGCTTCTAAGATACAACTGTATTCATCTAAAATCTGAGGGTTTGTTTGTCCAATTTTTGTTGTTTTATTGTACAAATTTCCTGTGCAACCTTTAAGCAACTATTTGTGGTTTTATGGATATTTTAGGTGATTGACCATGGAAAGTAATTTGACATTGTTTAATATTGGAATAATTGTGGTTTAGATATTGTTTTGGGGGTGGTTTTCATAAATATGTTGAAAAATAGATTGTGAGTCAAAGAATTGCGGTCCAAAGCCCTGAATAATATATTTTCAATTATAAAAATGACTCGGGATACAAATATACAGGATATTACCAGGATACAAATATACACGTTACATACTTTACATACATACTTTCTTAAATACAGTAGATTATAAGGCTACAACAATATCTGTGTATTGTGAGCCCACTATGATTTCTATCACTTTTCCTTTGTTTGACCCTGCCTTCGTAGCTGTAATTAAAGCTTATTCAGCTGCAAAGGGGCTACACAGAGGAACATTTGTGTCAGTCTACAATTGAGCGAACACAATCTGTCTTACACTAGACTATTAATAGAGCAGAGAAAATGAGAGTGGAAACATTAATCCCTAGTTCAAGATACAATGAACCAGAATTTTAGTTGTTTAATTTAAAAATGATAATAATAATGTATTCTCAATTATGATATTTTGGTTGTATTTTGGTCCCAACAGAACTGAAGAGAGAAAGACCTAAAATGACCTACTGCAAAACTTGAATTATGTGGCCTACTATTAGACCACTTGATGCTCAGATTATTCCTGACACTATTATTACTTTATTAACTACGAAACAGCCATCTTGAAACACAAAACCAGATCAATTGTATCTGTAACTTGTGCAACCTGTAACCGCAAATTTAAGGTTTTGACTATTATAGTGTGTCTCCAATATTGTGCAGTCTATGAAATAAAATGTTCTTAGTCTTGTTAAGACTGAAGTTACTGTCTTCGTGCCATTCTTGCCACAGAATTATAATCTGCCATTCCTCCTAAGGGAATAGTGCAGTGTAGCTAACCCCATTATAACTAACTATTATTATGATTAATCGTACTAGGTGTTACTATTTAACTCTGACAATTTATCAAACACAATTTAATTTTAAAATTCAGTGACCATCAAATGCTGTGCAATCAAAGTAGAGGTGACGTCAATTATCATCAACTGCAAATAATCTTGGAGCCCTACTACTGTTGAGTGTTGTTTTGAAGATATGAAAATGATAACTTTCAATTACGAAAATTATAACTTTCAAATAGTAATAGTAATAGTATGAAGTGATATTTCTCAGGCTTATCACAAATTACTATGTCGACTTATTTTTATATGAAAGCTGGAATATATTTTGGGGCTCATTATTTATCATGTGTACATTTTCTTTGTTAAATTGGGGAGATTTAGGGTATTTTTATTGTAACACAATAAGATTTGAGCTGTAGAGGGTTGAATAACCTACTTTGTTATTATTGTATCAATGGCATGAAGTAGTTACGGTACTATATTTATCACTAAATTTCTGTAGCAAAGTTTGTCCTTGTAGCAAGCCTAATATTTCTGCACTGTTGTGGGTAATTTCGCAGTCATTTCACATTTGTCTGATTAAACCTCAAAATATCTTAACACATTTCAGTTTGACTGACATATCTGAATATTGTTACTGAGCTCTTTCCAAAAAACACTGATATAATAGCTATATTTAATTTCATTAGTTTGTAATAGAAGAAGATCTATGCAAACAAACTATAAAACATTGAGATTAAGTATTGCTTCTGGCTACCACCCTGTTCCATTAGCATTTGTTGTGTGTGTCTAAGTAGCACGCTGTCACCATGGTCCTCACGCGGACATTGAGACACATTCCTGCTCTGACCGCTCGCCTCAGTTTTTCCTCTCTGCAGGCAGCTGCTGTCTGGAGACTGAAAACCGATCCAGTCTCGCTGAGAGCATTTCATCTGATAGCTCCAACACGTGTTCCATGTTTGAACATTTGCTTCCTCTGCCCTGTCTTTTCTTGAGGAAGGCACCTCTAGCGTCCTCCTGACCTTTGCCCCCTGCGCCTGGTCATGTTCAAGTGTGAGGCGGACTTGCGGGGGAAATTAGGTCAAGGATTTGTGTTTCAGAGCTGAAAGAGATGCGGTTTAGTGCTCAGTGAGAGGATTCTTGTGATGGATCCAAAAGACCACACAGGGTGGCTCTTCTCTGTTTATGATCAAATATGAATATCGGCTTTGGCCATGTAGTCATCCATAATTAACTTTACAGATGTAACTTGTAAGAAAGACATTTATAGAGAGTTTCCTTGGCACAGAAATATACAGTAAAATATTGTTGGTGTTTTTGAGCAGTAGTTCATTGTGGTCAGTTTCATAATTTTTTACTTTGAAAAATGGTCACCCCTCTCTCTCTGCAACTGCTGCAGTGAGTCTTGTCATTTTGGTCTTAAAATGTTCATATTAACCTGCTCTGTAAGTTGTCCTGGTGTTTTTATTTCAATATGTTGTCCATAAATAAATTCCTGTTCCTAATAAGGAACTCTGCTCCAAATTTGCTCCTTTAACCTCGCTTCATTTGACTGGAGCCGAGGGCTATGGGTGACATCACGCGCTCTTAGGGTGCACTCACACTAGGACTTTAGAACCGTGCCCACGTGTGTGCGCTGATATTTTTCATATGAGGAAAACAGCGAATAAACTCCGCTCCAAAACACAGAGTAAATTTGCGCTTACCTTCAATAAGGACTGTGACAGAGACAGAAGTTTTGCAGCCTCTCGTCTATGGCTGTCCTCACTCCTCAGCAGTTTTTATATCCATAAACTCACGGAGGAGCGCATATCATAAGTGGACACATATCTGCCTCGCTATTTAATAGATATTTCATGCAGCTGGACTTCTTTCTCCGCTAAAGCGATGGCACTACTGCCCGACATGTAAACAAACAGCGCCGTGTGATGATGTCATCGGGCCATGGCTCGGTTTGGTTGTGCAGGTGTGAGTTTGGGCCATAGAACCTTACACAATTGTGCTTGAGCACGGCACGGTTCTAAAGGCTTTGCATGAGTGCACCCTTTATACAGTCTATGACTACAACCAGGCTTTCAAAATGTACAATATAAATGCTAGAGTTTGTAGAAAGAGTTTGTAGAAATCACACTTTAAACAACCATTTTAAAATAGTTTAGTACTGACCGGTTGTTATAGTTACCATTCATTTGACAGTTGTTTTGCTGGTGTATGACCTTATACTGTACTGTGCTTGTTTTAGGTTGTTGTTCATTAAACACTTATCTGGTTGTTCTATTTGAACTTTAGTTGCTCCATATTAGGGCTGTGCCAAAACTCGAAAGATCGTTAGATCGCGATCTCTGTTTTAGTTTAGTCAGTCTCGATGATATGGCATGTCCATTTTAATTGACAGGTCTACAGCCAGTCCTGTGTCAGTAAGAGCACATTTCGTTGAGGAGGATACGCTCTCTTGTTTAGGAAAAAGTAGCCTGAGCCCAGGGCTCTACGCTAACTTTTTTTTTCAGGAGCACATGTGCCCCTAAGTTAAAAATTTTAGGAGCACAGAAAAAAAATGGGGGCACAAGTAGGTTTTCGTTTTGAACGATTATTACAGTGCAGAACTTGTGCACACCAACACTAACACTGAATAAATTTAATACAAAAAAAAGAATTATGACTGTACTTTTCCTGCATGATCGCAATGTTTTTATAAATATATCTTCATTTCATCTGATTAATATTTAGACTTAAAATAAACTGTACTGCACTTAAACACTCTGGCCCTTTTTTTTTTTTTTACCTTTATTTACCTAGGAAAGTCCCATTGAGATCACTAATCTCTTTTTCAAGGGAGTCCTGCCATGCACACATCACTTTCATACTAGGCAATGTGGGTGCTGTGTCTTGCCTAAGGACACAACGACAGTTTTTTGCCACTGGCGCCCCACTGTGGCACCTGGTATTCCCAGTGGTCTCCCATCCAAGTACTAACCAGGCCCTGCTTAGCTTCTGAGATCTGACAGGATCAGGCTTTGACAAGCCGGTATGGCTTGGACCTTCGCCCACAGTTTGAGAACCTCTTCTTCAAGAGAACTTCCACTGGAACTTTACACAAAACTGTTTCAAAGTGTAAAAAGTGTGCAGGATTTTTAAACCTGTATTTTCAAATTCATAACAGGAGTTATGAATTTGTTACCGGCTAGATATAGTCGGCCTCACCTCCACGCACAGCTTGGGCTCTGGAACCCAACTCCTTGAGAGGGGTTGGACTCTCCATTTCTCTGGCGTTGGCCACGGGGAGCGGCGGCGAGCTGGTGTGGGCTTGCTCATAGCCCCACAGCTCAGCCGCTGCGTGTTGGAGTTTACCCCAGTGAACGAGAGGGTCGCGTCCCTGCGCCTTCGGGTCGGGGACAGGTCTCTCACTGTGGTGTCGGCCTATGGGCCGAACAGCAGTGTAGAGTACCCGGCCTTCTTGGAGTCTCTGGGAGGGGTACTGGATAGTGCGCCGACCGGGGACTCTGTTGTTCTACTGGGGGACTTCAACGCCCATGTGGGCAACGACAGTGACACTTGGAGAGGGGTGATTGGGAGGAACGGCCTCCCTGATCTGAACCCGAGTGGTGTTCTGTTATTGGACTTCTGTGCTAGTCACAGTTTGTCCATAACGAACACCATGTTCGAGCACAAGGGGGTCCATCGGTGCACGTGGCACCAGGACTCCCTAGGCCGGAGGTCGATGATCGACTTTGTTGTCGTGTCATCTGACCTCCGGCCGTGTGTCTTGGACACTCGGGTGAAGAGAGGGGCAGAGCTGTCAACTGATCACCACCTGGTGGTGAGTTGGGTCCGCTGGCGGAGGAGGAAGCCGGAAAGACCTGGCAGGCCCAAGCGTATCGTGAGGGTCTGCTGGGAACGTCTGGCGGAACCTTCTGTCAGTGCGGCCTTCAACTCACACCTCCGGGAGAGCTTCTCCCAGA
Organism: Odontamblyopus lacepedii; assembly: GCA_034769755.1. Taxonomy (NCBI): domain Eukaryota; kingdom Metazoa; phylum Chordata; class Actinopteri; order Gobiiformes; family Gobiidae; genus Odontamblyopus; species Odontamblyopus lacepedii. The sequence continues at coordinate 18,587,196 of CM068356.1, forward strand.
TCCCGGGGGAGGCTGGGGACATGGAGCCTGAGTGGGCTTCGTTCTCGGCCTCCATTGTCAATGCGGCCGTTCGTAGCTGTGGCCGTAAGGTCTGCGGTGCCTGTCGCGGCGGCAATCCCCGAACCCGGTGGTGGACACCGGAAGTAAGGGATGCCGTCAAGCTGAAGAAGGAGTCCTACCGGGCCTTACTGGCCCGGTGGACTCCTGAGGCAGCTGACGGGTACCGTCGGGCCAAGCGTGCTGCAGCCCGGGCGGTTGCAGAGGCAAAAACTCGGGTCTGGGAGGAGTTCGGGGAGGCCATGGAGGAGGACTATCGGACGGCCCCAAGGAAATTCTGGCAAACCGTCCGGCGCCTTAGGAGGGGGAAGCGGTCCTTCACCAACACTGTTTACAGTGTGGGGGGAGAGCTGCTGACCTCGACTGAGGATGTTGTCGGGCGGTGGAAGGAATACTTTGGGGATCTCCTCAATCCCACCGTCACGTCCTCCGAAGAGGAGGCCGAGGCTGGGGACCCAGAGGCGGACTCATCCATCACTCTGGCCGAAGTCACTGAGGTGGTCGGAAAGCTCCTCGGTGGCAAGGCTCCGGGGGTGGATGAGATCCGTCCTGAGTACCTTAAGTCTCTGGGTGTTGTGGGGCTGTCTTGGTTGACACGTCTCTACAACATCGCGTGGCGGTTGGGAACAGTACCTTTGGACTGGCAGACCGGGGTGGTGGTCCCTCTGTATAAAAAGGGGGACCGGAGGGTGTGTTCCAACTACAGGGGAATCACACTCCTCAGCCTCCCCGGTAAAGTCTATGCCAGGGTACTGGAGAGGAGAGTTGGGCCGATAGTCGAACCTCGGATTCAAGAGGAGCAGTGTGGTTTTCGGCCTGGTCGTGGAACACTGGACCAGCTCTACACCCTCCATCGGGTGCTCGAGGGTTCATGGGAGTTTGCCCAACCAGTCCACATGTGTTTTGTGGACCTGGAGAAGGCATTCGACCGTGTCCCTCGTGGTGCCCTGTGGGGGGTGCTCCGGGAGTATGGGGTCCGGGGCCCTTTGCTAAGGGCTGTCCGGTCCCTGTATGACCGGAGCAGGAGCTGTGTTCGCATTGCCGGCAGTAAGTCAGACCTGTTCCCGGTGCATGTTGGACTCCGCCAGGGCTGCCCTTTGTCACCGGTTCTGTTCATTGTATTTATGGACAGAATTTCTAGGCGCAGCCAGGGGCCGGAGGGGGTCCAGTTTGGGAGCCACAGGATTTCATCGCTGCTTTTTGCGGATGATGTTGTCCTGTTGGCTCCATCGAACCAGGACCTGCAGCGTGCACTGGGGCGGTTTGCAGCCGAGTGTGAAGCGGCTGGGATGAGAATCAGCTGTTCCAAATCCGAGGCCATGGTTCTCGACCGGAAAAAGGTGGATTGCCCTCTCCGGGTGGGTGGGGAGTCTCTGCCTCAAGTGGAGGAGTTCAAGTATCTCGGGTCTTGTTCACGAGTGAGGGGAGGATGGAGCGTGAGATTGACAGGCGGATCGGTGCGGCGTCGGCAGTGATGCAGTCGCTGTATCGGACCGTTGTGGTGAAGAGGGAGCTGAGCCGAAAGGCGAAGCTCTCGATTTACCGGTCAATCTACGTTCCTACCCTCACCTATGGTCATGAGCTCTGGGTAATGACCGAAAGGACAAGATCGCGGATACAAGCGGCCGAAATGAGTTTCCTCCGCAGAGTGGCCGGGCGCTCCCTTAGAGATAGGGTGAGGAGCTCGGTCACACGGGAGGAGCTCGGAGTAGAGTCGCTGCTCCTCCACGTCGAGAGGAGACAGCTGAGGTGGCTCGGGCATCTGGTCCGGATGCCTCCTGGACGCCTCCCTCGGGAGGTGTTCCGGGCATGTCCCACTGGTAGGAGGCCCCGGGGAAGACCCAGGACACGCTGGAGGGACTATGTCTCTCGGCTGGCCTGGGAACGCCTCGGGGTCCGTCCGGAGGAGCTGGAGGAAGTGGCTGGGGAGAAGGAAGCTTGGGAGCCCCTGCTTAGACTGCTGCCCCCGCGACCCGGCCCCGGATAAGCGGAAGAAGATGGATGGATGGATGGAGTTACATTCTCTTACTGGTTTTAAAGTGTTTTTAGCCTCTGCACATTTACCAAACTAAACGCACATTGTGACAAACAGATTTATTTGGCATTTTCTTAGGCAAACTTCAGCCCACATGTCACCTGCTCTGTGCTGTAGAACATAAAATTAATATTGGCGTATTTGATGTGAGGCGGGTGGACAGGTGGGATGTTTAACCTGCCCTGTGATACACACTGCTACACGAGGGTGCCGCTGTGGACAAGCCGCGCATTGGCGGTGCCGCGCGCTGTACGCGGGCTCCAGCGCACAGGTCCTGCACACCGGTACAAGTTTATTGCCGACAGCAGCGGCCGTAATGAAATATGACCGCACTCAGTATTCAGACCTCAAGTCCGTGACGAGACCGAGTCCAAATGCGCTCGAGTCCGAGGCAAGACCAAGACAAAACTCTCGCTTTAGCGGAGGAGGAAGTCCAGCGGTGTGGGGGTGTCTACTGAGTGTGGGACAGGTGTGGGTCCTGCTGCGGTGCCGCTCCTCGTTTAAGGGGGCGTGGGTGTGCTTTGAAGCGGAGTTTTTTCTTATGAGTGATATCGCCGCACACGCGGAGCTCGTATGCTGGGGTCGTGCGCGGTCGGAGGTGTAGTGTCTGGGCTCGGTTCGGTAGCGCTCGCGCTGGGCAGGCGTGCGGCACTTTAGGGGCGATCCAGGCTTGGGCACGGCTCTAAAGTCCTAGTGTGAGTGCGCCCCTAATGTTTGATAGATTTAGAACGTTTAACTTGTCAGGTTGCATCTGTGCGCAGTTCTCCTTATTGTGCTGCAGAAGCACTCGCACTGGTGCGACTGTTTTGTTTTCCTCGTTCTCACGCCGAAATATTTACTCGCAAATGCGAGTGAAATGGGCGCACTGTAGAGCCCTGCCTGAGCCACAGTGTGTCCCTTTGTCTCCTCACATGTTCACAGGTTTTGACTTACATCTGCACAAATTGACTAAAAGTCCATTGTCTCTCCCTCTGTTTGTGTGGCCCTGTCTGACCGCTCCCTCTCTCTGATCCTGCCACAGCTCCTTAGCTTTTCTCCCCTTTCTCTCCTCTGATCCTTCTGATCATTATAATCCAAGTTATGGAAAGTCATGACTATTTTCTTACCATTTATAAGACCTCTTTTAGAGCACAAACATCAAACGTGTTTCTGTTGTTAGTGATAGCTCGGGTGTGCATGTGTTTCTGCCACTAACGGTAACGCGTGTATGCATTAGGTTTAATATACCGGTACTGTACAACATCATTCCAACTTTCAAATGTGAATTTCTCTGGAATTATGGTTCCTATTAACACAAAATAAGAACTAGTGATCCTGACAACCTGCCCTTTAAGTAAGAAGTCCACACACGTCCATGTTTGAAGAAGATTGAATCGAAAATCGACATCAATCAATATGTGGGGAAAAAAATCATGATTCTTTATGTACAACTACTAAGTTTTATTGAACCAACTCTTTTTGAACATACCACATCTCAGTATCTTAATTTTTTAGAGAGGACTCATAAGTGACCCCATTGTACATATTGGACAGTATTATTTGGTTACGGTCAATCACATTTTTTCTTTTCTCCTTATAAAACAGAATTTCAATCAACACACAAAAAATACTTATTGCCATATGACACAAGAAAATAGTCTGGACTATGCTCTAAATCCCATGCTTTTCCTGACAGAGGATTGGCTCAGGCACATTGACAATTTCACATGAATCTTGCTCTTGATTAAGATTCGATTAAGTGCACAGCTCTGCCTTTAGTACAATTCACCATAATTTTAATTAAATCAGGCACAACAAGTTGATAGCCTCATATGTGGTGAAAGCATTCCTTTGAACTGTACTGTCCCTGGACATTTGCCCTATTCACTATGTTGTGCCTGAGCTTGTTCCCTCTGACCTGGACTCGCTAATGTGCCCATGCCAGTGTGCTCCTGTGTGCCCACTCTGCTGAGTCAGCATCTTCCAGATGGCATCTCTCCACGTGGCTGGAACGCTATGAGAATGATGTCATCACCCCAAAATGAAGCTGTGATTTTATTGGCTGGTGTTGAATGACTCAGACGAAGTCGATGGGAGATAGATGCACTCTCAGTTTGCCTGTTCAGGTTCAGTGGCATTAGTCCAGCTGTGTGTGTGTTTGTGTGTGCGTGTGCGTGTGTGTGTGTGTGTGTGTGTGTGTGTGCGCGTGTGTGTGTGTGTGCGTAGGTGTGGAGCCTTGACGTTCAACCGGAGGAAAAGCTCATTGTTGTCATACAGGAAAGGGCCTTGGTCTATAAGAGGAGAATAATGTTTGAATGCACCGTGATGCTGGAACGATGGAAGTTATTAAATGCCTGATTGGGGTATGTCACTCATCAAATATCTGTTTTTGGGAGGCTGTTCAGAGGGGTCTTCCACTGCAGAGCTAGAATAAGGCCATGTGGTAACAAACCCATACCAAAATTACATGTATTAACTATAAAGTTAGCCATTTTTGATGCAGAATAAGCTTGTTATGGTACTTCAGAATCTGTAGCCTTGGGGAGCTTTTGCTAATTGAGATACCGGTAATTCAAATTAGAAGTTTAATTTGACTATGAAAATTTTAAATATGAGTATCATGACAACAATAGTCTGTCCTAGCCCAGAATATTTAGAAAGGGACACGTTAATCACATCTGGATATAATACGTAAGCAGACAGCTGACTCACAAAAACATTGATTTATTTATTATTTTGCACTTGCATTCAACAATTGTTTCATTTAATAATTTTTACATTTTGTTCTGCTGAAGATGTTTCCCTTTAGAGAAGATGCGAATGTCTGCCATCTGAGAGTGCATCTTGAGCCCGACCCTGGCCAGCTTTTAACCGTTACAAGCTCCACTTTAGTGTGAGAGGAAGAGCACTGTGGTTAGAACTGCACTAGTGATGGATGTGGTCTCTCTGTAGGAAAACCAAAGCAGAGCCCATTAAACACATTCAGATCAGAACCATGCTTTCCCCTGGAGCATTCAAGAATATGTTTTTGATATGCTATATAAATTACTTATTTATATTTCACATGAGGCTCAAAACATTGTTATCTGTAGGTTAGCATACCCCGTGATCATTATTAGTTAGACCTGTTGCGCTGTTTACAATCCAGACTTGAATGCTGAATATATATTATAGTGAGCACAGCTGAATGATCCAGGTTCCAGTCTGATCTAGTGGTTCCCAGATGTTTGAGTGAAGACACATAGCCCCTATAATAGTTTCACGATGGTAGTTAATCACAGTCGTATGCAGCTCCACAGGTTAGCCAAGACACTGTCACAGGGTGGATTTCTGTAGGATCTGAAGTTTGAAATGAAACATGAAATAGAAACTTATTTTGATCCAGCTTATGTTTGCGTTCAATGCAATTTGATATCACATGCAAAAAGATAAAAAGGCAAAACTAAAACTTTGTGAAGTGATATATGAGACCCTAAAGTAGAGGGTCTGGGGCTTACAAATGTACTGGATGCAGAAAATGTTCAGCATTTAACAGATCTTACTTCGCCTACTATTTACTATTGTTGACACAATACTGAAATCAATTTTGATGGAAAATGCTCAGTACTCTATAGTGATTTTGATACCACACTGCACAATGCTTTAAATATTGGAATGCTATTGGCAACATAAATTAATAGATTCTTCAGTAGTATTATTCTTCAAGACCATCTTGTTTCAATACTAGGTTTAGTATGGATTAGTATTTCGGCTTGCTTTTTTTCCACAACCCTTCTATGTTCGGCTCTTCTTGAGTCAAAATCTCCATGTGCTCATTCAATGATTTAACACATATGACCCAAGACCCCTTTAGAGCCGGCTGCTGACAACCTATATATAAAAGACTTGATCATAGCTTTTCTTTTTTATCCCGTTACTTGATGATGCCATATTTTACTGCTTTAAAAATCTCAAAGAGCTGGTGATGGCGGTGGAGAGAGTTTTTTCCTATGTATTCATTGTATTATATAGTTATTTCAAGTGCTGTTTACTAAATGTTATTCAACACTTATTGCTCTGAGGAAGGGTTGTTTTAATGTCAGATCTTGTCTTTCTATAAATATATTACAGTAACATAAACTATCGCACTATTATGCCCCATATGCCCCATTACTTCAGCAGCTGAGTGTGATGGAGGGCTTGTTTCTTGGTTTCCTTCATGTGCTCTGTTCACTCACGTCACAGCAGCTGTAGTCTGCACACAACGTCACCTGTTGCTTTCCGTGTGTCTGAATTTAACAGGGGATTGACCTACTATAAACATGGCAGTTTGGGTTTTGCATAGAGCGGTTAAGCATCATGCAAAGTAACGCAAGCTAAAAATTAAAGTTAAAGTTACTTGGCACTCTCCACTTGGCATTTTCCGTTTTAAATGTGCCATGTAGGTGACAAAAATAAATCCAGATATTTATTGATATTGAAACTAGACTAGATACTCTTTAGAACAAGAAAAGATACATAAATGGTACAAAGTTTGAGCATTTGCGAATACGTTTACAATGATGAATGATAACATTACATAAATGGCTCTTAAATTTTGCAGTCTGTATATTATTGCCTTTTCTCAAATCAAGTGAAATTTTAGTATAGTGGATTGTGTGTCAATTCAGTATCTAGAGTATAGGTTCATAACGGTTTATAAATGAATAAATCTGAATACCACCCTGTCATCTCTTTTGTAGACATAGGCCTCAGACACTGTCCTCATAAGACTCTTTGAATGTGTCCAACACTCTCAATGATTTTATAGTTTTGGCTGTAGCTGCGCTTATCTGCAAAAAGCCATCTCCAGCTTCACTTCAGCAGTGATTTATACAGCTGTAATAAGTCTGCTGACGTCTGCTCGCCATCTTTTCTTCCTCAGTGTCACCTTCACCAGCTTGTGCCCAGTATTTCTTAAAGGTGCACTTTTCTCTTGCTTGTCATGTTATTGCTTATTGCCTGAAATGCTCCACAGTATCTGTATAGCATTCATTAAATTACAGGTGTTTATATTGCTCAAAACAATTAAAAAGCATGAATTCTTGCTGGATGGGATCTTGTCTCCACAGATCTGACCTGTAACTGGCCCTTGTGGTCTTACCTGCTTGACGAGATACGTTTATTGCTATACGGTGGGACTGTTCCGGAAAAAAGCAATAATATCTCCATGGAGACGCTAGGTTCACCAGAAAAGAACCTAAAGATTAAGACATTTTGATGTCAACTCTTATCTTCTTGTAACACATTTTGGTGAGTGCAGTGCACTCCAGAGCATCATGTGCAACTCCTCACATGTCCAGTGGGGGGCGGGGTTGAGGAGGAAGTGATAATGGTTACGTGGGGGTGGCATTTTGATCTCTCACATGTCAAACAGCTCTGGGTTTTGGCTCATATGCAGTCCGCCGCTGACCTTAACCTGCCTCTTTGTCATATGAAGAGACAGCTGTAAAATCAATCTCACACACACATACACGCACCACATGCTAACTCACCTCAAGTCATCTACTGTGACCTTGGCTTCTTAAAGAACAGTAGTATCTGGGAGCAGTGTGTTACAATTTAATTCATATTAAGAACTAAACCACAGATCATTTTCTATGTAGCCAAGCTTATTTGCTCATTTTGAAGGCGCACGATGTAACTTTTTTGATAGAGGGGCATGTACCTGTTTCTACCCCTGTAGCTATTGTCCTCAGAATGTCTCACACAGTAGGCAGGCAAAATTCTTGACAAAACATTGCTAGGTAGATAAGCCATCCACCAGAAATGTTGTGTAGTGTGAATATTAATAGCCGGTTTGATTGTTAGAGCATAATCCTGGCCAAGTCATACTTTTGCCACACTGGTTAATGTGGCTATCAAGACAATTTGCTAGTCAAAACATGTTTGCTTGTTGTAGGCCTTTGTAGTCATCATAACCCCTGTTTTGGGTGTTCAGATATTATGTGTCCTTCTCATGGTTAATTGTATGCAAAATGACAATGACAACAGTGAAACAGCTTGTGGCTTTGTTGAGAGTGTTAACAGAACAATTCATTTAAGTCACATTTTCTTCAGTTTGCAATTCATCAAAGTTGACATTGTCTTGGTCTCTCCTTTATGTTGGTTTCTTTAGGGTATTTTTGAAAGGCTCTACACAAAAAAGCCATGCACAGTTAGTTAAGTATGGTTTGGAAGGTGCCTGAATTTTTGCTGTCTTAAAGATCCTATATGGGATGGTAGCAGTAGCTCAGTTGGGGAGCGTTTGTCCACTGATCCAAAGGTTGGTGGTTCAAATCCCGCTCTTGACATAAACATCAATAAACATCATTGGTCTGATCCACTGACCCACAATTTGGTTGGTGTGATTCCAGATGAATGCTTGTCCTTGGGCAAGACACTTAACCCACCTCGCCCACAATGTCTGCGTATACGGGTCTGTGAATGGGTGAGTGGTTTGTTGTTGTAAAGCACTTTGAGTCCCTTGAAGGTCGAAAATATCCATCCATCCATCTTCTCCCGCTTAATCCAGCTGGGTCGCGGGGGCAGTTTACTGCCCAATCCTCATAGCACCTGACCTATGAACCCCTCTGCAGGTGGTGAGCCCACAGGAGGAAATATATAAATTTATATAAAAATGTGACCATTTACCATATTTCATAACATTGACTCTTGTGAGTGGCGGCACGGTGGCTGAGTGGCAACACTCAGGCCTCACAGCAAGAAGGTTGCGGGTTCGATCCCCGGGTCGCCCGAGCCTTTCTGTGTGGAGTTTGCATGTTCTCCCCGTGTCTGGATGGGTTTCCTCCGGGTACTCCGGTTTCCCCCATCAACCCAAAACATGCCCGCACCCCTATGAACTAACATCAAGGACCATGTTGTCCACCTCCTGTGGGCTCACCCACCTGCAGAGGGGTTCATGGGGGGGGTCAGGTGCTATGAGTAGCACCCGCGACCCAGCCGGATTGAGCGGGAGAAGATGGATGGATGGACTCTTGTGAGCTTTAAGCCCTGTTATGTTGTTACCTCGTCAAAAACATATATGGAGTTATGGTTGGTTTCACTCACACATGTTTGAGTAATCCTTTATTATTTTGTCTACATGTCCAAAGTTCAAAATGCTCTGTTTCACCTTGTGATGTCATGAAGCTTTAGTTTTCAAGTTACCTTTTACCTTTCAGTAGAGAATGGCAATTCCAGAGCTGAAACCATCTAAATGTTTGTAGTGAAGGTGTATGGAGTTTAAAAGCACAATGGAGCACTTCCTGTATTACCACATGACATCACAAAGTGGAACAGTGTGTTTTCAGAAGAACTCAACCTAAATATGCAGGATGTTAAATGTGTGAATGAAACAAACCATAACTTCAGTGATGTTTTTGATGAGGAAACATTTTAGCATAGATCAGATTTTAAATTGAATGTGAAATAGTCTTCGAGGCACTGAGCATAGCAAAGTTCCAGTCACTGGTTCACATGGTGCATGGGTTGTCTGAAGCCGACCTAATTTGAATTCATTGTTGCTCTTGTTGCCTGCATGTAAATGAAGTCAGAGGAGAACCATTTAGTGCAGTTAGTCATTCATGGTTATTAGGAGTTTATTGTGTCGGTGTTTGGTGCTAAAAGCTGCCGCAGTAATACGCGGCTGTTTCTTTAGTTGCCTGGAAACTCCTTTTTTTAGACCATTTCTCAGCACCTATTTCTATTTCCTTTGTGTTTCCTCTTCATTTACTAGAACAAGAAACAAATTTTCCCACAATAAAACATCTAATATGATTGGCTGCCAAGACACTTGGAAAATCAAGTTAAGAAAAGAAAAAGTTAAGAATACATGTTTATGGTGAAATTAATTACAATGCAGCTATTTAAAGCAGTCGTCAGAATTGTGTAAAAAAAAAAAATTGATTGACTGATTGTTGTTAGAGGAAAGGCATTTTTTTGTCTTATTAAGTTGTTTGAAAGATTTTTAGATGTCTCAGAAAATAACAGCTGGATTTGGATTGAAGGCCAAGATATGTTTGAGTACTCGTCTGTTTTCCTCACCTATAGATCTGAACCAAAGTGTTGGTACTTGGTTGCCTGGCAAGTCCAGAATGAGATTTCTCTGTATTTTTATACAGATGGATATCAGTCTTATCATCACTCCCTCCGCCGTGCCTTGAGCCAGTCATTGGTCACCCTCATTTTGAATAAAATTGAATTTCTCTCACCTCAGTTTAATTTAAATTTAGTGTTTCATTCACTGATGTTTTTCAGTCCAGTGATTTTTTTTTACTTTTGTTTTTTCCTCATAAGCAGCCAAATTTATTTACCTAATTAAGCTTTAAATCACATCCGTCTGAACACTGGGCGATTCAGACCAGACTTTTTGTATTAGAGAATCATGGCCTGTGCAATTTTCAGATGTATTCATCCGTGAATTTGGTGACTCCTTTCATGTGTTTTAAGATTTAATTAGTCAGATACTGTCCTTGGCCACTATGTGTACAATGTCTCCTCACTTTCACTCTTCCAACAACCAAAGATGTCTAATTGGCTCTGGTTCTTGGGTTTTCACAATGCTGTCTGATAATTACTATTAACATCTTGTACTGACAGTTTTAGGGTGTGCTCTGAACTCATAAAAAGAAAGTTTACTCATTATTTTATTAATCGTTTGCAGATGTTTAGTTTCTATACTGCCCACCACACTAGGGTCTTCAGCTCCTTTTAATGTGGCAGAAAACCCACGATTGCCACAGGGACTTTACTTAAGCTCCAATGTGTATTTGTACATCTTGTGTAGTCAATTTATTAGCCCCACGTTGTTTGGTCTAGTGCGTTTAACAGTTGCATGCTGCTATGATCATTGCTCTATTGCTACTGTACAAACATGGACTGTGAGAGAGTGATGGGAGAAACACATGCTGCAAGATCAAAGTTGTGCCCTGTAAAAGTTAAAGTCAACGGCTGTGTATGAGAAAGGAACACATTTAAAATACATGAGAACCAGCTAGAATATGTTTCAAGATGTTTGAGTGTCACTTGATATTTGACAAGATTTTTTTGTCATGATGGTATTGCTGAGATGGCAGAATAAAAGGAATATTCAGTCTTTGTAGCACTGGTTCATATGGCAACAATAAGACTTGGGGACATTCTTACAAGACAAATTGTATTAAAATTTACAAATTTTTGATTTGATTTGTCCTATGTACTTGAGCAACATTTATCCCTGTATAGATATATTGTATAAACAGCTCTTTTCTTTCTATTTACTGTAACGGCAAAACTCCACACGGTTCTATGAGAGCTTTGGAAAGTGCTTATTAACTCATTACGTGAATAATCAAAATGTTTGGAATGTATAAGGTAAGTGAGAAATAACTCTGGACCACTAAACCATTTAAAACAAACTATTTTTGTTTGTCTTAAAAATCAGGTACAGTGATTTTAACAATTTTAGCAATATATAGTTTATTTCAGGCATGTCCAAACTATGGTCCGGGGGCCAAATGTGGCCCTCAGACCAATTATTTTGGCCCTCAGGCTTCCAGGTGAATTGGCCCATACTAGTGCAAATAGTACTTTTTACTGCATGTTTTTGAAATTTATATTGATCAAGCAAATTTAGTGTGTCCTTTTGAGGGTTTAGGCATGAACAAAGTTACTCACTGTGTTGAACACCAGTCTATGACCCTCTAACGGCCCCCACGCTGTTCTTTGTTTTAATGTGTGGCCCTCGATGAAAAAAGTTTGGACACCCCTGGTTTATTTAATTATTTATGTGTGCTTTCCCAGTATAAAGTAATAAAATATATTAGTACTGTCAAAAATATTGTGTTATTAACAAGTTAACACAAATTTGAACTGCATTAATTTTTTTAGCGCAAAATTAAGGCTCTTTGTGACCTAGTGAACTAGTTTTTTTCATAAGTTGTGGCCACTGCTAGGAACATTAGAAAAACTACAGCATGGCACGGTTTCTCATACACGAACCCTGTGTGTGCGCTGATGTTACTCATGCAAAGAAAACATGAAATAAAGTCTCCAAAACACACGGCAAATTCGCGCTTACCTGTGGACTGTGGACAGCGACCAAAGTTCTGCAGACCCTTGTCTCCGGTGTGAGTGCAGCTCATAGAACCTGAGACAATTGTTATTATTTAACTTTATTAAGGAAAAGCCCCTTGAGGTGAGTCACCTCGTTTTCGAGGGAGATCCAATTGTGCTTGAACACGGCACAGTTCAGAAGTCCTGTGTGACTGTGTCCTTAGTACAGCAGGCGCTGGGGCAGACAGTCGTGCTAACTGGAGATTATTGGACGTCCCTCAGTAATGAGAACTACCTCGGGGTCACAGCACATTATTTCACAGAAGAGAGGCACTTCATTGACATTGTTGCAGAGCACTTCATGACAGAGAGTGGAACCTCGAACACAAAGTTGTCTCACTGACAATTATGGTTTGCAAAAAAAAAATCATTTGCACGAAGTCTATCCACTTTTCTATTAAAAGTATTAAAATGCCGATTCAAGAGACAAAAATGTGTGATTAATTTGTGTTTAATCGCGAGTTAACTATGACATTCATGAGCTTAATTGCGATTAAATATTTTAATCGATTGACAGCACTAAAATATATAGTTTTAGAGAAGACGCTGTTTGCATACCTGTCAATAACAGACTTATTTAACATATCTGATCTTAAAAGGATGGGAGCAAGTTAGCTCCAATGAGTCCACCACTGTGCTTTGGCAATGCTCTCCATGTGTTAAGTTTACAGCATGACCCTTGATATGTTTTTTAAAAGGTGAATGTTTTTAAAGGTGAATGTTAAATTCATGTGATGGACTATCCAGAAGTCTGTAACTCCCCATGAGCAAGATGAACTCAGTGCATAGGAAAATTTCATGCTCCTGCAAAGCAGTTTTCCTATAGTCACCATTAAGTTAAATCAGATAATTAAAAAAGAAATGAAATTTGAATTGAGATTTAAATCATTTTCTCTATTGATACTTTGCAGCTGATGTCATCAACGTTCCCTGGAGGTGTGACGAACTGTAAGAGCTGTTCTATCTGAGGCTTGTTAGACTTTAATCTGAGCTTTATTTTAGCACTGTCTGACTAGAAAGGGTTGGTTTAGTTGGAACGACAGCAGATTATCTGATCTGACTGACTGACAAGGCTCACACATAAAATTACAGCTAGCTAGTATTGTCAACAGTTTTCAGTTTGTAACTCTCAACCTTTTTTGTAGACAATCACAAAACACGACCAGGAATGCTCGTATTGATCACTGGCTCGAAGAAATGTTTTGTTTAAATAAATTTTGTATTTTTGTTGAGTTTCTTAAAACTTTTTAGCTGTGTTTGCTAATGTGTGCATTGTGTCACCATGGTGACTACATGGTAACTAATATACTACCACAGAAATGCATACAGAAAACCCCCAGCATGTTGTCACTGCAAAGTATCAGTATCTGTATCTGAATCTTATAAGCTGAAAGGTTATTGGAGCAGTGAATTCCAGAGGGTTGTGTGTTAGGGTGGTGCCAGGTATTTGAGTGAGCACATTTAACCTGGGGCTCTCTACCACATTTGAATCAAATCTGGATCCTGTCATTTTTAATAGTCATCATCATCATCTCGGGTCTTTTTACTAGGTCTAAAGCCAATCATCTGTCTGAAAAGGCATGCCAGTTTTTTCAGCATGATTGTATTTTTGTTAAAAGTCTTGTATTACACAAAATGGGCTCTTGTGAGTTTTAAGTCATGTTAGAACACCTCATCAAAAATATGAAGTTATGAAGCAGTATTTTTCAAGTTTTCCTCTACCTTTTTACCTTTAGTTCAGTAGATTGACGATTCCAAGGTTAAAAATAACAAGGGGTTTGGAGTTTTAAAAGATAGTTGAACACTACCTGTATTACCACATGACATCACAAGGTGTAACAGAGTGCTTTCAGTTGGCCGATATGCAGGGTTTGTGTGTTAAACAAAAAAAATGAAACAAAAAAACAGAAGATCAGAAAATAGTGTAATATGGGCCCTTTAAATAAACCAAAAAACAAACAAAAATACAAAATAATAAAAAAAAAGGCATTTTCTGATAATATAATCATAGATCTTCATTAACACACACAGACAAAGCTATGCAAAAACAAAAGAAAAAAAAATCTAAAAATGTTCTCCCTTAAAAATAATCTGATTTGAGCTCTTGAGGCTAACACTCACTTGTTTTCCTTTTACTATAATCTGTTTTGTCAGTTAGGCACTTTGCATTGCACCTCTGCTGCTAATAAGAATTTACAGGCTCCAGCACGACTGAAGGTGAGCTAGCCACCCGTGTAAATGAAATCTTATAAAGTTTGGTTTTATAGCAGTCAAAATAAGTGTCTTGGCTCATGTACGGGTTCCTAAACTTTAAACCACATATGAACTATACATACTTCTGCATTCTGGCAAACTAAGTAGTCTGTGATTGACAGTTTCCTGTGTTGGCTGTATGACAACGCTCTTTTCAAGTGACGTTAATGGACAAATCTCTCCCAAATCTATTCACACAATTTCTGACACTTTTCTGACATTTCTGAGAGAAGACAAAAGATGATGACTTTGGCAGCAGCTAAACTCCCTTCAATTCGTACAACTCCTACAACAACAAATTGGTCATTTTCTCTGCAAAGAAACATATTTCCAGACAGACAATTAATCTCCAAACTGTTCAAAAACTGCCTTGTCTCCTACTAGAGTTACTTAAACATCTTGCCCTTACAATACACTCATTTATAAAACATAGCAATCCATCTTGGGTGTTGATTTCTTCTTAGATTAAACTGTTGAAATGGAAGTGTGTTAGCAGTGGCCAGTGTTAAGGTCAATTGTTGCCACTTTCTTCAGTCTGCCTATGCGAGATACATTACAAGGTAATACAGGGTCACTGTCTGCATTCAGAAATATCCTTGTACGGCCCTACACCACCTCTTAGGATGGAGAGCTATGGGCAATTTTGTATGCACAATTCAAAAATAAAATCTTAGAAATAGAAATGTTTCTAAATATATTTGTTAATTTGGAAATTAGTCAATTCAGAAGTGAATTTGTTTTAATTATTTGCTTCCCTTTCTTTTTTCTTGTATTCACAGACCAAACATACAATCACAAACAACAATCGAAGATATAGAAACTTAAAACTTGAGATAGTTTTACTTCAAATGTTGTAGCCACAAGCAAAACTAGCCAGTGTTGTACAGCACTGTCAGTTAGCTTTATCACTTTCATTGTAACAGCAAAAGACTTGTGAATCCAGCTACTAGTCAAAATGCATCTGTCTCAACTTACCATTTGTTATTCACCCCCATTTAATTTAATTACAATACCATGTTTTGAAATATATTTGTTTTGTAGTGTAGTTTACAGAAATAGTTTTATTGGAATATTTGTTTCAAGCTTCGAAAGTCAAAATGAAATCTGGATACAATCTGGACCGCAGTATTTGGCAGTCTGAGCGAGTCCTCTGCCTAACAGTTGAGTCATTACTGTCTGTGTGTCTATAGAGCTGAGCCAAATACAGTAATAGTAAAAAGTGCATGGTATCCACCTGTCTGCTCTTATCGTGTGCTACTATTGATCACAGCTAGTCAAATCAGAGGCATCATGCATGAACTGCTAATTACCTTCTCCAGATACGTTTTTTGGCTACTTTTTACTTTATTCTGTAAGGAGATGTGCTGCAATATTGTGTTTTTTCATGCATCCAAGCAGGTTAGCTTAATTTTGTATTTTGTATATTGTAGTTGCATTGCTGATAATCAATATAGTTTTTGATTGCCAAAAGAAAGGCGAATGTCCCCACAGTGAGGTCAATAATCTTTAATTTTATCTTGAGTTGGCCTATTCCATTTTTATCTTTACTTTACAACATTTTTTTTTATTTGTTTAAATGTCTAACTGTCAGCAGTCTCCAGACTTCAGGCGCCTTTTGCTGCATACATTTTTTACGTGTGAGTGGTTGCATGAATATGAAATACACTGCTTATGTATACTTTCTACATTTTTGTTGACATAGCATTTCGACTGTGGGGTGTCTTGTATTGTGCAGGCTTAAACAGTGGGAGATGGGCATTTGGGCATTGGTGCCAGGGCAGTGTGCATTCATGAATATTGGAGAGACGGCGATTTTGTAACATGACAGACGGGCATCACCAGACCAACTGCAGGAGGGAGCAAACTGTGTATGGACACTGAATAAAAGCATTTCATTACTATAATCTGCATGGTTTCATGATAAAAGTGTAGATTTTATGGCTTCTGTATCCAGGGTAAATATTATTTTTGAACAGTTTCTGAACAGCACTTCAAAATATGATCTACAAAGATTCCTAAAAGCTTAAAGCCCTTTCTTGCAGGAATGATCTGATAATGGGATTTATGGCACAATCTTAATGCTCCTCTGACAGGCTATTTCTCCTTGTATTTTCCCAGGTTCTCTCCGAACTGAAAGCTTAAAGGCATCCGATGTTCTGCCCATCCTGAAGGAGAAAGTGGCCTTTGTTTCAGGTGAGTGCATTTGCAGGTCACCAGGCTTTAATGAGGTTAGGAGGACAGTTCCCATTCAAAGAGACATCCAAATTACAGTGGGACAGACTGTGTATCTATAGCCTACACACACTGACCTAAAATAGACTATGGGACCATTGTCTGAAACCAAACTTGATCATTTAAAGGGCTATATTTAGTGGTACCATCTTTTGCCTTTGCTTGTGGTGAGGTTATTGTCAAAAAAGTGAAAGTAGGACAAGGTGACTTGTCTTGAAAGCACTATGAAATCCCTATTTCTGGAGGTATATAAAGTATAGGAGTATCGTAGTAATAGTTGGTTTTGGTTTTAAAAGAAGTGGTTCTTCTTCCTTGTTGATTAGCAAAAGCAAATTCAAGATGCATTATGTAACTTTTCTAGTGTCTACTTGCTTGTCTCCATGTAGATGTTGCTTTTTGCTTGGAATGTTATGACATTAAACTTTACATGAAGACAAGGAGGTGAAACCAAGTTAAATTACGGGTCAGATCTGTGGAGAGGCTAGCCCTCTCACAGTAAGAATGGATATTTTTTCAGGGTTTAGCAATTAAACCACCTGTAATTGAATAAATGTAAGAAAGCTGTGTTTAATATCATATTGTGGAACATTTGAGGCAAGGCAATAAAATATACAGAGACAAGCAGGTGGTGGAGCCTTCATCAGAAAAGTACTTCTTTCTACTCATAGAAAGTCATAAAGTAGTTCTTAGAAGACTTGAACTATGCTCCTTCTGGTTTGAGAGTAAACACATGCACTTACCTTACAGTCACATATGCAGTACTTGCTCTTCTAAAGTATTTAATGTGTCTATCACCCCTGGACAGTACAGACAGCTGGTAAAGTACTGCTGTCTCCAGTGTACAGTATAGCGTAGCATCTTGTACTTACATTTTCATAAAGCGTGACTGCAGAAGAGATTACTGTTGTGTAGCAGGCCACCCTGAGGAGCGAGACCCAGTCCTGAGTCACAAAACAGGTCTACACTCTCATCACAGCCTCTTCACACTGTCAGCGGGCTGATGTGGGCTTCACTGCTCTGGGAGACACTTCATAAGAGAGTGCCAAAACAAGCCCTTAAAGTGGTTTCAGCTCCACTGGACTTCCTGTAGCTCAAGCCATGCGTGCGATAAGAAAGTAAACTTGGCTTCTGGACAAGTACATAAGTGTGACATTAGAACCATTTTATGACTATATTATAAAGCAAGATATTATGAATCTCAAGGTGCTATCCAATAATAAATAAGTTCCTCAGCACCCAAGGCATCAAAAGACAATTCATATTTGATATATTTTCAGTTTTATGTCTGTGTTGAATGCCCCTTTAATACAATATTCCGGTTATTCTTGATTGCTCTGTGCATCAATTTGCATTAGCTCTCAAATCTGTCTTGATGATCTGACCAAATATTTGACCTGTAATATACTTAAGATAAGAAAAGTAGAAATAAACTGCAAATTTGTATGTAAAATAACACCAATCCCAGTCCCATGCCTTTTCCTTTTTTGTTGTGGTCAATGTAAATCTATGTCAATGAAATAATTAGTCAACTAATACAGATTTTGTTTGGCTAAAACCCTTTAATCAGCTAAATGACTGAAAGTTTATAGCCCTGTTGTCTTTGTTTAACATTTTCTCTTGGGACCTTATTACTATCAAATAGACTTATGTTTTTGTCTTTTTTGTTTACTTTAAATTTGGCCTTAAAAATATCTTTTATCTTTTTTATCTTTGTTTTATTCACAACTTATTTTATTATTGGACATTGTAAATTCTGCACAAGATAAACTGAAGCCAATCTGCTGAAATAATGAGTGAGTTTAAGCCAAAAATCTGTCATCGAGATTCTTCCTCCACATTACTGCAGAACACCCCTTCCACTATCACACTCACTTTTATAAACAATGTGATTTGTGCTTCTTACATGAATCTAACCAAAACATCTCCACTCACATTATCCATTACACACAGAGGAAGAGGGAGAGTGTGTTTATGGTTTGAGTAGACGGGGTAAAGACACCAGCCGCATTAGACTAAAATATGGTGAGGATTATCTCCCATAAGATTTCGTCTGTGTGTTTATTCTGGTAACTGCTCCAGTGTCATGTTAAGACAAGATTTCTTTACCTTCTCTTCTATGATTATTTTCTCAGCACAATAAACAAGCAATATCTTGTTGAAGGAGTACTGTGTATACTAAATGATTCTAAGAACAAAATAGAAAATTCAGATCACAATATTGATTTACAGGTTGTCAATTCATTGCCATATTGTATTTCTCTTTCAACCTTTTTCAAAATAACTTGGCATTAGGACTGTCAGGATAATTATTATATCAATTTATTGTTCAATATATGTTAGATGGGACAATACTTTTGGGGTCAATATCGTAGATACGTCTTTGTACTAGTATGGAACCTTTTGTTAATTTTCTGTACTGTGAAAAGATTTCAGCTGTGGAGAGTGGAATAAATAACTTGTATGACTTGTTATAGATTCAAACTAAGTACTTTAATATTTAATTTAGCTATTTCTTTACTGCAGTTTGTGTTTTTAACCATATTATATATTTAGATTAATTTGTGGGGGATAATTCCACTTTAAAGATTTTGTGTCAGTGGCATAAATTTGTTTCAATATTGTCATCTATTGTCTATATTTTCTTCAGCAATATATCATATTTCAAATTATTTTTATCTTGACAGACCTGCTTGGCATAGCTTCCTTTAACAATAGCAGGCCAGCAAAAGGAGTATTGTGGGTATTTATGATTCAATTACTGTATATACTAAGCTAGAGCTAAAAAATAATGTGTCTACAGGTGGTCGAGATAAAAGAGGTGGACCAATCCTGACCTTTCCTGCCAGAAGTAACCATGACCGAATAAAACATGAGGACCTGAGGAGGCTGGTGACCTACCTGTCTACTGTGCCCAGGTACAGAGCCCATTCTCACACAAAAACACTTGCGTTTACAACTCACCTTATTCACATTACATCCACCCTTACATTTAACCTCTCTTTTACGCTGGCTGCCCAAACCACTTTGTGAATGACACAAGATGAAATCTAAAAACACTGAAGTGCAGGGTGAAGAGCGTGTGGAGTGATTCAGGGTTGTCCACATGGTGAAATCAAACGCCCCTTTCTGCTCCACACTGCAGCACAGGGGGAGCAGCGTTTCATTAGCATCAGCATGAAAGGTGCAGTGTGTGCAGTGGACAGCAGCTAGTCTGTCCACGTCAATGTTAAAACACATCTCTATGCTGCTGCCTAGGGCTGCAGCTATCGATTATTACAGTAATCGATTATTCTGTCGATTATTTTGTTCGAATAATCTAGTGCTGCCGCGATTATTCGACGTTGTCGACGTAATCGAATGTGAAAATGAGTCAAATACAATTTTTTTGGTCGAATATTCGCCTTTATTTATTTTTGGTCTCAAACGGCTCGTCCAGAGACCTTTTGCTTGCCTGAGATCAGGTATTTCCCCTCCACACCACTAGTAGTACTACACTCGAGGCGGACACCGGTGCGGCAGGCAGCGGCTACATCCGAGGCGGACACCGGTGCTGCTAACAGCGGCTACACCCGAGGCGGACACCGGCGCGGCTAACAGCGGCTACACCCGAGGTGGACACCGGTGCGGCGGGCAGCGGCTGCGCCCCAGGCGGACACCGGTGCTGCTGACAGCGGCTACATCCGGGGTTGACGCCGAGGTGGCTAACCTCGGCTTCACCAAAGGCTAACAGCAGTGGTAAATAATGGCACCGCCAAAGAAAACAATCCAAGAACAGTGGCGACTTCTTCTAGACCAAGACCTAAAGCCTCGAAAGTCTGGGAATACTTTCGGACAGATGGTGATAGAGTGGTTTGTACACTCTGTAAGACTTCTTTGGCTTATCACGGGAGCACGACCACGATGCATGAGCACCTTAAAAGAAAACACACCGGAGTTGCTGAAGGTGTTTCAGAAAAGGAAAAGACAACGTAAGTATTATTATTGAATGTCAAGCTAGCTTTTGTTTGTTTTATGACTGCTGTGCCTATTTTTGAAATGCTAAGCAGGCTAACTCGACCCTTTGTTAATGTTTTCGGAAACAATGTTGAACAACGATATCCACACACAATTTAACGAGTATGCATGAGCAGCATATTGCAACGGTATTGAGAATACCGTTGCTCGTGCATACTCGTTAAATTGTGTGTGCATATCGTTGTTCAACATTGTCGAATGAGCACACACAACAGACATAACAGCAATAACCTTTGCAACTCGCACGCACAGCACACACAAGGTAACCTCCCGGGAAAATCTAACACACGCACTTGTGTGTGTTAGAACCGCTTGGTTTTTTTTTTTTTTTAATTAGTCGTTTAGATTAGTCGACTAATCGAAAAATTAGTCGAGAGATTAATCGTTAGAAAATTAGTCGTTAGTGGCAGCACTAGAATAATCGAGTAATCGTTTGTTATTGTCGTGTCTACTTTGCACATGTTAAGTACACACCAGGTGTACTGACAGATACACGTGTTGTGGACATGAAAAACGTAATTATCGCTGGGCTAAGGTTGACTCACCTCGCGGTTTCTTTTCCACTTGATGTAATGTACGGGGCTTTCTGTTTAGATGTTGTAGCATCAGTGTTGAGAAGGTGCCTTTTAAAATGTAATCCCCTACAGATTACAGATTACATTCCCTAAAATGTAGTTTGTGACATAATCAATTAAATTACTTAAAATGAGTAACGTAATCTGAATACTTGGACTCTGGATTACTTGATATTGTCATGATTTTTAAAACTACATAAATGTAGCAACCAACTCCTGCAAATTCTTGTTTGGTTTTAGACCTGGATTAGACCTGGATTAGTCCTGGTTTTCGATCTGGTTTAGACCTGCTTTAGACCTGGCTTAGTCCTGGTGTGAGTTCTGGTTTAGAGGCGCACAGGAGGAAGCGCGGTCCACGGAGTGTACGCGACAAGACACAATCCACATGCAGAGTGAGCGACGTACGGGAGATGCGGGGTGCACGGCGTACGGGACCGTACCGCGCTCTGTTTACCGCGCTCTGAGGAGGTTCTGCTCTTATTACACATCCATGGGCGCCGTGCTGTTGTGTGTACAGTGAAGTGCAGTGGTCGTGCGGAAACTTTACCTCTACCACAAAAGGTTCCGGCCATCGCCGAGCGTATGAAAATAAAACGAAGCATCGAGGCAAAAAAAAAAATAATCGATGCATTTTTCTAATCGATTTAATCGATTAACTCGATGAATCGTTTCAGCCCTACTGCTGCCTCACACTGTGGGGATGGACCAGTGCGCAGGAGGTTTTCACAAGACCTTTTTGCGTCACGCTGAAATCTTGACAAGCTACAATCTGTGTAAAATACGAAAAGTGGCTTAAAGTGATGTCTCAGATATCACTTTTTTTGTCAGTGCTTTATTGACAGTACAGAGTCAGCAGTACGGAGCCAACATCAACATCAGTGCCACAACTGTGAATATTGATTTACTGGTGAAAACTATAATATTAAATGATATTATGTTTTTTGAATACATTGATACACTATAAGAAGTCGGTGATGAAAAGTGTCTGTCACCTTTAAATCGAGCCCTAGCCTGAACTCTATCTCACTATCTTGATGTGATTTTCCTAATGGTAAGGATAACATATTAGTGCCAGTGCCAGAAAGCATTAAACACTACACTAAAATATATTTTCTAAATATTTAAAATGCCCTTACAGCCACTACTTTGTGTTTAAAAGCGTCCTCATTACATGCATGAAGGGACTGTGCATGTTTATGGATTTTCCTACCTGAGCACATCTCGGTGTGATTAAGGAATCCATCCCAAAATCAGGTCCATTATCCGGACGCCATCAGTCCTGCTCCGGTGCCTCCCGCTAATCGAAGTGCTGTTTCCATGGAGACGTTTGCTCTTCCCAATGGCAGGTTATAATGAATGTGCCGATGTACCATTTATATTAATAGAAACTGGGAGGGTGCAGGTAATTACAGAGTGTTTTTCTGCTCTCCAATCAGCTGCAGCTGGATGTACGGCCTTTCGGGAAGCAAAAACCATTGTATTGTTTTTGTTATCCTTATCCTGGCTTAATTCTATGCTGCAGCAATTATGGGAGTTGTTGGAGAACTTGTTTTTGGCAAACCTGGCACAGACCACCCATTGGCACAAGTGGCATTCAAACCCATTTTATTTCAGTTCAGTTAGATTATTTGTGTTGTCTTGATTCGGTTATGTCGCTTTAATCGGTTTAAAAAATTTTTTTTCAAAAAGGCCTCATTGAGGCCAGCAGTTTTAGTTTTATATTTATTAGTGGCATTTATTGGCTTATTGTTTAGCCACTGTTGCATCTTAAAATGAACAGTTGAGTTCATCATGATCAAGCTAAAAATACTAATGTTATACTCTCTTTATTGTCCTCATTGTTGTGTTTTGCAGTGAGGATGTGTGCAAGCGCGGGTTCACTGTAATCATCGACATGCGTGGCTCTAAGTGGGAGCTGATCAAGCCTCTGCTGAAGACACTGCAGGAGTCCTTCCCTGCAGAGATCTGTGTGGCTCTCATCATCAAACCAGACAACTTCTGGCAGAAACAGAAGACCAACTTTGGCAGCGCTAAGTTCTCTTTTGAGGTTTGTGGCCTTTAATGATAGTTTAGACTAGATCTGGAGACAGCAGGAGTAATAAGTTTTCTTATTATCTTGAGTCTCATATAAACTATACAAATACATACATACTGTTTAATCTAAATCATAAGCATAAGTGTCTGTATTTGGTCTTGGTTGAATCATTTAGACATGGGCGGGAAAAAAAATCACTGATTTATTTAAAAGAGAACAGCAACCTGTTTTTAGGCCTGTCACAATAAATTTTAACGTACAATAGCATGAAAAAAAAAACAGAAGAATTAAACACCAAAGTAGTTAGTAGTAGTCCCAAAACATATTGTTTCAATTGTCATTTATTGAATGATAAAAAAGTAATTCTCATGACAGGCCTCAAATTTTCATATTCTGTACCCTTCTGCTTTTCTTAGAGCTGGGGACCTAAACTCTCTGCCTTTTGTTCACCTTCAGATTTTGAAATAGTTTGTATTTGTTTCATAAAGCTGATAGTTGTCATTTTTTTCTGTTTGAGATTAGTCATTTACATCAATCCTGCTTTTAATTTACATTTACAGTTCCCGTAATCACAACAGGCACAATTTGCATATTTAAAAATGATTTATTTGTGGCTTTGTCCCTCAGACCAGTATGGTGTCAGTGGAGGGTTTAGCTAAACTGGTGGACCCCTCTCAGCTGACAGACGACTTCGAAGGCTCTCTGGACTATAATCATGATGAGTGGATAGACCTGAGGGTGTCTCTAGAAGAGTTTATGTCCAATGCGGTTCATCTTCTGTCCCGACTCGAGGATCTGCAGGTTAGGAGATGTTGGGAGACATTTAATTCAGTAATATCATGTTTAGACTTATTTATAGTGGACTTGATATAATTTCAATTTATATTTTAGGAGCTTCAGTCAAAGAAGGAATTTCCAGCAGATGTGGAGGGATCTCGACGGTTGATTGAGGAACACACACAACTGAAAAAGAAGGTGAGACAGCTTTTCTTCAGCTTTACATAAAGATGATCTAGTCCTATGTTTCTCGAACAGTGATAAAATATTGTCTCCCATGGGAGAAATGTGCGACAGGGGATCACATGTTTTAAGATAGGAGAACACGGCAACATAAGCACCATACAAACATCCACCATAGAACATAAGTAAATAAGAGATCAAGTATGACCACGAGTGGTACTTTAACTGGACCTTTAAGTCACTCTTTATAGGCAAGCCCTTTGCAATTTTGTATTGTAATTCCATTAATAACTGCACACTCTCTAAGCCTATGCGCAGTTTTGATTGCATTATTTTGACCGGTGGTACCCGGGCATCCTCTGATGGTCTCTGGGCTTTGTGCAGTTTGTTTTATTTATAGACGAATCTGGTTTGTCCTGGGTTAATCTAATTTAAACCAAGTTCAGCCCTAATTTAATCCTGACAGTTTAAGGTTTGATCTGGTGATACTCAAAAAGCTGAATATTATCTTTGGTTGAAAACCCCTGACCTAACCTGCCATGAGAAATCCTTCACCAGCAACTGATAATATAGACATTCTTAGCCTTGTGACTGATATGGTAAGGTAACTTTGTTTATGTAGTGCTTTTGACAGACACATGTCCCCAAAGACGGTTTACAGAGTATTAATAACAGAACATTCTTCATTCACTCCATACCCGGTGGTGTGGCCACTGACGGAAGCGTGACTGCCAAGCCAATCAGCACCATCGGTCCCTCCGACCGCCACCATCACTCATGCACACACCACTTTCACACCTACTGTGCATGTTTTGGGTTATGTTACATATGTTACAATTTAAATGTCAGCCATTGCAACCTTAAAATAATATCTGCTGCTCAATATTCACATTCAGAGCAGTCTCATGTTTTAACATATTCCTTTGTTCGTTTTATTTGTCATTCAGGTGCTGAAGGCTCCAGTGGAGGAGCTGGACCGGGAAGGCCAGAGACTATTGCAGTGTATTCGATCCAGTGATGGGTTCTCAGGGAGAAACTGTATCTCTGGCTCTGCTGACTTCCAGAGTCTGGTTCCTAAGGTATTACAATGATAAAAAAATAAATATTGTTCATTCACAAAGAGCATAGGAAATTAAATAATTCTAAAGGCCATGTTTAAAGATAAAACTCTATCTCTAAACATGGCCTGTTCCTTAACTGAGTTACTTAAAATTACCACTTAGAGTTGTTTAATTAGTCAGTAGCTACAGATTGGCACCCTGACATCATGCTTTTTTGGGTGTATTTTAATGGGTTTGCTGCTGTGACTGGATAATGTTCATGGTTAACTTTATAGTCAAAGTAAGCACCAAGATGTAAACTATGAATAGGTAAACTATGGGAACTGTTTGTGCAAGTAAGACTCTCCTGATAACAACGCATTTTGGACTGTGGTTAGTTTAGCACAGTTACACCATATGTAGCCCTTGACATTAAGCATTAGCCTCCATATTACTGCATGTAGTGAGCAATCCAGTTGTTGTTCACCTCACTTTGCCCCACAGCATGTTAGCATCCCTTATTAGCACTAATGAGAAGCACTCTCTGCATGTTAGCTTGTCAGGGCCTCTGCGGGGTACAGTCCTCCTCAAGACACACATGAAGTCCTGTGCATCTAAACCAATACTGCACCTTTCACTGCAGAAAAACTCTTATATGAGCTGAAGCCAAATGTGTAGAATTTGAAACAATCGGAATATAAATAAATAAAAGTTACTTTAAGTTATAGTTATATTAAGTTGAAGTGTAGCATGGAATCTAGTTGTGCCTTCTTTTGGACTTGACAAACAACCTAAATGGCATTTGTGCTGCTGTAAATTTGAATGAAAGAAAAATTTTATAATAAAAAAATGACAATTTATGGTCTCAAAAATAATTGTTGTCTTGTGTTCTCAGGTGGCCAGTCTTCTCGATAAGCTTCACTCTACACGGCAGCACCTTCACCAAATGTGGCACGCCCGTAAACTCAAGTTAGACCAGTGCTTTCAGCTACGGCTCTTTGAACAGGATGCAGAAAAGGTGAGTGCATGTGCTTTTAATGCTGTGATTACTACCTTTGCAACATGAAGAATGGTAAATAAGCAAAGCACATGTAAGCAGCCTGTTGTGATGGCATTATAAAAGTTCTGTTAAATTATTCAGTTGCCCTGTAGCTCTGAGGCTTTCATGGTGAGATCACGTTGACCGTTAAAAGCTGTAATAAATACAAGACATCTGCAGCTCATGTTTGTGTTTCGCAGTTGATTGTTGTTTATCTGACAGCATGGGGCCTGAAATGATCATCATACAGATAGTGTACACAAAACACATGCTGCGATATGTCAGAATAGAGCATTCTGTTTTCAGGTTTTAACAGTATTACAGTATTATTAACAGTATCTTAATACTGTAAGTTTATATATATATATATAGAGAGAGAGAGAGAGATACATTATTGTAAATTGTTGCATAATATTTTGGAAATGTATAAGATTCATTGAAAAAAAAATCAAAAAGTTCACAATATCATGATATTTTGTACATAATATATCAAATGTTTTCTTGGCAGTAATAGTGCATTCATTGTATAAACAGAAAAACTGTAAGTGGTTTTAAGCTGGTGGAAAAAACAGCCAAGAATACTTCCCTTGCATCAGTTAAGTGAATTGCTGTGGTTGTGAGTAAATGTTTGAATTCCTTTCACATTATCATACCAGCATCTAAAAAAGCATGGGCCAAATATGTAGGTTTTTCATGGTTTGAATTAAAATACTAGGGCAACTATGTATGGAGAACTGGTGGCCTAATTATGTTTACAATTTCATGCTTTATTTCAAGAAAAAAGCAAACAAATAGTTCTTGATACAATCAAGTTTGTCACTAAAGTTGTGTTGCCGTCTGCCTATTTTGTTTCTCTTTTTTTTCCAGTTTAAAAGTCCACATGCAGGAGCTCTAAATATTTATGGTAACGTAAGCTGAAAGAAAATAAGTTTTGTCCACATCAAATGCTGTCACGATAGGGAAATGCGTGGGTGTATAAATGATTTGACAATGTGGAAAACAATCAGAGGCCAAGCCAAAGAAATAATTAGGTTTGACAATGTTCAACTATAATTTCTCAAATAAATGTTTGTTTTACACACTATATTCACATTCAGCAAAACCTATGGGAGCCTCACAGACTTTCTACTTATTGATGTTTTATGTATTGTGCTGTTTTTATGAGGTGGTGAGCCAAAGATGAATTACTTCTGCAATAGGCAATTAATAGATTGCATAAATTAACTGCAAAATGAAGCAAAGGAAAAAAATATTGTATTGTTAATTTGTATTTTTTATCATGAGTTTGAATATATTTATTTAAATATATTTAATATTTATTTCTTCCTGTTGTAGATGTTTGACTGGATCAGCCACAATAAGGAGGTGTTTCTTCAGAGTCACACAGAAATCGGTCGTGGATATCAGCACGCTGTGGAGCTGCAAACGCAACACAATCACTTTGCAATGAACTCCATGGTAACGAAAGTCTTTGTCTTTGTACTGTACATGTATAATTAGCTGCCTTTTGTATCTATTAATAAAGTAAAAACAACCAAGATGCATCAACATATGAGAATCACAGTTAAGAAAAAATATATATATAATCACGTTAAGTGTTTTTGTAATTGTCAATAATTTGATTTGAACATAAATCAGAGTCTCTACCTGTTCCATTTACAGGGACCAATCTTTGTGAGCAAATACAATATTTTCAAAGTACGTAAAATGTTCTAATTTCTGTACTTTCTCCTAGAATGCCTACGTAAACATCAACAGGATCATGTCAGTGGCCAGTCGTTTGGCCGAGGCTGGTCACTACGCTTCGACTCAGATCAAGCAGATCTCAGGTCAGTTGGACCAGGACTGGAAGAGCTTTGCTGCTGCTCTGGATGAACGCTCCACCATCCTCGCCATGTCCTCCGTCTTTCACCAAAAAGCAGAGCAGGTGAGATGCCATTTTGTTTATACTTTTTCACTGATTAAACACATTACACTTACCAATAAACTGCAGCATTTTTAACAGTTATTATAAAAGGTTTAATTGTTGACGCTATAGAGGTTACAATTAATTATTATTGGTATATAGAAATGTTTTTATTGTTTACATATGCTGTTCACTATTATGGCCAAAGGGTTTGGTCTCAGCACTGTGAGACTGATTTGGACAGTTTGCTGAATGCCTGCCCATTCTTTTACCTTTGTATCATTGTTTACTGTTGTGCTGACCTCCAAACAAACTTGTATGAGTCCACTGTCATTCAGTGCTAAACCATAAATCATTTTTTATTAAACAGAAATGATGAACAACATAAATAATTGGCATAATCAGCATTTAAAATGGGTTTTGGTTGAAACCAAACTTGTCATCAGAGAGCAATGGGTGCGTAGTCCATTGGGAACACACACTCTGCTTTAGGCTCAACTTCAGAACATGTTGCGTAATCAGACATTTTAGTCTGTAATTTTATTTAATTGATCAAACAGCTCTGCTGAAGGTTGACATGGCAACAGATGGAGCTGGTTTGGTTCCTGCTGAGCCCTTGACATTAACTGCATGTATACACTGCCAGTGAACCAGAAAAATGAAAGCTTTGATTGAACATAACATGAGAATTATTTATTTTTAATAGCTTGTTGTGTCATTTTTGTTATCTTTGTATATTTATTCCATTTGTTTAGTTCCTGTCTGAAGTGGATGCCTGGTGTAAAGTGTGCAGTGAAGGAGGCCTGCCCACCGAGATGCAAGAACTAGAACTGGCCATTCACCGCCACCAGAGCCTCTATGAGCAGGTCACTCAGGCCTATACTGAGGTACACCCTAAATCTGTCATGACAACAGGATGTGTTCACATTGAGGCTATAACTACATAAGCGATGTACTGTTTTTGAAAGAAACATCCTTATTTTCCACAAATCTTAAATATTTTTTAATGATTGGCTTCACAAAATGTCCATATTAATCTTATGGCTTTAAGTCCTTTCAGCTGACAATAATCACAGCAAAGGGGTTGAATAATGGCACCACTTTCTCAAGCTGCTGTGAAAAAGTATATGACTATTGTTTATTATGACAGACACAGAGATATTAACCATAAACCAACATATCTGCAATCTGACAGTTAAACAGCAAATTCCACCATAGAATTCAGACCTGTCCTCCAGCTCAGTTTTTAACTACATCAATTTTAGTTTATTTTAATGTTACGTGAACACACCCTATTAATATATTAATATTAATATATTGTTCTGTCAGTGATTATGGAACAGTACTTTTTGGAGGTCAGTATATTGTGGGTATTTTGTCTTTTTTTTGTCTTTTTGTACTAGTGGGGAATATTTCTTATTTTTCTTTACTACAATTAGATTTGAACTGATGTGGGATGAATAAATAACTTCTATGATTCATTCTAGATGTATACTAATTTATCACTTAACTACTTTAAAAAAAATATCAATATTGATCATTTAGAATTTTAGTTTTTTTGGTCATTGTGTCAGTGGATTGTTATTTTCTTCAGTAATAAAAGTGTAGTAAATTTACATAAAATTCTTGCACACTTTTAAAATTCATTTTCAACTGATCCATATTCACACAAGCAAACATATTGAAATACATCTCAGTTTCAGGCTTTGCTGGTTGAGCTTGGCAGGAGAGCCACTTTTCCTGTTAACCTGACACACACCAGAAATGCTTATATATGTACAATGTTGTTTTTATGTGGCGAGAATGACAGAAATCCAATACTTTTGCCATAGCCTTTTCTTTTCTGCTACACTGAAGTGTTTAAGACAATTATATGTTCAGTACTATACATATACTGTAAGACAAATTATAGAAAATGTTGCAGTGATGTGGTGCGTAGTTAGAGACGAGGCCTGCAAACAAAGCAGCGTGATTTGGTTGTTTGGTATATTCCTATTTTAACCTGTTTATTTACGTAGGTGAGTCAGGATGGTAAAGCCCTGCTGGACGTTCTCCAAAGGCCCCTGAGTCCTGGCAACTCTGAGTCGCTAACAGCAACTGCAAATTACTCCAAAGCGGTGAGACTCAACTCTTTATCCCAATTAAAAAAGGGTATTTATAGAAACGTGGATTATGCTTTATCCATAGGAAACAGTAAAATGTCTACTTTCACTTAATTGCACCAAACCCTCTTACCTAACGTAGTTGGGGTCGACTTACTTCTCTGCATTGACCATTATTACAGGCTTCTAAAATAAACTATAAACATGTGGCCATGATGTTTGATAATCAGTTTTAAAAGACAAATTGCTATTTGTCTTTCATACCTTTTTTGTATCAACTACAAGTGATGCAGAGATACAGCATATTTGATTTCATAAAACATTAATTTGAGAAGTTTAATATTCACAGTATAGGCCTACTGTAGAATTGTTTACTTCTTGAATGACTTCATTTTACTTTTCCACAAAGTCAAATAAATTAAGGTATGTACTGTGTAATTTTAGCTGTCACTGTTGATTAGTCCTGCTGTCTCCCACCCCCGCATAACTAATTGTAATAATGAAGCTTCATTCTTGAGTTGAATATCACTGACATGACATTTGCATTTACACTTTTGAAAGGAAATATTCAACTGATTAGGTGGAAAATATCTTCTTATAAAATGCCCTTATTAAAACCAACATCAGAACTAGATTTGAAGCTGGAGTTGATACTGGTGAATTGAAGATACTATTTGTGTTGTAAAATACATTATATTGTATAAAGGTGCATTGCATAACTTTTCTGGTGGAGGGTCTGCCACCTGCTTTCCACCACGGTGATTTTACTGCTTGTTGTTTCACAATATGGTATTAAATCTTTCTAGGGGCATGCCTGTTTTCTAGGTATTTCTGTTTAATGTCATTGTGGAACATTTGAACTTTTTTTAAAAGTTTTATTGTTGTACAGCGCTTTGGTCAGCTTTGGCTGTTGGAAGGTGCTATAGAAATAATGATTGATTGATTGATTGATTTGAGCAATGACATATTTATAGAAACAAGATGGTGACCCCCACAAAAAGGGACACAGAGCACCTTTAACAGAGAAATACTTGAAGTTCTCTGTATTAGACTAGTACAGCAATAAATCTTATGTTCATTAAAAACAGTTTCTGTGTGTTTGGGGACTTTTTCCAATTCAAAAGAAATTGATATTTTGTTTTGAATTGTTAATCGCTATGGTAAGTGTCCTATTTTTCATCATTTGGAAACCCATGGATTGGAATAGAGTTTGACATTTCAATACTGTACCAATACTGAGATGTGCAGTCCCTGTTGTGTTGCGCAGGTTCACTGTATCCTGGACGTGGTTCACGAGGTCCTCCATCATCAGCGGCGTCTGGAGAACATTTGGCAGCACCGAAAAGTTCGACTGCACCAGAGACTGCAGCTGTGTGTGTTTCAGCAGGACGTCCAACAGGTACTCACTGCTGTTTAGACTGGAGCGCAACTGGGGCGTAACTGTAGCAGGTGGAGGGGTGAATCAGATCTGAACGGTTATTTTTAGAGATGCTTCACGTATTATTGTCTTTTATGTAGGTAAAAAGTCAAACAAAATCAGGCACAATTGGGTCAGTAGTCCTTTCCCACAAGGCTAGGATTCACCCAAAACCACAGTGGAGCGTGTAATCTTTTATGCAAGCATATAATCAAGTCAGGAGACAACTATGTGTGATAAACTTTGCCCATACAGAATCACAGATGTTACTTCTGACAAGAAAAGATGTAAAGTCTAATAGTTTTACTCACATAAATTCATTTTGGGGAGATTTTTTTTTCTATAAATATAAATGAGTATAAATACAAATCTGTATAGTAAGAAAAACATGTATATTGATATTGTAGAAATAGCAGTAATGATGGCTGCACAGTTTATTTGTTTTTGTTGTTTTTTTTATACAAATGAAAAAGGCGTCACCCCAGATTCCAGAAAACCTAACTGAATGAAGGGGCTTAAGATGTAATATGTCACTTATAGTTGAGAATTGATGAAAGTTATTTTTAGCCTTTGAGACTGTCATCACCAGTGAAGCAGACAGTTTTCTGTTATTACGCTTCTCTTAAAGTGATTGTGAGACTGTGCGTAATGCAGCCGGATGAAATGTGAGGCTCCAGGCTACTGGAAACACACTGGAGCAAAGTCACATTGGGACAATCTGAAACTGTCTTTGACCTGAATTATGTGTTGTTTTTTTTTACTTGTGGCTCACATACTGTAGGTCACCCATACCAAAAGAGATTTGGTATTCATGGGTTTCAGGGTAGCAATTCTTTCCTGCTTTGTAAGTTTTTGTGAGGACCTTTCCTCATTCAAAATACATAATATTTTGATTGTAATTGCTTAATTGCTATGGTGACAGACAACAGTTGCCATAGCTCATTGGAACCCATAAAAAGGGACCAATTTTGGTCTGTATTGCTGTTTGGATTCAGTCCTGACCAAGGGTTATGATCGGTGTGCATTCCCATTTCCATGTGAATGCTACTATGTTTTACATGAAAACTTTGCACGCTTTAGCCTTAACACTAAAAGTATATAGTTTGAGTTGACTTCAGTAATAAATCTGTCCCACAGCTGTTGCTACACTAACCCAAACCTTACCCCTTTTTTGAAGTCATCTCCTGTATTCAGAAATATCCTAGCAGTGCAGAAGCATACAGAATTGACTTTGTAACGGTCCATTGTAATTCAAATCTTTGTGGATGTTTAGTGTAAAAACCTTCCAGGGGAGTTGAAACTGGGCTTGAAGCAGACTACAAATCTTCAGATGAATACATAAGTCTGAGCGCCATGCAAACATTTATATCTGCCTCACGAGGGAGGGAGAGAGGTAGAGACAATGGAACGATTGAATACACTGGGAATAAGAGATCATATCAGTAGGTTATAAATTCATCTGAAAAGAACTTTGCCAAGTGTAATCGTCATGCATCAGTTTGTATGGGACTCCTGAGACAGACAACCCAGACAAGCTTAAGAGACATAGAGGGAAAGTGAGAATAACTAGCAGGAGAGAGAGCCAGCTAGTAGCAATAGTCTATAAATCACCGCAAACAAGGCTATTCCAGGCTCAGGTTGTAATGCTACGGTATAAATGTGACCCCAGAGGAGAGATGCTGAAGTGAAACCCGGATAGGCGCTTATTAGGTGTGCCGTTTTATTTGGCAGATGGTCCAGCTGCAGTCATGCTACAGTCCACCCCGACCTCACGTTGACCTCTCAGCTCTCTGCGTGGCAACAGCAGCACTGACTTCACTACACTGAGGTCATAGATTAGAACACGTTTAAAGCCATAAGATATTTCTCCTTAAAAGCCCACAAATCAGTCCAGAAGCTGCTGGGGTAATGCCTTTTTACAAGAAGATTGTTTTTGAGGCAATGCAGAGCTCTGATGAATTATTAGTAAAATAATTTATTGTAAGTGCTTCAATTAGACCAAATCAGCCTGAGGTTAAAATCAATCATTGGGATTAATAACTGAAGATACAGCCAAAACATGCATGAAAATAGATTTGAGTGTACAAATCAGCCATAGCATAATGATCGCTGGCAGTTGTGATGAATGGTACAAATTCATGTGCTGGAGGGTGAGTTTGTTGAAGGTTTGACAATGACTGTAAAAGACAGATTGTTGTGGTCAGTGTCTTTGCCTTCCACAGTTTGGCTTTCAAATGGTCAGTTTAATTTTTTCAGTGACAGGTGTTTTATTGCTGAGTAATACATAAATGCTTCTCACTGTGAGTGAGCCTCTCCACAGACCTGTTTGTGTCCACAGGGATATAGATACATTTAATCCCATAGTGTAAAGACAAGCAGATGGACGGGTACCATACCCCAAAAAGGTTTCATAGTACATCCTTAGTTTGATCCATGGAAGGGTTGGTCATTTCTTGTGGGTTGCCTGTTGTCCCCAATTGTTGATACAAATACATAGCACATTTTTGCATGGGGACAATAAACTTTACAAATACAAATTACA
The DNA here is from genome assembly GCA_034769755.1 of Odontamblyopus lacepedii. NCBI lineage: Eukaryota > Metazoa > Chordata > Actinopteri > Gobiiformes > Gobiidae > Odontamblyopus > Odontamblyopus lacepedii. The sequence continues at coordinate 18,621,474 of CM068356.1, forward strand.
TAAATTGTCAGATAACAAAAATAGTATGTGGTGCACAAGGTTGAATATTAGACAAGTTTGCTTAATATTTAATAAATGTATAATAAATATATGATAAGAAATAGGTAACTTTGTATTGGTCTCCCCCATCAATTCTTCAGGTTCTTTGATAAGCGTCTAATACAGTATTAATCCTTCTGAGCAGCTGTGACCTAATTTCTAAGACCTGATCATGAAGGTTTCATCTGCCCCATTCTTAATTCATGAGGCTGGAGACCAGTTTGTACAGCAGTGTAGATGTGAGCTGTCAGGCGCACAGGGCAGGGACATGCGTGCTAATCATAGTCTCTTTTCATGTGCAGGTAATGGACTGGATTGAGAACCACGGGGAGGCCTTCCTCAGTAAGCACACTGGAGTGGGCAAGTCCCTTCACCGAGCAAGGGCCCTCCAGAAGAGACACGATGACTTTGAGGATGTTGCACAGGTGAGTCCAGTATCATATATACTTTCAAATTGATAGTTTAATTTAACCAAAATAGATCTCTGAAAATGATTGTGCTAGGGTATGGCTGAAAAAGGATGTTTGTGGCAGAGTTCAGTGTGTTAATGTCTAATTTAGTGTCTATTTAGCATTTATTAGCTATTTATTTTATTTAAATAAAGGGAAAAGGAATGTCTACGGTTGTTCTGTATGGTGTGCTAGGTAACAAATGTTGGTAAAACACCAAGAGGCAAATTGTTTAATGTTTTGGTTTGTGATCATTATTACAAAAAATGTTTTAGTAACGCTCTGTTGTGTTTCATGAACTATTGTGTTGCGTCCAAACCCAAACCTTGTTCCAAACGTGAAAATTGAAATGTGGATGTTGTGCAGCAAATGCCTGCGCCGCCTCAAAAACATCTGTTAGTAATCAGCTTTGATTAATCCCAAATTTTCAAAGCCATCCTCCTGCCCGCCAGTGGCAAGTCTCATCGTACGTGCTATGCCTCTGCACAACCATTTATGGTCATAAGCCTTTCCTGAAAGATCTGCAAAAGATGTTATCTTTCCCACAAGCATTTACTTATTTGATACACCTTTTATAAAAGCCAAATCCTGAGTTTGAGTGTTGCGTGCGCTCTGGTAAAGACTATAAATATGATATAAGAGCAAAGATCTCAGAGAGCTCAAAACAACAGTCAGCCCATGCACTCCCCATGTGGAATGCGAAAGAATGTTGTGTTCTTGTTTTAATATGACTCAAGATTAATACTAGAACCTGTAAAAAGTTACAGAGAAACCAATATTTATTATATAGCGATGTGACAAGGTTGCTTCTACTATTCTATTATGAACTTGTTTCAATCAGCACAGTGCCCTCACCCAGTCATGCAGTAAATGGTGATAATCTCTTGTGTTTTTAATCTTTATCTACCACCTAATCCTTTCAACCATTCAACTGTAAATCTTCTCTTTGTAATTTGTATTACAAATGTATAATGAGGATGGAAGTGGTATCTTTTCTCCATTATATCATCTCTCATCCTCAGTCATCCCACAAATATTTGCAGTTAACAGTAAAGATAATACTTACTGCATTGAATGAATAATCCACAAGCACAAGCACAGATGCCCTTTGGGAAGATTTTTATGTCATGTGGCAGAGCAAGGGAGTATCCTACATTTATTCAGATTATTTGCTATCCAAGCATACATACATGTGCAGATTCTTATATTATTCTGTAGTTAAGCATAACGCATTGATGATTTATATATTTCAATGTCATAGGTGTAGCTAATGGTCAAATTTTATGGCAAATAGTGGTGACAGTCTAAAATTATTGTTGGTGTCTTTTTCATTTAGAATACGTATACCAATGCAGACAAGCTGCTGGAGGCAGCAGAGCAGCTGGCTCAGACTGGAGAGTGTGATCCTGAGGAGATCTATAAAGCTGCCCGACACTTAGAGGTCCGAATCCAGGACTTTGTTCGACGAGTGGAGCACAGGAAGCTGCTGCTCGATATGTCTGTCTCCTTCCACACACACACCAAAGAGGTGAGGGACACACACAGCGAAAATCACAATATAGAGACGTTTTAATATTATTTTTGCCTTTGTTCATCTAGACCTGTTACATTATTTACTATATTCACTTATTGTTCGATATATATTATGCCTATACTGTATATATTATATATTATATTATATATGCCTATATTATATTACCCTCCTGTGGGCTCACCACCTGCAGAGGGGTTCATAGGGGGGGTCAGGTGCTATGAGTATTGGGCAGCACGCTGCCCCTGCGACCCAGCCGGATTAAGCGGGAGAAGATGGATGGATGGATGGATATATTATGCATGAACAATATTTGTTAATTCTTGATATTTATGATGCATACTTTTTCTTTACACTAGAGGGTAGCTTTTACTGATTTTGATCTTTATTAGGCCTATATGATAATATTTGACTTGTAGATGAATAATGAACCTCATCAAAATTATAGATCAGACATCTCTAACCATTTTCCTCTATTTTTCTCTGCTACCTTTACTAAACGTAAATGCCTGAGAGGTACTAACTTAAACGTTCACAATAAATTGAGTAAATATAAGAACAATAGCAAGTCTTCAATGGGGTACACTTAGATGCCTGTAAAACATAAACCATTATCCATTTATTAGTGCACAAACTTAGTCATAGTCTTAGTCACTCAGTGGTAAAAGGCATTTAATTAATCAAATTTGAGTTATTCAGCACAATACGTATTTCAGAAATCCCTTGGCAAGCTTACTTGTAAAAGAGTGGAGAGTTAATGGTAAGTCCCAAGGTAGAGATTGGAGACCCCAATGTACCATTTATTTATGCCTTGTATGGTATGGTTCACTTTTAAAAGGGTTTGCTGAGACTATGCTTCCTTTGACTTATCATAACAATGCTACAAAGTAGTTTTCCTGAAGTGATGTATCAAACTTCAAAATAAGTTTATGACAGGCTGTTTGTTGTGTTTGTAGCTGTGGTCGTGGATGGAGGAGCTACAGAAGCAGTTGTTGGACGATGTGTGCTGTGATTCAGTGGACTCTGTTCAGACTTTGATCCAACAGTTTCAGCAGCAGCAGACCGCCACACTGGAGGCTACACTCAATGTCATCAAAGAGGGAGAGGAGTTAATACAGCAGCTCAGGTAATCCCACAGTTTAAATAGGCGAAATGATGATGTAGGTGTTGCTCATATTCCTCTGCATTTAAAATATTAGCTGAGTTTAGAGTCCATTTAATCTACATTTTGTCCTCCTTTGGGATAGTCTTGGTCCTGAACAAGTATAGCAATTATGTAGTCACATTTTAACCCAAATTTAGATGTAGAATAGTTCTGTTTTAAACATGGATTTGTGTTTTGCTTGGTGTCAGAGGTTTCTGTACCACTGGCCTAAATTGTTGCAGAAATGCCCTGCTTTAAGTGTGGCAAGATAAATAAAATCACCCCTATGTACTATCATGTCTGTTGGGAGTGAGACCCCATTCTACTCCATTGAGTGTGGTGTAATGTCTCCCTCTGTCTCTCCCTGCACAGAGATGCAGCCATGTCTACCAATAAAACACCACACTGCAGTTCCATTGCACACATCCAGGGGGTGCTGCAGCAGCTGGACGAGGCCCAGGGTCAGATGGAGGAGCTATTCCATGAGCGCAAAATCAAACTGGACATCTTCTTACAATTACGCATCTTTGAGCAGTACACTATTGAGGTGAGAAGCAATTGTTTCTTAGTACACCACCTGTCTAATATTGGTGGTCTCAATGCTGTATGTTAGGACCACTTTTCTAACCTATAAGGCATCATTTGGCTAAAATGTATTAAGTGTTCTGATTTATTGGGTATTCTGTTATCTTTCTGTCAGAGCTTTTAGTAAAGATAGCCTGTAGTTTATTAATTATCTGTATATGCTATGTTACAAACATAATCACATCACATTGAAGAAAAGTACCATTGACAATAACGGCATTTCTGTTGTAAAATGCAAGTTTAAGGTCCTAGTCATATATATGGTAAAACATTTTTTGTACTTGAAAAAACTGTGTAATCAATATGGAAAAAATCTTCTGGCTCCAGTTTGGGAGTATCGCTTTATCAAATTTACAATCTGAAAGTCACCAGTATCCCAACAGATAGGTATTTTGCTGTTGTAGGTGACTTCAGAATTGGATGCCTGGAATGAGGACCTGTCCCGGCAGCTGAGTGATGGGGGCCGCTCTGGTGGGGGCAGTGGCAGCAGCAGTGGGGGGAGCAGCGCCTCCTCTGGCAGCTCAGAGGACATCACTCTGGCCGAACAGAGACTCAAACGACACGCGGAAAGAAAGGCCGCAATGAACAACATGACGTACGAAGTGATGCAACAAGGCCAAGACCTGCACCAATACATCATGGAGGTCCAGGCTTCAGGTAATACAATATAGATAAAGTTTATATGGTATATAGTTGTCACTCACACACCATCTGATTTTGTTATTTTTAGGGCATATTCAACCTTGAACCAGACACATTAATTGAAAAATTTGAAATAGAGAAAGTAGATATGAGTTAAGTAATCACCACAAATCCTCTTAAAGATCCATCCATCCGTCTTCTCCCGCTTTTTGCGGCTGGGTCGTGGGGGCAGCTGTTTGCCGCCCAGTCCTCAGTGCACCTGACCCCTATGAACCCCTTTGTGAGTGGTGAGCCCACAGGAGGGTGGACATCATGGTCCTTGATGTTAGTTCATAGGGATGCTGCATGTTTTGGGTTGATGGGGGAAACAGGAGTGCCCGGAGGAAACCCATCCAGACACGGGGAGAACATGCAAACTCCAGGCCCGGGCGACTCGGGGATCGAACCCCTAACCTTCTTGCTGTGAGGCATGAGTGTTAGCTACCCAGCCACCTCTTAAAAATGTGATGGATTTAGACAGAGGTCCCCTCGGCTGTAGTCATTCTGCCCGCTTTTGTGGAACATCAGTATAGCTATGTTCGAAGTAAATCTTTAAATCTTGCAGCATATTCAATGTCAGTGTTATTTTAATTGGAAACTTCACCTTTGTGCCCTACTGTGCATGTTTTTGTATTAGGGATTGAGCTGACTGGAGAGAAGGACATGGACTTGGCCGCTCAGGTTCAGGAGCTGCTGGAGTTTCTTCATGAGAAACAGCAGGAGGTGGATCTCAGTGCTCAACACAATCACACAAGACTGGAGCAGAGCTTACAACTCCGCCACCTACAGGCCGAAGTCAAACAGGTACATTTGGAATTCATATGCACTATTTAAAAAGTCCACAGGTGAGAAAGAGGATTTATGTGTTTATGGACTTTAAATTCAGGGTATCATCTGTTGCTGGATTTTGCTTTGAAGTAAGAAAACTGGAAATTTCTCTTTTCTTCTTTGATTGCTTTAGGTTTACACCCAATCTGACAATGAGCTAAATCTTTAAATGGATTAGTTACACATATTGGCTAGACTTCAGTAGAAACAATAAAAGTGAATGTGGAGAGTCTCTCATGGAAGAATGTCAACACCCACTCTGCCGGTCTGATTCTGATGGGGCAAAGATGTGTTGTGCCTCTTTTTTTAACAAGCTGTTGCAGCTGTGAATATAAATGTGCTGAGGGCTGGAACAGGAAGCAGACTGCAGCTTGAGATGGAGAAATCTAAATTATTAATGAGACCTATGGCAACAGGGTAATACAGCTTGCACTGCAGAATAAAACCTTCACCCCTATGTTTTTATTTCAAAGCAATGTTTGTTTTTTGGACCTGGCAGGTTTACCATATGGGTTAATTATGAAAGCATGAAATCTTGTATTATTGACCTTAAAGTTCCAATATGAAATAATGCTTACTGGTAGATTCTGGTTAATTCACAGTTTAATTCTCATTAAGTCCTACTGTGGCCTTCTGGTCTAGTTTTATAATTTATAAAATTTTATTTGTGGTCCTATATATGACCTAGAGTACGGATAGCAGTACTTGATGTGAAAAGTTCAATAATCTCTGGTCTTAACTACTCCCTTCTTTTGTTTTCCTGTTTGACTAGGTGCTGGGTTGGATCCGTAATGGGGAGTCCATGCTCAATGCCAGTATGGTAAATGCCAGCTCCCTATCAGAGGCTGAGCAGCTGCAGAGGGAGCACGAGCAGTTCCAGATGGCTATTGAGGTACATACGACCCAATTATTTCAGCTCCAAACAGACCCACTGTACTCTGTTATTAATGATTTCAGTATGTTTGAATAGTAGCAGATGGGTGTGCGCACCAATACACGTCACACATCTTATTTGAACCAAAGTAGATCCATAATTATATCACATTGTATTGATTTTGAAAAGAAGCAGATATTATTTGCAATATGGTGTGTTCTCTGTGGGTAACATACAGTCTGCACAAATGTTTAATTTGAATACAAATTAATCATTTAAATTGCCTTGACTACTTTATTTTACGATAACGTAAAATGCAAAGCTGTAAACAGAACATATTGGAAAACATTGCCCAAATGACATTTGGTCTTTTAAATGTTGAGTGTGTGTAATCACTTTCATTAAGAAAACCCTATCAGTCAGCATTGTAACACACAAATGCATTTTGGCCCGAATTCAACTACACTGAGACTCCGATTGGACTGAGAGTGTCCCGACATGAGGCGCAGCCTGCATACTCTATTAGAGTGATGTAATACAGCATTAGCTAATGCACTGGACACACACAAGACCATTACTCCAACTGTCTTTATGTAATTGAGTTCATTTTTATATTCAACAGTGAAATACTAACACTCCAACCCAAGAATTAATGCCAGTTTGAGATAACTAGTATAATAAACCCTTTCCTTCAATGACTTACACTTTAATTACATTTTCACAATACTTGAAAGTGTGGAATTAATTACCGAACTGTAGATGCTTTCTAATGTAAATTCATCACATTATTCATTTTCACTGTATTTGTCTAATTAAATGTGATGTATCTCCTTATAAATGAATATTATTATTTGCTAAGATTAAAAATAGAGTTAATGCATCTTGTATTTATAATCTTGCCACTCTTTCTTGCAGTCTCTTTTCCATGCCAATTCTCTTCAAAAGACTCATCAAAGTGCCCTGCAAGTTCAGCAAAAAGCAGAGGTAAATTACATTAGTCTTTCGTATGATATGTGATATGACTTTGACACTGACACACTATTGCTGCTCCTTTGTGTTATTTCTGCTCCTTTGTGTCATATATTCAATCAGTCTATCTTGACAGGTGTTTATCCCACTCTGTGGAAGCAGGGCAAAATCATTCCTTTAATCAGACCAAAAACTAGCTTTTAATGGACAAAATAGCAGGCCAATAAGTCTACTCCCTGCACTTAGTAAAGTTATGGAAAAAATCATTAATGCACCAGTTTGTAACTATTTCCAGAGTAATGACTTGATGACTATGTTTCAGCATGCTTACAGGAAGGCCCATTCTACCTGCACAGCTCTCACACAAATGACAGATGGGTGGCTCAGAAGTATGGACAACTCTGAATTAGTTGGTGTGGTGATGTTGGACTTTAGTGCTGCTTTCGATGTAATAGACCACTGCATTTTATTAGGGAAATTGAAGAGTTATGGTTTTACTGCCCCTGCTGTTGCACTAATTCAAAGCTATCTCTCTGACAGAACTCAAGCTGTTTAGCACCTCTCTTGTTTTCTATATTTATTAATGATTTACCTTTAAGTGTAAACGAGGCCTCAATGACAATTTATGCAGATGACAGTTTACTATGCTGCAGATTCATGTGACATGTTTTATCTTCATGTTTTATCTAGAGATCTGGCTCTGTTGTATGAGTGGGTAAGAGGAAACAAGCTTGTTCTTAACATTAATAAAACAAAAGGTATGATAATTGGGGCAAAACAAAAGTTAGCACGTGAATCAGATTGAAGGGGAAGTAGTCAAAGCTAAACTGTTGGGTCTGGTCATTGACAGTAGCCTGTCCTGGACAGAACATATAAACACAATTGTTAACAAAATGGGTATCGCTATTACAAAAAATGTTGTCAATATGTTAAACGTGACACTATAGAACAGTGGTTCTTAACTTTGTTGGAGGTACTGAACCCCACTAGCTTCATATGCACATTCACCGAACCCTTCTTAACTGGAAAAATGAAAGGTTTTTTTCAAATTCAAAACACAGGTATATATATGTTATTGGTGCACACATGTGAATCCATATTGCACATATTCATTCGAACACTTTCTTTTTTTGCTCGACATAGTTAGTATGAAGGGAAAATATTAAGAAAGAAATGACACGACACCATCACGGCAGTCACAAGACTATTGCACTCACAAAATTTCCTGCAGCCAATAATGGCCAAACGGGGCGGGTCATCACAAATCATATGAGTTGGTGTCTTGACCCCTGCCGAACCTCTAAGATTCACTCACCAAACCCCTGGGGTTCGATCGAACCCAGTTTAAGAACCACTGCTTTAGAAATAATCACCAAGTCTTTAACGTTTTGCTATTTGTCGTATTTTTCTGAAGTGTGGTCTTCTGCATCACAAAAAGATTTAGCTAAACTACAAGTGGCCCAAAACAAAGCAGGACTTGTTCTTGGTTGTTCAGTTAGAACCAGTTGAAATCAAATGTATTCCACTTTGACGTGGCTCAATTTAAATTAAAGAATACAAGTTACACAATGACATATAATGTATTGGACCTTAAAATTTCTGTTTTCATTTCTAATCAAATTGTTTACTGTGACTCAGTGCACCACCACAGCACTAGAAGAGCAACAAGTGGACATATAAAAACTTAATTTCCTAAATCTAATTTCATGAAGAAATCCGTTCTGTACAGAGCAATTTCTACATGGAACATTATTCCTAAGAAAATTCATGAGCTCAAAAACAAACCATTATTCATTAATAAACTAAAGTGTAATATGCTATTAGTATGTCTGTATGCACATTTTAAAACAATGTTTATACAGTAAATGAAATGAAAATCAACTTCTTTGTAAGAGATGTGATTTTTTATTTTAATGGACCCAGGAAGACTAGCTGAATGCACAGCTTTCAGCTAATGGGTTCCATATAAATAAACAAATAAACAAATAAACACTATGACTCACCTTTCCTTGTCTACTGCAGATGATGCTCCAGGCTGGTCACTACGATCCAGAGGCTATCAGAAACTGTGCAGAGAAAGTGGCAGTGCACTGGCAGCAGCTCATGCTTAAGATGGAAGACCGCCTCAAACTGGTCAATGCATCTGTGGCCTTTTACAAGACTTCTGAACAGGTTTGTGAAGTTTGCTAAATTTGGCAAAATCAGTTTACCAGATTGCAAAACTGGCTCAAGGTCAACATGTTCTATCAGCATGAATAAACAAAAGGGAATTATTTTTTTCACAATAGCATCAGGATGTGGTACCATTATTCAAGGCAAGTAAGTTACCCAATAGGATTTTGATTTATACGAACAATATGACACATTTACGAAGCCAAATAATGATAAGGCTGAACATATGTGGATCCATAGATTCAATCTCCCATTTATGGATTGAATCTCCCATAAAGAAGGTCTCGGCCCACCATATGAAATTATGACAAAATTGAAGAATGTGAACACAACCTAAAAGCATCTTATACATTTGTGTTCAGGTCTGTAGTGTGCTGGAAAGTTTGGAACAGGAATATCGACGTGATGAGGATTGGTGTGCCACTCATGAGAAATTAGGAGCTACAACAGAGACGGACCATCTACTTCCTCTGATCAGCAAACACCTGGAGCAAAAAGAAGCATTTCTCAAGGTGCGGTTACACCAGAAGACACCAACAAACAAGTTTTAATGAATCAGCGACCTTGAAAGTATAAACATCAGCTCAGTATGGCTAATGCCATTTCACATGAGGGAATTGGCAGTACCGGTTGTGAATAATACATGACTATTTGGGCTCATCTTGTGCACTGTTTTATCAATGTCTTTGATTTTGTGTCCCAGGCGTGTACTCTGGCTCGAAGGAATGCGGAGGTGTTTCTGAAGTACATCCATAGGAACAATGTGAGCATGTCCGGGGCTGCCAGCCACGCCAGAGGACCTGAGCAGCAGGTCAAAGGTGAGAACAGAACACAATTGTTACACCTGTACTCCCAAGATGCACCTGGTAATTAATGTCCTATAAATTCTGCTGTCTACTAGTGACTCAGTAATGTGTATTTATACTGAATGTTGTGTCAATGGAAAGTAATGTGTTACATTACATTTGTGGCTGAACAGTTGTCCCATTTGCTTTGAATTAACATGCATTCACGACACAGTTTATACATTGTGCTCTAGCATTGCAGGTTTAGTGTCCGTTCAAACCCTGAAGGTCAGTAAAACCAGGCACCTTGTAGAGCTACGTGTACAAAGAGCAGAAACTTAAGATAATTTCTTTTGCTTTGGATAGCCAATCCATGTTTTCACCACAACCTATTATTTTTTTCTGTACAAATACACTGGTTATAATGATGGAAAGTGGTTTTCCGAGGTCATAAATATATATTAATATTATGGAAGTATTATGAAGTGACTCGTCTAGCACCTTATGAATTGCTGCAGTCCAATAGAGAATATAAATGTAGTTTTTGAGGATACTAATTTTTCAGTGACTATTTAATGCAAAATCACAGGCTCAGGGTAAGTGTTGACAAGGCTAATATAATGTCCCTTTGGTGTTTGTAGCCATTCTGAATGAACTGCTGCAGAGAGAAAACAGAGTTCTGCACTTCTGGACACTTAAGAAACGCCGGTTGGACCAGTGTCAACAGTTTGTGATGTTTGAACGCAGTGCCAAGCAGGTTAGCATATCTGCATGTGTCATAGTAGTGCAGAATTACAGATGTTGTGTTATGGCATTTGGAGAAGTGATGGATTAAAAGGACATCTGTTTTATTTTAGTAACAGACAATGAGGAAAAGGGTGTTGCTATTGAAAACTATCTTGTGTGTTTGTGCAGGCTCTGGACTGGATTCAGGAGACAGGTGAAGTTTACTTGGCCTCCCATACATCACCTGGAGACAGTAGTGAGGAAACACAGCAGTTACTCAATGACTATCATCACTTCAGACTGACTGCCAAGGTACATGATCGATAATATAATGCCAAATATTACCATTACACAAGTTGAATTTAAGTAAAATATTTTGTAGTTTATTTTGTTTTGGTTTGGTTTATAAAATTAATATGTTATATTAGCCAAACAATTTTACCCGGTGCCCAATGATATTGAATATAGATCTCACATTGAATTAAACCATCTGTAATTAAGGGAACATTCACACTTGCATCATCCATTCAGAACTGATGAACATGGAACTAAACCTGGACTAGAACAGGACTAAACCAGTACTAGAATTTTACCAAACCAAATCTACTACTGGGTCCAAACCAGGACTAAATTAAGACAAATTAGTCATTCTCCAACATGTACCCCACATGAAACCCATAGTAAGGATAGTCAAGTATGAGGATAGTATGATTATATCCAAATCCAAATCCACTTTATTTATATAGCACATTTTACAAACAGAGCAGTTTCCAAAGTGCTGCACAGAGATAAAACATAAAGAATGCTAAAATTTGGTCATACCAGTTCTAAAACAATAAAACCAGTAAAATCAAATTAAAGGAACACCATAAAAATCACAAAGTAGAATTAAAATAAATAAAATAAAATAGATAAGAGACGCAGAGGACCACACAAGCTCACCAGTGTTAAAAGCCAGAGAGTAAAAGTGGGTTTTAAGACGAGACTTAAAACGCTCGATTGTAGGGGCTGTTCGGACATGAGGGGGTAGAGCATTCCACAGTTTAGGGCCAGCTACAGAGAAAGCCCAATCCCCCCTGGTTTTAAGTCTCGACTTTGGCACCACGAGCTGGAGTTGGCCCTCGGACCTCAGCTTGCACGGGGTGTAAATTTTGATGAGGTCCAAGATGTACTGTGGGGCCAGTCCATTTAAAGCTTTAAAAACAAACAATAAAATCTTAAAATCAACTCTAAAACGAACTGGAAGCCAGTGCAACGATGCTAAAATCGGGGTAATGTGCTCGCATTTTTTGCTTCCAGTTAAAAGTCACGCAGCAGAATTTTGAACCAACTTTAAGCGAGAAAGTGCATGATGGCTTATGCCGGGAAAAAGTGCATTGCAGTAGTCTAAACGAGAGGAGATAAAAGTATGTATGACCTGTTCAAATGATTTAAAAGATAAAAAAGGTTTAATTTTAGATAAAAGCCGCAAATGATAAAAAAAACAGATTTTACAAACGCATTTACATGTTTGTCAAATTTAAAATGTCAATAATGTCAATAATGACGCCAAGGTTGGTGGCAGACTTAATTATATATATCCATTTTTGATGAATGTATGTAAAGATTATTATTTTAAATCAAATTTCCATCCCCTTAAATTATACAAACACAAAGAAGAGAGAAATGATATTTTGTAAAATTTCTACATTTCATTGTTTTACAGCAAACCAAAGAGAAGGTAAAGCTGCTGATCCAGTTGGCTGATAATTTAGTGGAGAAAGGCCATGCTCATGTGTCTGAACTGAAGAGATGGGTGAGCACTGTGGACCGCCGGTACCGAGATTTCTCCATCAGGATGGCCAAGTACCAGGAGAGCCTCGAGAGGAGTTTGGGGGTCAGCTCAGAGGTACTGTCAAATGTTGAATTATGGCATGAATATAGATCTAAAATGATAAACATACAAGGTTGAAGGTTGAGATTTGGGATTTTTAATTATTAAATTTTATGTGACAGGATACTAAAGACCTGGAGCTTGACATTATTCCTGCCAGCTTAACGGATAATGCTGAGGTCAAACTGCGCGACCCCAACCATGAGGTCAACGAGGAGAAAAGGAAGTCAGCCAGAAAAAAGGAGTAAGCACCTAATATTTTGGTTTAAGATTGATTTATGGACATACTATTGCAAAAAACAGAATGAAAAATGTGTTTTCATTTATAACTTTTTAAGGTTCATCATGGCTGAGCTGCTGCAGACAGAGAAGTCCTATGTCAAAGATCTTCAAGACTGCTTAGAAGTAACTGCCCCTTTGAGTTTTGTGAATATATTTTCCATTTATTATCATGTGTGGTTTTACTTATGCGTGTGGTATTCCTAACAGACATATTTGTGGGAGATGACCAGTGGGGTAGAGGAAATCCCTCCAGGCATCTCCAACAAGGAGCACATTATTTTCGGAAACATGCAGGAGATCTACGACTTCCACAGCAAGTGAGACCACAGTTCAAAGTCATCTGTCACAAAGACTACTCACTGAACTTTAACCTTTTGTGTTATGACTATTTCCACTTTAGTTCTATTGTTGCAATAAAATATATTATGAGTTTTATTGAATTTTAAATATTTAGACATAAGACATTGTTCCAACTCTGTGAAGTTTATGTTACTGTTTCTGTTTTAGTATTTTCCTGAAGGAGCTCATAAATTATGAACAGCTTCCAGAGGATGTTGGTCATTGCTTTGTTACCTGGGTAAGTGCCTGATGATATGTAGTGCATAAAATAACACCTGTGTGACTGAAAGTCCAAGTCCCTTATCCAATTATCCATCCTCTCTTTTTACCTTGCACTGTGCTCTCCATCTTAGTCTCTATCTATAAAGTCTTACCGTTGATTTCTTGTTTAATTATGTTTGCAGGCAGATAAATTTCACATATATGTTGATTACTGTAAGAACAAACCAGACTCCAGTCAACTGGTACTGGAGCATGCTGGCACCTTCTTTGACGTAAGTGATCATTTTTGGGTAATTTCAATGAGCGGTCAGTAGATGGAGCTGTGTAGCTTGGTGAAGATTTGACAAAAGTATGAACCTTTATTGTGTCTTCACACTAAATTCTCCATTTTATTTTTTGTTTGTTTTTTAATTGTTTGAGCAGGAAATTCAACAAAGACGTGGACTGGCTAACTCCATTAACTCCTACCTCATCAAACCAGTCCAGAGAATCACTAAGTACCAACTACTGCTGAAGGAGTTACTGTCGTGTTGTGAAGAGGGTAAAGGAGAGATCAAAGATGGTCTAGAGGTGATGCTGGGTGTGCCAAAGAGAGCTAATGATGCCATGCATCTGGCTATGCTTGAGGGTGAGTCCAGTGTGGCCATTAACTTTAACAGGCTCTGGAGAGCAGAGATAACCTATGTGCTCTCCACAGGGTTTGAAGACAGTGTGGAGGCTCAGGGGGAGCTCATCCTTCAGGACAGTTTCCAGGTTTGGGATCCTCGCTCTCTGATCAGGAAGGGACGAGATCGACATCTCTTTCTCTTTGAGTTTTCATTGGTCTTCAGTAAAGAGATCAAGGACACGGCTGGGCGGACAAAATACCAGTACAAAAACAGACTACTGGTGGGTGTGGTGTCACTTTTTAGTGAATAAGCACTATTCACTTTATCTTCACTGTTTGTCTGTGTCTTTCAGACATCTGAGTTGGGGATAACTGAACACATTGAAGGGGACCCGTGTAAATTTGCGCTCTGGTCAGGAAGAACCCCATCTTCTGATAACAAAACTGTGCTAAAGGCATGGATGCTTTTATTAAGTAAAATAAAATATTGATCCTTGCACTTTCTGCATAGAAAAATGCAATCATCTTGTTTTTATGTTTGCAGGCCTCTACTATAGAAGCAAAGCAAGAGTGGATAAAGAACATCAGGGAGGTGATCCAGGAGAGGATGACCCTGAAGGGAGCACTGAAAGAGCCTCTGCACCTGCCCAAAACACCAGCACTGAGCAAACCCAGAAACAAGAGGTGACTGAGGACAAGATAAAAGTTATACATGTAGTTTTTATAAATATTATGAACACTTTCTATAAAAGGAAAAGAGTTTTTTCTGCACATAGAGCACTTACTGTCCTGGTATGATGTGTTATCCAGGCAGTTCAAACTGTTTGTGTTTGCACTGTGATAACACAAATGTTTCTGTGTGTGTTTAGGGAGGGAGTAGAGGACGGGGACAGTCAAGGGGACGGCAGCAGTCAGCCAGACACCATCTCCATCGCCTCCAGGACATCCCAAAACACCGTAGACAGCGACAAGGTAAAGCCCGCCACGCCCCTCTCTGCCAGCAGGGGGCAGGTGACAGGTGACTGCTGTGAGCCTGATGGACTAATGGGCTCCAGCTGTGTCGGTGCTGCAGGGTTTCAGTGGTCAGGAGCCAGGACACTCACACTGTCAACACACTCCGGAGGAACAGAGGCTGATCTGTTTACATTACTACTCAAATTATGCATAGCTGTGACTATTGGCACCAACTGTAGTGTCAAAACACAAAAAGCAACTATGAAAACCTTCTTCACAATGTGCGCTGGGGTCTGTCGGGACCCTTCCTACAAGCCAGCCAGTCACATCCAAGTAAGCACAATTGATTTCATTTTTAGGTAAATTACAAATGAATAGGAATCTTAATTTATTTAAACACGGATTGATTATACCCAAGATCAGTACTAGAAAGTGATTTTTTTAGTTATCTGCCACTTCCAACAAGTTTGTTCATTAGTGATTTCACCCTACATTCTCAGTGTTTTGGATGCAATGTTACTGCTGATATAGCAGTTATATATTCCCTATGTATTTTCAGCATTGTGTCTAAGTGGAAGAAATACTACACCACAACAGACACACATCCACTTCTGTTATAATGAACTCCCAATCCAGTGTTACACAGTGTGGCCTTTTTACTGCACAGCCCCACGCCCACACTGCCCAGTCTGGAAATGTCACCCATACACATCTGCATCAATGCCCCAAATCAATAGGGCTTGTTTGTCTATTCATTTAGTCCATGCAACCATGTTATGTTTTTGCATGTTCCAAAAAACTCAATTTGTTTTGCATATATTTTTGGCCTGTGTGTTGTAGGTATGCAGAATGTGTGGTTCTTTCTATTCTTTCAAGGATTTAAGAGGCACATACATTTTACTCCTAGTCTTCAGCTTGAACTTGCAAAAAAAAAAGTGCAAAGTTTACATTTATCTACATACTGTGACTCAAATTTTGTCTTTGGGGCAAATATATTAATGTTTTTTTAGCCATTTTGCAATGATTAATTTGAATTATTCGATTACCAATACTGCCTAAAATATACACCATGATCACTGTTGCTACTGGTGTTTGCCATGGCCAGTCTTTTTAGAAAGTAAGCTACAGGTACAGGCAGAAGTATTCATTTGATTTATTTAAACATTTTACTATATTAATTATATTTATAAAGAATTGTTATTTCTACCTGTCTCAATCTATTTCTGTGTGTATTGTGGATATAGAGCTCATATAGAGCTAGTTTATTTGTTTGCAATCTTCACTTCACTTCTCTTCTGCCATGCCTGCTCAGTTTTCATGTGCCTTTAATGTGCCTCATAGAGTGCCTAATATTGCTACAGACTCAGATGTTCCACTCTGGTCTGTAGAGGTGCAGTGGAAAAGCTGCTGTTTTGGTGGTTTCTGAGGACTTATGTGTGGTGTTAACCTGCCCAGGATGAATGAGTTGTTCAGGCTCTGTTAAAACTGCTGTCTAAACACAAACAGATATAAAATATATTGTTGCATTAGTGCATAGTTTTAACACACTTAAATGTGTAACAATTACAGAAATATACTCAATCCAAAAAAATCTAACAATATCAGCCTCATTCAACTTTAGTTGTAATAGGAGTTGTAGTATCTCTCATAGTGGTCATAAAGCCGTAAAATAATTATGCAACTTTGCTCTGCCGCTCTATTTTAAAGGTACCTTAAACTGACTCTTGGCTTTTAGCCATGTTAGAACGTTACCTCATCAAAAACATATCTGGAGTTGTTTTGTTTCATTCACACGTTTAAATGTGTGTAAAGTCCCTCAATCATCCAGGTAGAATCCATGGCAAAGGGTAGAGTTCAGTTTGTCAACTGGACAAGAGTTTTTGGTAGAAAACGTTTCTCCACTCATCTGGAGAAGAACTGAAAAAGCAGCTTGGATGAGTGTTGAAAAGTCTTCTACCAAAAACTCTTGTCCAGTTGACAAATTGAACTCTACCCTTTGCCATGTTTAAGTAATCCTTTATTATTGGTCTGTTTACATCTCCAAATGCTTTGTTCCACCTTATGATGTCAGGTAGTGGTAGTTTTCAAGTTAACGACAGCCCTTTTCCTTTAGTTCAGTCAAGATCTGCGATACCAGGGCTTAAATTATCCAAATGATTCTGGTGAAAGTGTATGGAGTTTAAAAGCACACTGTATTACCACATGATATCACAAGGTGGAACAGGGTGTTTTGTGTGTTCAGAAGAAGCCTAAATATGTAGAGTTTGTGTGCTAAACATGAACGTAACAAAACACAACTCCAGGTAGGGTTTTGATGAGGAAACAGCAGTATAAGTACAGTATAGAAATGGCATAATAAAAAACTCCTGAGCAGTCAAAGGCGTTCTTGTTTTGCCAGCGCGGTGCTTCCTAAATGGTGTTTTGAGCTTGTTGTTGCTGGTATAATAATGTGTTTCTACATTTATCCTGAGTAAAGTTTGGGTAAATATCTTGGTTCACTCTCCCTGACTTTGAGCTGAAGCTTTATAAATATGTTGTTTTAGTGACGTTTTGAAGCAGTATATCTTTACCGTGACGTCTGTGTAATGATTCAGTGCGGTGCCGCCTGTGGTCCAATTGTTATTTAGAGACGGATTCCAGTGGGTGACAAGTTGGCAGCCATTTTGACTCCACCACATTAGTGTAGTTTTTTTAGTGCTTGTGCCAGTGTAGAGAAAAGATGTTTTTTACTCTGTAGGCCAGATGCCATAAAACTTGCTAGCACACTGGTCATGTACGTCTGGCTGGATCAAAAGTTTTTTAAATCATTGCAGACTGAAGGAGAGGGGCCAAGCAGCAGTTAAGCACATTGTATCTGTTTTGTCTTGATGAGTGAAAGTGAACCCAGACGAGAGTGACAGACCGGGTCACGCAATGGTTTTCTAGTCAATATATACTGTACATAAACTATTCTCAGAACTCAACGAATTTGTTCTGTTCATATATTTGTATTTTATTCTCACAGGGTTTGGTTGTTTTTACTGTTAAGGGTCCTATATCATGTGGAATTGACTCTTTTGAGCATTAAACCATGTTATAATATTGTTACCTCATCGAAAACATACCTCGTTTTGTTTCATTGATTCACACATGTTTGAGTAATCCTAAATTATTAATCTCCAAAGCTCAAAATGCTCTGTTCCACCTTGTGATGTCATAAAGTAGTAGTTTTGAGCTACCTTTTACCTTTAGTTCAGTTGAGATTGGCAATTCCAGAACCGAAATTATCCAAATGATTCTAGTAAAGGTGTATGGAGTTTAAAAACAATGTGTAGCACTTCCTGTATTCATGACATCACAAGGTGGAATAGAATTTTCTGCTTGAGAGAAGAACTCAGCCTAAATATGCAGTTAAACATGTGTGAATGAAATAAAACAACTTCGGGTATGTGATGAGGAAACATAACGCAGATCAGAAAATGGCATAATATGGGCACTTTAACGGGAAAAAGAGAAGGAAGGAATATTTTGATTCAAAAGTCTCCAAATGCAAGTTGAGAGCTGATAAACTACCATAACAGGGTACCAACAATGCAAATGACATTGTTTTAGTATAAAATTTTCACTTGACTCAAAACTCAATGATCCTCCGTTATGTTTGCGCAAGTCCAGACCTTGTACTATGCCATTGCTAGATAGAGCAGATGAATTTGATGGAAGTAGCAAGCTGGATCACGTTACAGTAACTATGACCACTTTGTCTCTGTTGCTGAACCTTCACATTTACAATCATTTAAGGACATACTGTACATTGTACATACTGCTGATCTGACATGTGCTTTCTCTCTCGTCAAATGTATCCTTCATAATGTAGCCATACAGTCAGCATCTGCGGATCATATGACATCTGCCCTGGCTTTGGAGCAAGCTGTAGCGGTTGAGTGCCCTGCCTGTCCCATGCACACAACTACACACTGTTCCCATGCAACACAAAACTGGGGCTGTTTGTTCAGAGAGTGGAGAGAGTGTGAGGGTGTGTGTGTGTGTGTGCGCGCGCGCGCGTGTGTGTGTGTGTGTGTGGCGGACGCACAAATGAGGGAGTTGTCAAAGAGCACGGCAAAGATACAGGCAGAGGGACACTGAGGATCACAGGAGACATGTCCAAGTGGATGAGCTTTAAGTTGTTCAAAGAGAGCAGTCGGGTGAGTATTCATTCACTATTACTGCAGTAGTTTCTGTCAAGTTGTTCTAGTACTGTCATTCTCAGTTGGGACACAATTGTGCAACTTTTGTCAGGGTACTAACTAGAAGTGGCTCCTTTCGCACTTTGCTTGTTTTGTTAGATTGCAGCTATGAAGCGATTTAAGGCTCTGTTGTGTCCTTTTTATCTACGAGTTAAACTACAAAATACATTGGCTTGTCATTGGACAAAATTTGAAAATTTTGTCTTCTGATAATACTGAAAAACAAGTAATGTGTGCCATTCAGTGGTGCTATGTTGTCATTTTGTTAATTTTGCTGTCTTGACTTCTATGACAACTTGATTAAAGAATAACTAGAGCAGTGAGTGAGCTGTCAAGACCACTTAAGCTGGTGTTATTTTGCAATAGTGGCCTTGCTTATACAACGTTGTGTTTGCCTCTTGAGTTTTAGCTTAGAACACGTTGGCTTGGAATACTTTAGTTTCCATTACTTCAGATACTAACACAAATGCTTAAGCAGCTCATATGTGTCATGTTGACTTTTACTTACTGCGTTGTCGAGCTGCACGGTGTTAAAGGGAAGATTAATGGTTAAACAGCAGTGAGTGTGCCAGGCAGACAGACAGACAGAGAAACAGGAAACTGGCGATTAGCTGCCGCAAAGTTGTGCTGAGTGTCCACGCGACCCAGCACAGGATGGTTGTGGGGATGATGATTCGTTTTGGTTTGCATTTGAAACATTATTTTGACATTTTTGCTTTACCTTTTCTTGTTCGTGCTACTTGTTGTCCATACTCACATGTTTAAAGTTTAACACACATGGTTCAGATTTCAAGTAACTTGTATTATTTTGAAAGTGGAGTCAAGCTTGAAGTTACAGACCAAATGAGCATCATGTGGAGGCTGTAAAATTGCTTTCTCAAGTAGTGCTACATATATTCCTCATTACTTTTAATCCATTCTTGCAATGTACAATCAAGAATTTCTGATTTATCAATATGGCAACAACACATTTTTTTCCCCTTAATCTGGTCTTAATCAAAACAACAAGAT
Source organism: Odontamblyopus lacepedii (assembly GCA_034769755.1). NCBI lineage: Eukaryota > Metazoa > Chordata > Actinopteri > Gobiiformes > Gobiidae > Odontamblyopus > Odontamblyopus lacepedii. Next base: position 18,641,768 of record CM068356.1, read on the forward strand.
CTGAACTCTGCTCCAAACCACATACTTTATGGATAGAAGATTTGCTGTAGACCTTTTTTCATTTCCAAGTAATTAACAATTACAAATTATTACATATTGATCTCAGTGATAGTTTGATTAATGACACAACCCTTTCTCTATGTAGTTTCTTAGTGAATATCTTTGGCAATTATTAATTTCACTTCACTTAAATTCATGTTTATTTGACAACATTTATAGAACTAGCCTGTGGTCTTAACACACATATTAAACATGTGTCTTACCTTAAGTTATAATGCCAGAATTACTTAATTGCTGCATTTGTGGCTCAATTAATGCGTGAGTTGCAAAGGTCTTGTTTATTAGAACCAACTGTCCAAAGTGTGACTTGTACTACTTAGCATACATAGCCAGTTTATAGAATTTATGGTTCATAACAATCAAATATTTTCCATTGATGGTTTTTGAAGCTAATTTCATCCATCACCATTGCAGTCATATGAATGTGTAAAAAAAAAAAAAAAAAAAAAGTAAAAATGTGCCTTCATTTATAAAACAACTTAAAAAAAAAAAATAAAAAAAAGCGCAAAATCAAGTAGTTTCTGTGTTATTTCTAAATCATGCCCATTTTTGTGCCATTTTCTGCAGTTATCAGTCACTTAATTTTTTGTGCAAACAAGGTTCATTTGCAGTTTTGATATTTTTGGTCTATAAAAGTCCAAAAGTCAGTGTGTCAAGGTAAGGGTATAAAATCTGAGGCATTCCGATAGTTTGACTAGTTATAGTTAAAGTGTTTTAAAGCAAGGGATGTCCCATTGTTTTTATATTATGCTTTTTTTCCTCTCAATGTCTTTATGTTGAAATGATTGTTGAAACTTTTTGTTAATCCAGCAAAGAAACATTTGTTAATCCAGCAAAGATTCACATGGCCAAAGCAATCTTTTTTTGACAATTTAAGGCTAAAGCTTGTATTGTATGAAAATGTCTTTCCTGCTTGACATTAATCTTGTCTCATATAGTATATGAATCGAAGAGTGACATAGATTACAATAGTGTGGTTAGAGTCAGTGTAAAACTCCAATAGTTTTATGTGTCAAGAAAAACTTGGTGTGAGAGCCATCAAAATGTTTTGCCTAAACGCTGTCTTATTCAGATTCAATGGAAGCAAAAGAACAACAACAACCTGTGTCCACATGGGCCCTGTACAGATGTCAGTGTGTATAAAACAACATTCTTCTCCCACGATGTCTACCAATCCCAAACAGAGTTAAAGGCTGGATCTTCAAATTTTTCGAATATGCAACAGACACACCTGCAGCAGTGTTATTTGAGTTCCTTGTTGGTCCAGATCATGCCCCCTCCACACCCCTCAGTAACCCCTTTAGTCCTCCACAGCACAGTGGCTGAGTGGCAACACGAAGGTTGCGGGTTCGATCCCCGGGTCGCCCGGGCCTTTCTGTGTGGAGTTTGCATGTTCTCCCCTTGTCTGGATGGGTTTCCTCCGGGCTTCGGTTTCCCCCATCAACCCAAAACATGCACTGTAGGTGTGAAAGTTGTCTGAGTGAGTGATGGTGGTGGTCTGTTGTACGCGTGTGTGTACACGTGTGTGTGTGTGTACAGGTGTGTACGTGTGTGTGTGTGTGTACACGTGTGTGTGTGTGTGTACGTGTGCACTTGTGTATGTGTGGACGTGTGTGTATACATTTGTGTGTGTATTTGGGTGCGTTTGTGTGTGTTTTCATTACTCGGCTATGGTCATATGACAGGAGCCAGCAGGCCACAGGACACACCCATAAACAGTAGCACTCATACAAAATATAAAAAGTGGATCTTCCAAAGATGTTTATGTTCTGTAGCCTTTTTAGGAACAATACTGAGTGACTGGACCTTCTTAGATTTTCTAAAGCCAACCACTAATTGCTCCTATATTATTTAATTGACTCCTTTACAGAGTTGACTGTAGTAGTTGCATTTTTCCATCTTGCTTATCATGTAATATCAGCAATCGCTTTGTATTAACTGTTATCACATCAACTTTGATTAATCACGTCATCAGATGTTGGGTGTGTTCATATTGTGTCCATTTGTACACAGAAATATTGGACTTTGAGCCAAAACTACTGACACTTTCTCTGTAGAATAGGCCTGTGTGCCATTGTTTTGTTTTTTCTTCTTGTAATGTAATGTTTTCCTTCACCATTCAAACTTAACTGTCTTATATTTTTTGTTTGAGACAGCATATGTGGCTGCCTCTCCCACTTTTAAAGCAGACCTATTATGCAAAATTGAGCTATTAGAGCTTTTGCTATTTAAAGCGTTTATCCATGTTATACTTGTTTCCCTCACCATTTGCACTGGTAAACTGTATTCAGAGTTATTTGTGCATATTTGAGCAATCTGTAATCACTTATTTTTAAGAAGCCATATTGCTGATCAGCTCCCATTTTTTCACCTCCAGTATACACCCACTTCTCTGTACTTGCGTTCTTTCAAGTTCGTAATCCTTGATGCACATATGATTGGGGAATACTGTGATTTAAAAAGTCCAAATTATAACGTGGTGATTGACAGGTGTCTTAGATTAGAACTATATAGTAGACAAAGCCACCGCATTCTTTAATAAACAAAGTGTTTTTGGGTGTTATCAATATTTTTCCATGTTAGAACTGCCCTTAGACCATCTTAATTGGTCTGTGTGGATGTGTGCGACTGTGTAAGCGATTGGCCATCTGTCAGGTATAAAGTCACCTGGACCTGTACAGAAACAGGGTCTTTGTTGCTAGGAGATCTTCAGCCCAGCTAAAAGTGTCTGCTTACGCACGCCCGCTGACATTTTCCAAGAAGACGATTGGAAACACAGCTTTAAATGCAACTAGGAGAGTTATTTTAAGTGCTTCAAATTATGTACACAACTTTGTGGTTTACAGTTAATTTATCACATTGTTGTGGGCAACTATAGCCCTAATTACAGACTATAACACGGTAAAGCTACTCCAAAATCAACTCTGCTTTGTTTGGTAAATTCTAGTATTAGTGCATTACACAGGGAGAAGGGTTAATAGACACAGGACATGGGACTGTAAGACGGGTGTAGTAACTGTCACTTACCTGGAGCTCCCCAATCAGACTGATGTTTTGACAGCAAACAGATGTCCCGGAAGTCTTATCAGTGACCTTTGTGTTTTCTCTCCACATCTTTTGATTTTTGTTACCTCTGTTTATATTATTTTTACCTCCTGAAGTTAACAACATATTTGAAATTATTCTCTCAATGTTTATGTTAATAATTTATTTAATGATTCATTGTTTAAAAAAAAAAAAAAAGACTGAATATAAGGCTAACAATTGTATTAAAACCTGTATTTTAATGTATATGAAGAGACATTGGGCTTGTCTCATACAGTGTTTGTAAAGATTAAAATACTTTGGTCAGTGTAAAACTCCAGGAGATGTGTCAAGAAAGATGTTTGAAATTCCCCAAAATGTTTTGTCTAAACACGGTCCAATCAGATTCAGTGGAAGCAAAAGAACAGCAACAACCTGTGTCCACATGGACCCTGCTCGTCCTGTTCTTCTGGAGAGGCTTTCACTCTCATTAGCACACACTCCAAATCTCCAGTCAATTTAACGGTTTCTGTGAATTTGAAGACACATTTTAACATGACACCGTTAAATAAAATTATTTTAAAAGCCTTTGTAGTGAGCCTTGTGATGATTACAGTTGATTAGCATATACACCAATCTGTTGTAATCATCAGTGGAAGTCACTTTTTCACAGGTCCTGTGATATTCATTGCCTACAGAAAAATGTTGTCTTTGACCTGAATTTAAATATGTGTTTTTTTAAATAATGCACGATGTGTGTCTTTTGTTTGCAGCTCTCTGGAGGCTGTGAGTTGACAGTGGTTCTTCAGGACTTCACAGCCGGATGCAGCACAGAGATGTCTGTCAGCACAGGTAGGCTGTCCCTCTTTTGTCACATGAGCCTCTGTAGGTCTCATGTGTTTCTGTACGGTTACTGACACCTTCTCTCTCTGTCCAGGTCAGACTGTGGAGCTGCTGGAGCGGCCCAGTGAGCGGCCCGGCTGGTGTCTGGTGCGGACCACCGACCGTAGCCCCCATCAGGAGGGATTGGTGCCCAGCTCCGCCCTCTGTGTGTCCCACTCACGCTCCAGTGTGGAGATGGACTGCTTCTTCTCAGGAAAAGGTACGTGCACAGTACTGTACTCAATATGCACTATTTCAGTATCCACAGCCAAGGTCAACTGACTGAGTTGTTGGTTAGTGAGGTCAGTTATTTTGTATAACTGGACCTATATTGACCTCTGTTGGTGAGATGTCATCATTGCACCTGAGGTTTGCCTTTTATTCATACACTGAATGTATCACACAGTGATCATTCACGCACACACACACACACACAATACATTATATTCCATCACTTATGAATGCCCTCATATCCCCGAGTTATTTACACCTTTTTAACAGGTCAGCCACATGATAAAAATGATAAAAAATCAAGTTAATGTCCAACAGGGGGAGCTATAGTATTGTTTATTTTTTTGTGAAGCTGCTAGTCCATTTTCTTGTATAAAGGAAAACACAATAAAATATAATATTTTTACAAAATAGAATATGTTGTCAAAAAGTGAGGCTTTTCATAAACCCTAGCCACCTTGTATTCAAGTGTTAATTGAATATATTTGAATCTCATTATTAATCAAGGCCCACTTCAGTTGTTATTGCATTTATTTATTTGATCAAAGTCCATGAGCAGAGGAAAACTCCGCTTGATGTACAGGTAACAAAGCCCCCCTTCCTCCAGCTCAGGTCAGGCCTGTGGCGGCTGCTGCTGCTGTGTGGGAGTGGAGCTGCACTGGGCTGTATTGACACTAATGTGCATGTGAACAGCCACACATCATCTGATTTGCCTGCTGTGGCCACACTGAGTTTCCTCTGTGACTCATGAAAAGAAGCACTTGTTTTTGTCAGAACAGATGCAAATCCAGACAGTTCTACTACCCATGAAATGATGACACATGCATTTAGTGTTTTAGTTATTAGAAAGAGATCATTGTTTTAGCACCCAAGCATATCAAATAATGTGGTGTGTATTTATAGCAACCATTAAACAGCCTAAAGTAATTACATCATTTTATTTTGATCTGTTGTCTTTGTTAAAAACCCATGAAAAATGTGAGAACATTACCCTGATTTTGTCCTCCCTGCACCAGCTCCCCATGCCATAGACTGTGTATAAAAATGGACATAGTTAATGTTATAGCCGCTGTGTTTCGAGTAGGAAGTGAACATGGGCATGAAGTAGTTCTTCAGGCTCTGGTTGTAATCCAATTTCTCTGTAATTGCTGCTCTCAGGCTTGTCATTTTGGATATGAACAGTAATAACAGACCTATCCAGTGCCCGCTTTCCCCAAGGTCACTCCTGCTAGTGTTCGCAACAGGTTCATTTGGTTGCAATCCAACTCGTACAGTGACGTCACTCTCCCTTAGTTCACTTCTATAATACACTAGAGTGCACTTCTATAATACAGTGTATTATAGAAGTGCACTCTAGGATCCATTTTAAACTGCTTTTATTTGTGTTTGAATGGTGCTACTCCACTGTATCTCCACTGTAGCTCCTCCATCCTTATACACCTACGTGGTCTCTCAGGTCAGCTCAGCTGACCGGCTCCTTCTGAGTGTGCCAGAGACCATCCAACCAGGCCTTTGTGGTGGCAGCATCAAAACTGTGGAATAAGCTGCCTTTGCACATTAGACAGGCGTCTTCTGTTCTTGTTTTTAAATCGCCTTTTAAAACGCACAGGTTCACTTTGGCCTTTGACACAGTTTGAGATGTTGACATTTTACCAGAATTGTTTATTAGATTCTGTTTTCATACATATATGCATATGTTGTTTTCATTGTTATTTTCTGTAGTGGTTTGGTCAACCACTGTTTTTAAAATGTGTTATAAAGTCTTTTGCAGTTGCAATGGAACAAAGGAAAAAACTATAAAAAATATGGAAAGGATAAAATATGGAAGGACCAAGAAACATAAATTATATAATTTAAAAAAATACTAGTATTGCCTCATCTTGTTTTATTTTTAAATTTGTGAAAGTACTTCTAATCTGTACCCTCAGAAAATATAAAAATCCCTCTTGTATCACATGTATCTTAGCAATGATCTGGATTCACAGTATTTTGTTCAGGGCTCATTAGCCTTTATTGAACTTCTTTTACAAAACACATTTATACACAGGTAATACAAACCAACGTACATGTTCTGACTTGTTAACTAACAACTGATATTTAAAAGACAACACAATAGTTTACCTCCATGTTCTCTCTTGAGTTTTCTGATCTGCATTAGAATTGAGTTGCATTTTGGTTGCCGCACCACATGCCTCTGTCTCTCCTCTGTCTTGTGACTGTGAAAGTAGGTCTCGGTGTCCTTTTCAATAACTGTACACTATTGAAACACAGTATGAATGTACATGAATTTACACTTGAATATGCAGTGCACAGTTTAAATGGTCTGTAATAGCTAGCTTTTATCTGAACTTATGTGATGATGCAGTTTCTGGTTAAAAGACCTTGGGAAGTCTGTCTTCGACTGGAGCAAGTTTGTTATTTAGTATCATGTCGCATCATTTCTGAATAAATGGGACACTGCAGGAAAACAGTAGCTGCTAGAGGCACTTTACCTGCTGCAGTGAAGTGTGCATATTCTTATCAAGTTGCTACTCAAATTTGATTCTTTTTATAGTTTACAGTTATTTGAATGACATTGGCCCTTACTAGTTTTATAGACTATCAGACTTAACATAATACTATCTGGAGTTAACTTACTTGCTAAAAGTATTAATTGTGCTACATAATGTTTTATTGCCTAGTGTTGAAAGTTTTCTAAAAACAACTACAAACTCATGGGATAAGATGGATAACTTTGCCACAAAGAGCTGAAGGCAATAATCTATGCCACAAACTGAACAAGGAACAAAATTGATGTTATGTACAGAATTTTGCCTCACTCTCCCTGCCTGTGTGTGAAAGGGTAAGTGGAGTCTGCCGGTTACTGACTACTGCGATTAAAGATAATATCACAATAATTTTTACAATTGCTAGTTGAAACCTGTCATGAATTTTAAGTATACTTTTAATATTATAGATAAGTTGGTTCCATGAGTGGAAATAACAGTGATCAAGAAAAGCATGCATGTGTAGTTTATTTTGGCATCAAGCTTTGTTGTGGCCGACTATCACAGTTATACAAAATTTATCTTGAACAATTATTTTCTACCCTTGCAAAATGTAACTCTGTCAACTGTCCCTTCCTGTGCTGTCCACATGTTATTGTAGAGACTATTAACTTGCCCTGACTTCTGTTCAGGATCAGTGAAGTGTGATTGAGAAACCCAACTTGTGTGTGTGGGAAAGTCAGAGCAGTTTGAATACAAGGCTCCTCCTCCCTCTCTGTCCTCTCCCTGTTCTGCTCCACTCCTCTCTCCTCTCTCCACTCTCTCTGTCCCACTCAATGAATCTCAACTGTGCGGACTTGGAGCATTCCTGTCTATATTTTTGTAGTTTGTGTTAAAGTTAAAAACAGGAGGTAAATGGGATGTTTTTATAAGACAAGACAAGATGAAACGAGGTTGGCGTTGCAGTGACTGGATCCTGACTCGATGTTGCCGCTGCTGTTACAATGGCACAGGTGGGACAAAAACTAAACATATAAACATGAGAATGTATTTTTCATGACTATATTATTTAATGGCGTATGTGCATACTGTAATGATAAAAAGAACATATCTATGGGACACACAGGATTTGCCATTTGTTTGCAGCGTTCAGTGGAAAATTTACCTATGAGCCATGACTGTGGAAGTCAGGCTCAGTTCCTTCTCTGTCACACAGAGAAGGAAAAGAGAAGGCACGCTTTGTATCTTTGTGTAAAATCAGCCGTTTGTTTGGTAGTTCTTGTGCTGTTTGTGCTGTCAGCTGCCATTCGGGTGTGTTATTATGGGGTGTGTATTGGTCGGTGACACATGTTATTGGCTAACTCTGTGAACGTGCAGGAATGATTGCGCAACTCACAATTAAAATGTAACTCGGCAAACACTCTATGGTTTCTATTAAAACTTTGTTCTTGTGCCTAATTTTGTTATATCATTGATTACACTGGGCCCAACAAACAAAACAAGAATAATTTTGATCATAGACTGCACTTCTATAAGATGGGACCAGAGTCTTCGTAGACCTTGACTCAAACTAAAGACCTATACTGTAACTTTTTAGAGGTATCTGCTAAATTATTTGACCCAAAAAGTATCTATATAGTATACACCTGGTAACAAGATTAAAAGTAACCGGTTTCTTGAAATATAATATTGTTCTGTGTTTGGTCAGAGATTAGTTCTGACAGATTAAGTTTTGGCTTGAGTCCATTCATTCCATTACCAGTTGTATTTCAGGTTACTTTTGTTACTGCTCTTTTCACGTGTGTCATCTTTACATGCAGAATTTATATTTAAAGATATAAAAATAGACTTTGACCACAGTGTCATTAATATTCATATACTAGCTTGGTATTCTGTTTTTTGTGCATTTGCATGTGGGTGGAGTGGTCGGACTGGTATTTGAATCTTACCTGATACCAATAGTTTCTTTAAAATTCGATTGATTTGGCATTTTTGTACAAACATGCACTTTATTTGCAATTTGTTTTTTTTGTAAAAGTACAGTTTCAATTAATACAATTGTCTTTTTCTTATCATTTTTGAGTAACTAGACATATTTTATGTTTTTTCATTTTATTTTAATCATTAACTTGACCGATTATGCAAGTTTGAATGGGCTTTTTTGTTTTGTTAAAATGTAACCAGTACTGTTCGCTTACATTACAGTAAATGCACTGAGACTCATATTTTTTAAAGGAATGGTAGCAGTCAGTGGAGGCCTGTCATGATGCAATAATCTAAACAGGTTTGTCAAAATTCTTTGTTAATTTATTTTCCATAAGAGTTGACAGGCTTCAGGCCATGACCCGTCAACTCTATAAATGGACATAGCTAAACAGCTAGCTGCTGCGTTCCAAATAAGAACTGAGCATGAGGGTGCTTCCGGCTCCATATCTGGTTCCAGTTGACTTTACATTGAATAATTGTCACCTCTCTGTAACTGTTGCTGTGAGCCTCATCATTTGGTCATGAAAAATTCATATTAACCTGCTCTACATGATCCTGGTATTTTTATTTCGCTATTTGTCTGTTAAAAATACCCATTCCTAATATGGATCTTGGCTCCAAATTTGCTCCTATAGCTACTACATGAATTTGACTGAAATGTATTTGTCTACGGGAAGTGTCAAGTGATTCTGTGTGGCCTCCACTGCTCATTAGACCTGGGAATGGACAGGAAACTGCTTTGACCCAGTGCCAGCTCCTATAATGGAGGGTACCCTTAGACAAATCTCCCATGTGCGCCTTCATTAGCACTGATAGTCTGCCCTGGTATGACCTACACTCAACTGTATAGACCACTTTCTACCATAAAGGGACACTAGTTTTTAGTTGTGGTCAGAACCATATTTGGATATGTTCTTGTTTTGCCTAGAATGTATTCCCATCTCTTTGTGTCAACAGATTGATTCAGTAAGTATGCTTCTGTAAAATTGTAAAGACAGGAGTCAGAGTATAGGAGGGAGGTATGAAAGGAATGTGATCTTCCCAGATTCTGTTTCTCCTGTCATGAATACAATGCATAAAGAGAGGAGAGCCATGCACAATTATACTGAATTTGGACTATTGCAATGATCAACAAATACAAATGTAATTTTAGGGATTGTGTCTGCTCATAGTGCTGTTCGAGCAAATGTAAGACAATAGGTTTCATCATTACAGTCATAGTAACTAGGGCTGTGCATTTAAAATTGTAATTTAAACTATTGTAAAAATGTTTTGACTCTCAGTTTAATGGTGATGATGTGCCGTCTTTCTGCCACTCAAAACCTGGAGCAACTTCTCGCAAATAGACATTTTGTTGAATATATATATTTTCCATGTTTCAAAATAGTACAGAAACACTACACTAAACGTATCCTTGAACACCTTCCTCAATGTTGCGTTTTGCAGTGATCTTGTTGTCCTCTTTTTGTTAAGTAAACATTTAGCACGTGTTATGCTTTATTTCTTTATAGTCATGGAGCTGAACAAAGCCCGGCTCTGTTGCCTCTGACAGTGGTACAGTGAATGCAGCCTGCTCGTCACTTGAGTGTGTGTGATTAAAGATACTGAGTGATGTGGACTTTAACAGTGGACAGTCTGTCTTTGCTTTAGGAAGCCCAACAAAAGCTCCCTTGTTGGGTCTCACCTGACTTCAGAGTTTTCAAATTGATACTGCATTATACTTTTTCCAGTGCATTCACAAAGTACTTCTGCCACTGGATAATCCTTTTTTGCTTCATACTTGGCATATGCATAGTTGGCATAATAATAGCAAAATGTATTTGCAAATGAATTCATTATACCTGGCATGTTTTAACTGTTCCTGTACAATAAATGTATATTTATTTCAGAAGTCATAATATTTTGGTATATTTTCAACTTCTTCCTCCTGAGATAAGATTAGAATGTGTAATTATTTTGCTGATTTGTAGCAATAATGAAAAACAAAATTTGCAAAGCGCTTGTATGGTAGAGGTACTTTCTGTTGCAGTAGTGCTCACTGTGCACATCTCTTTTTGAAAGGGAAAATATTTGGTATAATTTTAAAGAATCAACCCCAAAACATACTACGGCCAAATTGTATATTGTAGATTTTAATACCAGTACACATAATTTTATCCTCCCTGTGTCACTCGGCTGTATGTAAAAGGCTATCTGCCTATATCTTTTCAGTTGAAGGTATACACTGCATAACTTTTCTTGTGAGGTGTCCACCATCTACTTGATTTAGTGATGTTGCTTAGCACTTATCAATGTTGCTGGTGTTTTTATTTAGATAAGAATCTCCATTGAGGCAAGTAGGTGGCTGTTCCTTGACCAGAATTACGTAGTGTACCTTTTAAGCAAACTGACATAACAGACATTCAGTTCTAATTTGTTAATGTGTTTCTTAAGACCTTTACTATTATTACTTTCATAATGGAACTATAGGCTCTATGACGTCACTGCTCCCTGTACTTCAGAACTTAATGAGATGGTGTGGTCAGCCACATGTCAAAAACCCTTAAGTTAAACAGGGGAACCTCTAAGCACCTGTCCATCTTTGTAAGCTTTAACCTTTTTGCCTCAGTGTTCACATGAGAACACTTTAAGTAGTTTCCTCAGAATTACTGTACCTGAGGATTTTCTAAGAGGCAAAACTCACTGATAGACCATATGGAAAGCACAAAAACTTTTTATAGCATGTTTTGCACTCATTTCACATCTCTACTAAAATATAGCATGTACATAATATACCATGTACTTAAAATAACCTAAATGATACCAAACCCACTCAAACTGACTGACTCTTTTGTGTAAAAATGTTTATCTAAAATATTCAGCGGTAGAAATATTTAGCAGATTTACAAAATGACTGGTGATGCATCTATTATCAGTGTCCATGGTCAAAGGAAGCAGCTGCTCTCAAAGAATTATTACAAATTGCACATTTATGGTTTGTTGAGGCATCCTGTTTTACAGATGGTTTATTATTATACACTGTTCACCTGACTCCTTCCCAGCACACATATTTGTCATATTGTGTCAGGAATTCTGTGTCATGAGATTGAAAAAGTTTGAAATCCTACCTGACCTTGGTTTGTGGTCAGGGCTTTATCTGTGCTGTCTGATAATACTCACAGAACAAAGCCACAGAACAAAAGTCAGATGATCTATAGGTGAATGGCCTCTAGCATGTCATTGCCTTCAAAATACATTTAAAAGCAGTTATTGTGATGGTAAGAACTCAATGCATTATATATTTTCAATCATTGATTTGATTGGAGGTGGTCTGCCATTTTGCATTATGGGACACACGTATCTTTTGAAATCCATCTAATTGCTCTTAAATGTAAGTTACTTTTTATGCCTCATCAATGATCATGAGGGGCATAATTATTACATTCTGGACCTTTTATTAGTAATAGAAACGTATCGAGGGAAGTGTTGTGGGGCATCCCTGGAGAGTCACTTGAGCCTTTGACCTTTGATACTCTATCTAAAACAGAGATATAAATCCATGGACGCCGTGATGTGTAGCTCCCAGCTTCATTTTAGCGCAACTGATCCACCACATGCTGACTCATGATGCCAGTTCCTCCTTTCACACACTCAGGCTGTTCAGACGCTCAAATAAATGTACTGATCTGCTAGCAACAGAACCATATGAACAAGAGTCTTTGTATTGCATCAATGTAATAAACCTCTTTTCTGCTCTTGAATGGTTTTCAGGGTTCTTAATTGGTTTTATTGTTTCCAAAACTGTTGAGTCAAGAAACATATTGTCCAGATTCAAGACAACAAATGTAAAGATTTCCATTGAAATAATTTGAGTGTAAATGCTTTAGTTTATGTAAAAGATTGCGTGATGTTCTTATGAAAATGTGTAAAGGCTGACAGCTTGACCGATGGCAATCATTTAATTATGATTCGCTGTGGGTTTGAGTGCTGCAGTTCCTGCCTCTGATTAAATCATACTGTAAATGTCAAATGGGTACTGACGATCAACAAAATCACTACAGTAATTACACCAACCTACATTATAATGCCAGTGTTGTTGTTGCAATGTTTTATGACATGTAATTATTCTGCCTATTAAAGCCAGACGGTAAAATAATTTATTTTGGTATTTACATTTTGTCTTTCAGAGAACTATCCATCCGATGGGAAGACTGAGTCTGTGGCCAACCTGCAGCCCCAGCCCTCCCTCGGCTCTCTGCACTCCAGCTCTCCGGGGCCCAAACGCTCAGGGAACACTCTGAAGAAATGGTTCAGCCCGGTACGACGCCTCAGCAGTAGCTCTGTCAAGAAACTACCCAACAGCAAACAGAAGAAGACTGGTGAGACAAAGGCCATATAAAATGATCAACAGGCAGCCAATATTATTCTGTCTGTTTTTGTAGATAATGCATTCTTTGTTTCTTTGTGACTGATCTGCTGTTTTATGTCCTAGGTACAGGCATTGGTAACGAGGGCTTTGATCACAGACAGAATGTTGCTCTGCAGGATGATGTTATTGATGAGGTAAGCAGATGCACTCAAGATGAATGAGCTTTTGAAAAATCAACCTTAGGAGAAAAATGCTGCGTCTTTTCTTTGTCAAAAGCTTGAAGTAGTTAGAACTAACTGCTCAAAAAATCAGGGCTTCAAGGCACGTGGGTTCATGACTGAAAGTTAGCAAACTTTTTATTCAGCAGTTAGCAGTGAATCATTTGAATTGTGATGTAACAGTTACGACAGCGTTGACACTGGTTTAATGACCGTATGTTCAGCTAAAAGGCCAAATCTGACACTTGAATTAATTTGCACATATGTGAAGTTCAAGAAAATTATGTTAGCTGTCATGTACCCATTCATGAACCTTTGTTTGTCAGTGATTCAATCCAAAACAAAATTTGAGTTACTGTATTATATGATTTTAATTCTCATGCCATGGCAAGCTCTTCATTGCGCGGTTGTGGACGTTTATGCTTGGCATGGATGGATTTTATATATATATAAAATATCCATATATATATAGTTGGAGTAATTACAAATTGTTGTCTCTCCTCTGTAGACGGCTAAGGAGGTTAATTTGTCGAAGTCTGGGATGCAGAGTGGTGGAGAGGAGGACCAGGATGAAGAGACAGCCACCCCACTGCCTCCACCTATGGACATCATCAAAGACCCTTCTGCCCCAGATGACAAGGTGAGATAGGGCAAAGGTTTCAAGAGCAAAAAACTTCCTTCTACTAATATCTTTTTACAATGTACCTTTCCGTTACTGCAAGTCTCTGTAGAATTTTTCCTCTGTGTCATTCCTTTTTGGTCTAACTCTGTCCACTGCCTCAAACCTTTTCCTCTGGTCCACCTGTGCTCTCAGTCCTCCACCCTACTCACATCCATGCAGCCCTCCTCTGAGGTCCCCAGTGCTGCTGAGCTGGTTAGCGCCATAGAAAAACTGGTTAAAACCAAAATGGTGAGTTCAGGTTTATTCACAGTTAGCTGTCCATTTTCAAGTGAGTTTTGTGTAGTTTTGTAATTGACTGGCTAACGCCATAGTTCACCTGTATGTGCTCCATCGTCACTAAACCAAATATCAACAATTGCATTGGTTTCAGTCATTATTATGCAATTATTGAGTTAATTAATAACTTGAATTTAATCTGATTGGATACATTTACACCTGCGCTATATAGTAATACAGAACTACAACAAAGTAATTGAATTATAATCCATATCCTAACACATCCTTCTGTCCACAGCCCCTGGAGTCGGGATCATACCCAGTTTTCCCATCCCTGTCACCTCCAGAACAGACCACACCAGTCCAGCCTCGAAATCCTGAGCTGGAGCAGAGAGCCAAGGCCATGAGGGGGCGAATGTGAGTACTAAAACGTGTTCAAAACACTGGTGTTGTTCTTTGGGTTTCTAACTATCACTCATTTTCATAGGTTTGTCTTGAATGAGCTTGTTCAGACAGAAAAGGACTATGTCAAAGACCTTGGAACTGTAGTGGAGGTCAGTGAATATGCATCATTTTTTTCACAACATAGTTCTGCCAAGACCCATCCAGTATCTGTTCCAAAACCCTAAACTTAACTAAACTACATATTAAATCTAATCCTTATCCTATTCATAGCCTGATAATGAAATAACTATATAATTATTTTTGACAAATAATTTTCAAAAATAAACATTTGCCACCAATGCAGTGGCTGTAATGTGCCATTACTAAGTTGGTTAACTATCCCAACAACTTTTTCCTCACTACAATCCCTTACCAATCCCTTAAGAAAAAATGTATTTCAAAAACATTTATCTTAGAATAGTATTGATAGCCCTGTTTTCCTCATTCCACAGGGCTTCATGAAGAGGATAAAGGAGAAAGGTGTTCCTGAAAACATGGAAGGCAAAGACAAGATTGTTTTTGGTAACATCCACCAAATCTACGAGTGGCACAAAGAGTAAGCCTGACATTTAATAAATATAACTCATATAAAGAAAGGGGATCATTGGTTGTTTGGTCAAATGCTAACTCGTATCTGCTTTTGTAGCTATTTTGTGGGGGAGTTGGAAAAATGTCTGAATGACCATGACCATCTCGCTGAGCTCTTTATCAAACACGTGAGCTCTTGTTTTGTCAATACCAACCTCCAAACCAAACAGTGCCGGGTATTTGCATAACAACAGTAACTGATGTTTATTATTTGTTTCCAGGAGAGACGGCTTCACATGTATGTAATCTACTGCCAGAATAAACCCAAGTCAGAATTCATTGTAGCAGAATATGATGCATATTTTGATGTAAGTTAAGGCATTGTGACACCTAATTTCTATAAATATTCTCTCCAATCATGTGTGTATTAATTATTGTGTTTATCTATAGGGAATTCAGCAAGATATCCAGTCAAGGTTAAGCATCAGTGATTTTCTCATAAAACCTATTCAAAGAATCACTAAATATCAGCTGCTATTAAAGGTATGCAATAAGTTAATACCCATGTCCAGATAGTGGTACAGGCTGTTTCTGGCATTTTTAAAACATTGTATTCTGCATTTCATTCCAAGGACTTTCTAAAGTATAGCTTAAAGGCTGGAATGGACTGTGAACAAACGGAGGTATTTTTTTCTATGTTTTTGTTTAGCTTTTCCATTTTGCTTTATCTAACATTTAATTCCCCTGCAGAAAGCTGTAGACATAATGTCCCAGGTTCCTAAACTTTGCAATGACATGATGAATTTGGGTCGACTGCAAGGTTATGAGGTAAAATGAGTTGTGAATTAACTATTATGTCTCTTCTTTTTAAACAAGCAGTAGTTTGTTGATAAGTAACCTCTTTCTTCAGGGCAAACTGACCAATCAGGGCAAGCTGCTGCAGCAGGAGACCTTCTTTGTGACCGAACAGGACACTGGGGTACTGTCCCGCTCCAAAGAACGTCGTGTTTTCCTCTTTGAGCAGATTGTCATCTTCAGTGAGCTGCTCCGGAAAGGCTCCTCCACGCCTGGATACCTTTTCAAAAAGAGCATAAAGGTACTGCAGGGATAAGGGTTATATTGTCTATGAGGGTGATGATGCCATAACTAGAATTCCAGTTCTAAAAAAAAATCACCTACATATTGTTATTCATTATTATTATTCAGCATGATACAGTTTATGTCCATTATTATGTCGTTTTTCATGGAGAGGTTCTGATGAGGCGCCGATTTTTTTGTTTTGTTTTTATAGAACAGCTGGTTCTCTGATGCCCCATAAGTGTCTGTCAGTGTTAAACTTGTATTACATTGTTTGTTCATAGGTGTCTTACTTGGGTTTGGAGGAGAGTGTTGATAATGACCCTTGTAAGTTTGTGCTCTTGTGTCGTGGGACGTCTGAACGCTTCACTCTTCAGGCAGCTAATGTTGAAATCAAGCAGGTCTGGGTGCAGCACATAAAAGAGCGCTTGGAATATCAAATCTCATTGCTAAATGGTAAGAGTATTTTTGAATTGACAAGAAATCTAGGTGTGCCATTATGTAGTTTATAGGTCATCATGGGAGTTAAAGATTCATATAAAAAATTGTTTTTATTATGAAGAAGAATAATTAAATCAAATGAAACAGATTCACAGGTGACCAAGTAACACCTTCTATTAAAACCAGAGATTAGACATAGAGAAGGCCCTAAAGCTTGGTGTCAAGAAAACCCCATCTGATAAACTGATAACTAGTTTTCTATGTCTTTCAATGCAGCACTACAGTTTCCCCTTACGTACCAAAAGGACAAGAGCTCCTCTCTAAACAGAAATCGCTCAACCTCCAACAGTCAGCAGAGCTCCCACAGCCGCCCTTCATCTGCAGTGGGCCTCAGTGACAAAGACGTGGACAGGGGCAAGAGCCAGATCAAACTGTCTACCTCCAACGGGGGCTCGTGTTTCAATCCCCGGGTAAGAGATGCTTTTGGGTATGTTTGCATTCTAGTAACTGTAGATATCTTTCACGTTGTCCTTAAAAACCAAGGGTAAAAACTGGGTCACTGCAGGTAAATGTTACTGCAGCTTTATATATACAAGTACTCATTCTTTTCTTTCCGCCCTATTTTAGCCCCACAATTTTGTCACTTTTTGGCATGTGCTCTACAATCTGTTGTCTATCAAGTGTTCAGTTCAAATAAAAATGCTGAATCAAAAATTAGTTACTATAACTAGTTTATAATGTGAATTATTTTTTGGTAATTTTAGGTTGGGCGTTGTAAAGAAGATATTATTAAATAGTTGAAGCAATGTTAATTATTGTTTTTGCTGTAAGGTATACAGCCTTCAAGTATCGTCATGAACGACAGGTTAAACTGGAATTTAATCACTTGCTGTAGACTTCAGAAGTCTAATTCAAATGTTGTTTTCAAAGTCAAAAATACAAAATAAATTACCTGTTAATGGGGTGATATGCTTTCAAAACAGCTTCAAAATGAGGTGCAAATACTTGGTTTCTTCAGATACTAACTTCTGCACCTGTTGTTCCCCCTCCTCTCCTCTTTGGTCGCACCCTGATGTTCCTCAGGTCGTACTTGATGGTATCACAATCAGCAGGACTGTGATCCAGTCCTCATGAACACTCCTAACTTTGTCCACTCATGTCTCCATCCTCTCCCCATGTTCCCTCCTCTTTTCTTGTTACCTTGATTTTCTCTCTTACCTCGCCGCCCTGTAACACCCTCTCCCCTCTCAGGACAATGATGGCGGCTGTAATGGCGTATCGTCCACCATGTTGGTCACTCAGGATTACTCTGCACTCAAGGAGAATGAGATCAATGTGACTCAAGGAGAGGGGGTCCAAGTCCTGGCTACTAACCAGCAGAACATGTACCTGGTTTATCGTCCTGCCAACAGCCAGTCCCCCGCTGCGGAGGGCTGGGTCCCAGGACATGTGCTTGGCCCGGTCACCAAGCCCCTCAGAGACTCTTCTTCTGCCTGTTCCTTCTCCACAGCAGTGGCCGACGCAAACAATATCAAGTAAGTCCCGCCACCTCCACCAGCACTTCTGTTTGGTTTTGAGCACTCAGACTGGAGACAAACTGAGAGTGCTCAAATCCCTTTTTTTTTTAAAGACTATTTAAAATTCTGTATTTAAAAATGAACTATTGGACCTCACAGGAGACATTTTTGTTTTTTTGTTACTGATTTGTTGCCCTTTGAGGTATAAAACCAGCCTGTCAATCTGCTGCATAGACAGCGTCATTACTGAGCCATTGTCACAGTACATTTTGGCAACTACATGAAGTAACTTTGGATTCACAGTAAACGCAAACACTGAGCAGAGCTGTGCAGCATTAGGCTAGGTAAAACTCATAAACGTAATGCAGAGAACTTGAGCGTGGAGCTAATACCGGACTCTTATTTCAGTTTCTAACACCTGCCTTTTATTCTTTTGTATTTTGTTCCTTTTTAATGTTTTTTTTTTTTTGTAAAATAATTAAATGATCCATGCAGCTGGGGCATTCAAGTGGACTCAGCCCTCTTCTCCGCACTGGAGATTTATGTTGTTGTCTGTGGCAATCTTATACAAATTTATGTTTCTTCCTGTTATTTTTATTTTCCCCTCTTGATGTTGATTTGTTTATATTTTGACAAGTTCACTGTACAGCTTTGACTGAGGCTCTAGAACATTCCTGTTAAAAATCCTTTTGCACTATTTAAGAAAAAATATGAATGAATTAAGTGTGCAATATGTTTGATTAAAACACAACGTACTGCAATGTACTGTTGATAGTCTATTAATATTGATTTTAAACGTTATTTTAAATATGTAAAATAAATCTTTTGGACTCAAGCATGGCTTAGCAATGCAACGTGAAGGTTAAGTTGTTCTGCGTTATGTTTGTAGTTTTAATATTTGTAAATAAACTACAACAGTAATCATACACATTGTTACTTCTGTGTGATAATTTGGATGCTTTAAATTACATGTCATATTTAAGAAAATACTTAAATGGATTTTAATTCAATAATAGTGAATTACTTGCACTAATATTTATACCATAAGCAATATTTGGATGTAGCTGTTTGGTCTTTGCCCTTTCTGTATGTATTTTTATTCTGTTTAGTTTGTTTTAAGTTACTAACACTGATGGTTCACACTCCATACACCATGAGAATCTAAAACCTTTTCATTGACTTGATAAAATAACTCAGCAGCTGCTTTCACTCAAACTCAAAGCCCATAAATGTTCAGTATCTGGATGTGATAGAAGCATCATACTGTTATGTCACAGTATGTGTGTCCTCTTTGATTTGTGTTTTTGTCTCTGAATAAATGGTGGCCTTCTCTCCTCTCCTGTCACTTCCTGCACCTGAAGAGTCTGATGGTACTTTGCTTTCTGAAATGACATACAAAGCATGTAAATGTGAAAGTATTTAAGGTAGTTTAGGAAATATTCAATATATTACTATGGCATTAAAGTCATCATGCACATGTTAGATGTGCCATATGGTTATATATAAAAGAATAGCTTCAAATGTATATGAATAAACCAACTGTATTGCCAAAGGTATATTGAAACACTGTGTTGCCTCTGCAGCCAGCTTCTGCTCTCGAGTCTGTCTCTCATTGGTCAGTTGATGTTTGTTGTTCCTGTACTGCACAGAAAGTCATTATCATGGAACACACTGCGCGCCAGGAAGCGCGCCGAAGCAAAAGATGTTGCTCCTCTGGGGGTGAGGAGTCAAGAGAACGGACTTGTCCGTAAGCCAAAAGAGACCACACCCCCCTCATCATTGGGGTCTCCTGTCACCAAGGCCAAGGGCAAAGTGAGTAGAGCAGGTCGACGACGTGTGCCCGAACCTGGCAGACTCCTCCCAGTTTTATTTTTGTGTGTTAGTGGTTCTCAACCTGCACCCAACTCATTTGAAACTGACATTAAAGCACATTTACAAAATGAAATAGGTCAGGTTTAGACTTCTGAAATTCCTCTGATACAGTGTAACTGTCCTCTGTGCATATCACACCACACGCTAAACCATAGTTCAGCATAATCTGTATATTAAGGGGTTGAGAACCTATTTTTGTACCCTTGAGTCATTTTTAATTTTCACTAACTCTGTTTTTGTGATGAAATGCTGTCCTTGCGTTATTTGTAGTGCATGGATAGATTGGATGTTTGCATAGATTTTCTTGTTTTGTGCACTAACATGAAGCTAAACCTTTGAACTGGTGATATGCTTCTGTGCTTGTTTCACATTGTTAGAGTACGATTTGAAGACCTGATGCAACACATATTGTCAGAAATCCTGCTTGTTGTTTTTTGTTGTTTTTTTTTGCTTCCCTCGACCCCTTCTTTCTTTTCATCACTTTCCTTCATATTTTCCCTCCGATCCTCTCTCCATTTCCACCCTCTTCCACCAGGATGTCCATACGTCAGATGAGTCAGACTGTGAAGATGACCTTGACCCAAAATCAGGCATGGAGGTAGGAACACATTCCAAAATGTTAACAGTTTTACAAGTTAGAATCAACAAGCCTTGTGTTAATCTCGACTCTCTTTTTAGCTTCTCAACCCCAACTTCATTCAGAAAGGTAAGATGTTCATGTGTATGCTGTCATGTTTTAAAGCAAATTATTAAATCTACTAGACAACTTGTTTCCAGTGGCCCCTGAGTTCCTGGTGCCTTTGTCTGATGTGGTGTGTGCGTTCGGAGAGACAGTGGTTCTCTGTTGTAAAGTGTGTGGACGTCCCAAACCCACCATCACACTGAAGGGCCCTGACCAAAGCCCTGTCACCAGCAACAGCCGATTCACCATTGAAATCAGGCACGGCCCACAAAACCAGGATGTTAATGTCAAATCTATCTGTTATCTAGCTTTCTATTTGCTTTATTGTTGCTCTCTTTTATTTGTTTAGGGACACTGGGGATATCCTGTTAAAAGTGTGTAACCTGATGCCTCAAGACACCGGCATTTACACGTGTGTCGCAGTTAATGATCATGGTTCGGCCTCATCTTCTGCCTCCATCAAAGTTCAAGGTATAATGTAATAAAGTGTTACTAAGCACTTTTTTATTATAATCAGAATGTTTTTATTCATATGGGTTTTTTTTAGGTATCCCAGCAGCCCCAGGGAGACCTGTGGCACAGGAGGCGGGCAGCACCTCAGTCATGCTGCACTGGTCTCCACCAGCTTCATCTGCCCACAGCGCTGTGAGCAGCTACAGTGTAGAGTACCGCCAAGAGGGTATGGATCTGAATAACTCACTTTAAAAGTACATATGTTTTTCATGTTTAATTACTTAGATTTACTTAGTTTGTGGGATAATAGTTATAGTTGCATCAGTCAAGTGACAGAATGTGTTAGAAATTTTTTTAAAAGCATGAAAATTACAGTAAACTGGAGCTGAGTTCTATATACGAAGCCCTCCATCTATGTTTAAACATACATTTAAGGAAATAACAATGCTATTTAGTTTTATTTGTCAAATTATAACCAAGTAACAGTTGTAAAATTACCTCTTCATTTATCATATCAGACTCTTGTCCATGTCCAACTAGGGAGTGAAATTACTTTTAATGAAATAGATGGTGTCTAGTATGCACCAATACAATGCACTAATATGCAAGTTCTTCTACCTTTTTCTTAACTAAAACCAATGAGGCATAATGATCTTTTGTTTTGCTCTTCCCTTAGACTCGTTTCTATGGCAGCAGGTGGCCAGCAGTCGAGAGGAGTGCGTCCAGATCGACACGCTGATCCCAGGAGGACATTATCAGTTCAGAGTGCGTGCCTCAAATCGTTGGGGAGTCGGGCCTCCGTCTGAGCCCTCCAATATGGTCACATTACCCAGTGGCAGTAAGAAACGCATCCTTGACTTTATTATTTATTTTTTACTTTTATTTATTTGCTTTATTTATTTGAATCAATATACTATGTAAAAATAAATGTTTTAGGTGCTGCTTATGATGTAGCTGCAGTTCAATGGAAAGAGAACTTTGAGACTTGTTTTTCTGAAATCTCAGAAATT
Organism: Odontamblyopus lacepedii; assembly: GCA_034769755.1. Lineage (NCBI taxonomy): Eukaryota > Metazoa > Chordata > Actinopteri > Gobiiformes > Gobiidae > Odontamblyopus > Odontamblyopus lacepedii. The sequence goes on from CM068356.1 coordinate 18,663,925, forward strand.
GGCAGGTAAATTAAACTAATTAACTACAAATACTTTAGATAATATACTACTATATTTTTTTTGTTTTTTTAGGGGAAGATTTTCTGTGGTCAGAAAATGTCATAACAAATCTACCAAGAAGGAGGTAAATCACTGATTATTAATTAAGGCAATGTTAAATAGTTCAGCTTTTATTTTAAGTGAGTATTTTTCCCAGGTTGCTGTTAAGTTTGTCAGCAAGAAAATGCTGAAAAAAGAGCAGGTGGCTCATGAAGCAGACATCCTGCATCAGGTACAGAGTCACCAGGTGGTGGTGCTGTTGGATACATATGAGTCCCCCACATATCTCATGCTGGTTTTAGAGTTGTAAGTCAGATTTAACTATTATTTATCTATTGGAATACTTAACAGTTTAACAATTAACTTTTATTGCTGATCGAACACTTAACTAAACCTAAAATAAATACAATTTGTCCACTTTAGACTGGAAGATGGCCGTTTGTTGGACTATCTGGTTGCTCACGATGAGTTGATGGAAGAGAAAGTTGCCTTCTTCATCAGAGAAACACTGGAGGCACTGCAGCACCTTCACACCTGTAGGGTGGCCCACCTCGACTTAAAGGTTAACTCCACTTATTTCCAAAAATATAATAAGGCCTTACAATCCTGTTTTATTGCATGACTTAGTTATGGGCTTTTGCATATTGTGCAGTATAGTCTGCTGTAAAAGTTTGAACATTAATGACTATCTCTCTTGTATGTCCTTTTAGCCTGAGAACATCATTGTGGACTTGCGCTCCCAGACTCCAGGTGTTAAGCTTATAGACTTTGGTGATGCTGTGCAGCTGACCGCTCATCGGCGATACGTTCACCTGCTGCTGGGGAATCCAGAATTCGCGGCCCCAGAACTGATCCGTGGGACCCCGGTCTCTGTGTCCACTGATGTGTGGAGTGTCGGGGTCCTGGCCTATGTTCTGCTTAGTGGAGTCTCCCCTTTCCTGGATGAGTCTCCAGAGGAAACCTGTGTCAACATCTGCCGCCTGGACTTCTGCTTCCCGGACGAGTACTTCCGGGATGTGAGTCAGGCTGCCAAGGATTTTGTTACATCCGTACTCCAACAGGATCCCAGAAAACGGCCCAGTGCCACGTCCTGTTTGCAGCACCCATGGGTGGGCCGAGGGGGTGTCCATGGTGGAGAGTACTCTAAGACTCCTCTGGACACAACACGCTTGTCCACTTTTATAGACAGAAGAAAGCAACTGCATGATGTCCGACCTGTCACTAATATTAAAGGTCTTGTCAGCAGCAGTATGGGCAACACACTGTGAATGTTCTTAAGCCATTTGTATTATATTTATCTTAAATTATGTTTTCATATTTATTGATTAGAAAGAACTGCAAGTTCATGAGCCATGTTTTGAACCAATTTGCTGGTATTGAAAGTATGATGGATCTCTTCCGTACGAGAACCAATTCTTTGTGCAAGTTGAGGCTGTGCCTTGACTCATAGTTGAACCAGTTGAAACTGAAACTGTATTTAGTCCAATTTCAATCACTGCAATGTCAAATGCATTACCCAATATCATTAGAGTTTAACTGTACATATATAAAGCTTGAATCTATAGGTAAAGCCATAGCAACATTTCCTTAGATGCCTTTTGAACATCACATATTTTCTTTTCTGTTGCATCTTGAGTACTAAAGAACACTGAATATATTTAGCTGATTGTTTACTGGACTGTGCAGCAGCAATCATGTTATACAAAATGTTAATAGCTTGTGTTAACATCTGAACTGTGCTGGACTACTAACAAATCCCTGATGACTTGCAAGAGTAGGAATGAGCACATGATTGTTGCAAAAGAAGATACAAGAACATGTTTGTTGTTTACAGAAACTTTGTACAATAATCATTGTCATGTACAGTAGACTATTCAGGGAAACCTGCATGTGAACTCACCAGGGATGTTTAGAAATCAGGTTAGAAAATACAGTAATTCTTTTGAGCTAAAGCTTAGTAATGTGGTCTTGCTTGTACATTAGTGGCTTCCATTCATTCAGATTATGTAACTTTTACTGGGGCAGACACAAGCGTGTCTCTGTCTCCTGCATCTTTTTACTGATGAATGTAAGTCTTTTGTAATTTGTAGAATGTGTTTCCATCCAAAGTGCTGTCTGCTCAATACTGACTTCTCACAGTTCGACTCTTGGCTTTTCGGCTGTTATTGTGCTGCTTTACTGCTCAAACTGGCATTTTGCGATGTACAATAGCAAGCTTTTATGTGCCACTGGTGTTTCAAATGGACAATATTCATGGCAACGAACAAAAGAACTGGAGAGGTGCCGTGATGATTCACATAAAAAGTATAAAGTTTGGTTTAAATAACGGTCAAAGCATTGCATGCAATAAGTCAAAATGATCAATATGTTTATCAGTTTATGTATCCATTATTATTGTCCCACTGGCAATTAATCATGCAAGTTATGAAGTCTATTTTATCACAAAAAAAAAAAGATGGACCAGGAGTGAGCTTTTGGTTCCTTATAGTTGCCTGCAAATATGTTAACTTAAAGACTGCTACATAGAAAAGAAGAACAAAGTTAGAAGATCTGAATGTAGGTGAACAACTACTGTAAAGCCCACTTTATTCAAATCTTTGGTCCGTACAATCCATTCAAATCTTTGAATGTTGCTTCAAAATTTTCCTTAATTGAACTCTAATCAGACTCTAGTCTGGACAAATGTGGACCGTACTAATACTATTATTAAAGTGTTTAATTTAAAACAGATTTTGTAATGATGTATTTATTGTGACTTTCTTGTCTTATTTTTATGTTTTTCAAACATGCACTTCTAATGTGGTTTTTTGTGTTTTTCAAGTCCAATAATGCATTTCTAGGATTACTGTAAAGTGCTGTTTATGCTGGTCTGTCCATAGACGCTGCTGTACTATAAGGCCCCGAATAAAACCCATGTTTGTTACTATTTACTAATAAACAACCTGCTTGTTTCTATGGGGTCTTCATTTCTGATTTAACCCAATGACACTGATTGAGTATATGTGTGTGTGTGTATGTATGTGTATATATATATATATATATATATATACACACATACATACATACACATACATACATACATACACATACATACACACGCGCACACACACACACAAGGAGGGGGAATGTGGAAATTGTATTTTAAAATAAAGTAACTGTGGACAGTTTTTTTTTTTTTCATAAAGGTTTACTGCAGAAAGGGAGCTTCGATTTTTATTTTTGGTAACAAAATAGTCGAACAAAAGGATGAATGGGGGAAAGGAAACGCTGATGCATCATTTTAAGCGTGGGTCATGGGTGACTGACTGGTCCTATAACCAAATGGTTCTCCTAGGTTTTTAGAATGTGAAACATGTGACTAATCTCTAAACCTAGTTCCCACTGAAGCTAATCACCGGCATGTGGATATGGTATGGCTTTTAACAGAAGAGAGAGGCACAAAGTCGTCCAAGTTGAGGTAAGTGCAGTTCTATTACATCTAAGCATCTGCTAGCCTAAATTAATTAATTCAAAATATAACCTAATTTCTCATCATCCTGAAACTCTTCTTAGTTAGAATTAATGTAGGCTAAATGTAGCTCGTAATTGTAAGTAAATTATATTCATCATTACTAAAGACTTCATGTGACATTTTTAACATTGTGTCCTTGGTGCAGACTCCCGCCTCACTGCCCTTGTGGCAGGGCATCCGGAGGAAAGTGCGTCTGCTGCTGCCGTACGTGTGGCCCCGGGGCTCGGTGTGTCTACAGGGCCTCGTGCTGCTGTGTATGGGGCTGCTGTTAACCGAGCGCCTCGTTAACGTCCTGGTGCCTCTATACTCCAAAAATATCGGTGAGAAACATGGATAGGCCTATACATTATAGTTCAAAGGTAAGCAGCATGGAAATATATTATAGTTCTAAGGTAAGCAGCATGGATATACATTATAGTTCTAAGGTAAGCAGCATGGATATATATTATAGTTCTAAGGTAAGCAGCATGGATATACATTATAGCTCTAAGGTAAGCAACATGGATATATATTATAGTTCTAAGGTAAGCAGCATGGATATATATTATAGTTCTAAGGTAAGCAGCATGGATATATATTATAGTTCTAAGGTAAGCAGCATGGATATATATTATAGTTCTAAGGTAAGCAGCATGGATATATATTATAGTTCTAAGGTAAGCAGCATGGATATACATTATAGTTCTAAGGTAAGCAGCATGGATATACATTATAGCTCTAAGGTAAGCAGCATGGATATACATTATGGTTCTAAGGTAAGCAGCATGGATATACATTATAGCTCTAAGGTAAGCAACATGGATATACATTATAGTTCTAAGGTAAGCAGCATGGATATATATTATAGTTCTAAGGTAAGCAGCATGGATATACATTATAGTTCTAAGGTAAGCAGCATGGATATATATTATAGTTCTAAGGTAAGCAGCATGGATATATATTATAGTTCTAAGGTAAGCCTCGTGGATATATATTATAGTTCTAAGGTAAGCCACATGGATATATATTATAGTTCTAAGGTAAGCCTCGTGGATATATATTATAGTTCTAAGGTAAGCAGCATGGATATATATTATAGTTCTAAGGTAAGCCTCATGGATATATATTATAGTTCTAAGGTAAGCCACATGGATATATATTATAGTTCTAAGGTAAGCAGCATGGATATATATTATAGTTCTAAGGTAAGCAGCATGGATATATATTATAGTTCTAAGGTAAGCCTCATGGATATATATTATAGTTCTAAGGTAAGCCTCATGGATATATATTATAGTTCTAAGGTAAGCCTCGTGGATATATATTATAGTTCTAAGGTAAGCAGCATGGATATATATTATAGTTCTAAGGTAAGCCTCATGGATATATATTATAGTTCTAAGGTAAGCAGCATAGATATATATTATAGTTCTAAGGTAAGCCTCATGGATATATATTATAGTTCTAAGGTAAGCCACATGGATATATATTATAGTTCTAAGGTAAGCCACATGGATATATATTATAGTTCTAAGGTAAGCAGCATGGATATATATTATAGTTCTAAGGTAAGCCACATGGATATATATTATAGTTCTAAGGTAAGCCTCGTGGATATATATTATAGTTTTAAGGTAAGCCACATGGATATATATTATAGTTCTAAGGTAAGCCTCGTGGATATATATTATAGTTCTAAGGTAAGCAGCATGGATATATATTATAGTTCTAAGGTAAGCCTCATGGATATATATTATAGTTCTAAGGTAAGCCACATGGATATATATTATAGTTCTAAGGTAAGCCACATGGATATATATTATAGTTCTAAGGTAAGCAGCATGGATATATATTATAGTTCTAAGGTAAGCAGCATGGATATATATTAAGCGAGCCGTTTCAGTTAGACAAACTGTTCTCTACTCATTAAGAGGGGGATGTTTCCATGTTGAACAGTAGATGGTGGTGTTCTCAAACTTTTGGACCTGAATTACTAAAGGAGAGGGGCAGAGGCAACCTGCAAGGCAAATCATTAATGTCCAGTATTATAGATAGCCTCATGCTTTCATAAAACGGAACAGCTAAAAGAAATAATTGTGCAAAATAAAAAGGAAATTGCCTAATTTGGAAATTGTATGCAAAGAAATGTATTACTACATTCTAGTATTTCAAACTAAAGTAAATGTAGTTATGATTAAAAAATAAATGACATTGTTATGGTTCACATAAAAATAAAGAATAAAGAACAAAAATACTAGAAAGCTAGGTAAAAGTCTGAAATGATCCTCTACTAAGAATCCCCACCACTTGGCCTAACCTTATGCAGCCCCTTGACAGAAGTCACAGTTCTTTTAGAAACCATTTGTTCTGCTTTTGGAGTGACATGAAAGTACAGGGCAGGGAGAGTGGGGCCAAGTGCGTCCTTGGATGGGGAAATGGTAAAGGGGGTGTCTATGTCTAAGTGTGTGTCATTGTGTTTGTGTATGTGTACTTGCTATTTTCTATGGGAGCTCACCTCTCCTGTCAGTCATGCTTAACGGCCATTAGAGGCCTTTTGCTGGAGTTAACACTGCTCTACAACGGACATTTTGTCTCAGGGACTGATTCCCGCCCCCAAAACTCCTTCTGCCAAGTGTGCGAGGCCCCATTTTAATCACACACTCATAGAAAGGGTTCTAAAATGCAACATTATGGTCACCTTTTATATTACATTTCCATTCAAGCAGTTGTAGTGTTTCTGTGTTTATTTAGCTGATTAGTCTGAGTGTACTTTTGTTCATCCATCATGTTTTTTTCTATTTTGTTTGTAATTTCAGTAAATTATTTATCTGCTGGAAGTAACAGGACTTCACTTGTTACTTCTGTGTGCATCTACACGCTGTTAAAGTTTCTGCAGGGAGGGGGTGCTGGTGAGTAATCATTCAGAACAAAGTATAGTATGTCAAAACTAAAACTAAAGCTGAACTGAGACTCCTCATTATCAGGCACTTCTGGTTTTATTAGTAATTTACGTCAATTTTTGTGGATTAAAGTGCAGCAATTTACCAGCAGAGGTGTACAGGTACTATCCCCAGAATCTAGTATTAAGAGCTTCATTACACATGGTTAAGCTTGAGCAGTGGTCTTCCTTTCTTCTTTTAAGGTGGGCTTGTTTTCTCACCTGCATGCTCTGTCTCTTCGGTGGCACCTGGACCGGAAAACTGGAGATGTTTTGAGGAGCATTGACCGGGGCACGTCATCCATTAACAACCTGCTGAGGTGCACCCAAGGCCGGAAAGATGGAGAAGCCTTACAACTATCAGAGCTAATGTTTGTTTTTGTCTTTAGCTACATCCTGTTCAGCATCCTCCCCACCATCTGTGACATCATCATCGCCATTGTCTACTTCAGCTCTTATTTCAGCCTTTGGTTTGGCCTCATAGTTTTGACCTGCATGATCCTTTACCTCAGTATGTCCATGGGGTTATATTGCATTTTCACACTGATCCATCAGAGAGACACATACATTTTGAGTTTCCATGCTTTGACAAGACATTACTTTCCTAACACAAATCTTAACGAAAATCGTAACAAAATATGTCCATTTACCTTTTATAACTACTACTTTTCTAATCTGAACCTAAACCCTAATTTAGCCTAAATTAACCTATATCTCAACCATGTTTTTGATCTAATAATGACAGATTTACTTCATAGATGATGTAGAAGATGTGCAGTAGTTAATTCTTGAGTAGTGTCACACAGACTATGCACACTATAGATCTGTCCTACTATAGTACAGCATTGCTTCAATTTGATCAAAATTGAAGGTAATTTCATATAAATTGATGTATGTTTTCTTTTCTGTAGCATGTACAATTCTCATTACTGAGTGGAGAACCAAATATAGGAGGGAGATGAACATTCAGGACAACAATGCCAGAAGTCGAGCTGTGGACTCTCTGCTCAACTTTGAGACTGTAATTGATATTAAAATATGTTACATTTAAAAGATAATTTTACATTTGAGTTCCTCATTTTAACTCTCTTCACAGGTAAAATATTACAGTGCTGAGACATATGAAGTCCACTGTTTTGAAAAGGCTATTCTTAGATTTCAAGTAAGACTTATATATGTTTTTATTTTTAATCATTTTAAACATCTATTAATATGTTTTATACTTTCTCTGAATATTTCTGCAGCAATGTGAATGGAAGAGCTCAGCATCTTTAGCTCTATTAAATCAAACTCAGAATGTAATCATAGGCTCGGGTCTGCTGGCCGGATCACTGCTGTGTGCTCACCTGGTCTCAGAGGGGCAGTTTCAGGTAATATGTAGTATTATATTATATTTTCACATTTAGTTTAGAGATCATTTATAGTTTTTACTATTATCTCTAAAGGTGGGAGACTATGTTCTATTTGGGACATACATTATCCAGCTCTATACTCCACTCAACTGGTTTGGGACCTACTACAGGTATACACTAGATATTTTTAGAATATACCGTGACACTTTAGCAGATTTAGCAATTACTGCTGTCTTTCAGATTGATTCAAAGTGCCTTTGTTGACATGGAGAACATGTTGGACCTGCTAACTGAGCAGGTGGAGGTTAGTGACTGATTTTATTTTACTTCCTGGCCTATATGCATTGGTTAGGCTGGGAACCAACCACCCCGTTAGCTTCTGTTGTTGTTGCTTGTCTTTTTGGTTTTATTTTGGGCAGTCTAGCACCTGAAGTATGTCTGTATAATGCATATATGTCTACAACATCTGGAACCTATTTAATATACTATTTCCATATAGTTAGCCACAATAATAAACAATTGGAACCATTTTTTACTTTGTTTCATTCACACATTTTTGAGTAACTATTAATTATTAGTCTGTTTATATCTCCAAAGCTCAAAATGCTCTATTCCACCTTGTGATGTGATGAAGTGGTAGTTTTCAAGTAACCAGATGTCTTTTGTTAAGTAGCGATCAGCAATTCCAGGACTAAAATTACCCAAATTATTCTAATGAAGGTGTATAGAGTTTAAAAATAAAATGGAGCACCTTTAAATTTAAATAGCTCAAATGTAAGCTCTCTTATGTTAAAATCACATTAAAATATTCAGCAGCAGGTGTGAGTTTGTGCCCACAGTCAGGCCGCTTAAGTCTTTCTAGTAACCCGCAGCCATGGCTCAATGGATTATGAGGTCAACAAGTGTTTGTGTGTCTGCACTGTGTGCCTGTGTGTTTTTGTGTGTCTTTACTGTGTGTGTATTTGTGTGTGTTTGTGTCAGTGCGTGCCATGTCCAAATGTGTGTGTTTTGGTGGGAAAAAGGCGTCCCCCGGCTGCCTCACTAAAGTCCTCTACAGTCACAGGCCCTTGATATGGTAAACAGGCGCATGAATGTGCACAAAGACATTAGAGCACCTTAAAAACACAGCACCCCTTTTTCTTTGGCTTGGGAAGCAGCAGACGGATAGGGTGAAAAGAGAGGAGGAGATGTGGAAGGTCAAGGGAAAGATAATGATAAATGTGGAGGTTAAATAAATATTGAATTAAAAAGTATTTTAAATTTGTTTCTTGTTTGTGTTTTCTGTCTATACAGTGCTACTAGCCGATAGATGGATAAAGTGTGTGTTAATTTGAACTGGTCTTAAATAGTAAGATTATTAGACCTTCTTAAATTAATACTACAGAGAAGCTTTAGAAAGTCAAGTACAACTAAATGTGGAGGGTTTGCTGGCTTCACCATGGAGATGCCAGTTGCTTTTCCTGGGATATTCCACAGAATGGCATTTAACATATAGCATGTATTCAATTACGGGTGCTTTAATGCAAATTGAAAAACTATGAATAACATGTATTCTTACGGTGAGCAGTCTCCCCTCTCTAACTTGTCCTTGCATCATTTCCTACTCATCTCCACGGATATAAGATGATACATTTAATGCTGTACAGGCAACCATACATATGAAGACAAGCCAGTGCTGTACCACCCACCAGAAAAGTTGCACAATGCACCTTTATGGATATGCATGGATAACAAGTGCTGATGATAAGTGATGATAGTTGATGTGAAATTAAATTCAAGATTCAAGATTCAAGATACTTTATTGTCATTATGCGAGCATAACAAAATTTTCCCGGCTACAGAAGAACAAAAATAAAACAGAAGCAAAGGATAAAAGGCATCATAAATAGAAAAAAAAACACACACACACACAAAAAAATATGTATTCTTTTATTGCTTGAGTATGTTCAGTTATCTCTGTATTTCTTCTTGTTTGTAGGTACAGGATGCTGCTGATGCCCAGGACTTGCACCTCACTGCAGGACGAGTAGAGTTTGACAAAGTCTGTTTCAGCTATGTGCCAGGGTACAAATCTATCCAGTCCATTTCCAAGTAGGCCTGTGTTTATATAGAAGTTACACTATTTGAGCAAAACTGTATTTGCACTATATAAAATTACTGATAGTTTCACTATTCATTTAAGACTTACGGTAATTTTCTGTATAGATCATATATTTGTTTTAATCTATAGGCTGGAGGTTTTAAATGAAGTGACCTTTACAGTTGAACCTGGACAGACAGTGGCTCTGGTATGTTTTTCTGACTTGTACCTCTCAGCCTCACTTGAAATATTACACATTTAGCGGCCACTGTTTTAGACATATTCATGTATTTGTGTGCAGGTTGGTCCTTCAGGATCGGGGAAGAGCTCCATACTTCGTCTACTGTTTAGATTTTATGATCTTCAGAGTGGTTCTATTCATATTGATGGTCAAGACATTTCCAAGGTACTCATAACATGCTGTTTAGCTGTTTCTGGTTTCAACCCCACTGAATGGTGCTGAAAGCATTCTCTAATGCATGTGTGGTTATCTGGGATTCATAGAACCATTATCTTTCAAGTGTGAACTTTCAGAATAAGCAGATGACTTTATTTACCAAATAAATATAAAAATACCTAGTGCCTACAGTGAAATTGGCCCCAAAGAAATCATGGCTTTTTTTTAACCCACCTCGACGGAGTCTGATTAATACAACTGGACATCTACTGCATATTGCTTATTCTAAAACTTAATGAAGAAAGTGCCAGACTTACACACCTCTGTATTTACTTAAACAATCATTTATGTATTTAAACATACTATTAATTTAAATGACAAAGTAAACATATCATTAGATAACCAGTCACTTCAATTGGCCCTGGTCTAAAGATTTAATTTGTGGTATCTGATTCATCCTTTTTTATATTTGAGTTTGCTTTTGTGGTCAGGGCTTCTTCCTGCTTTTTGTCCCACACGTTGACTTCCACTTTCTCTATCTTCCTGTTCAAAGACTTAGCAGGTCTTAGTGTGTCAGCTTTGGTCATGCTGTGAATAAATCATAGTAAAAGGTTTTTGAATAATGTAACAGAGGGTCCAGACACCAGATGTGCGTCTCTGTGTATGGATAGCCCTGTTATTGTAGTTGTAAGCTTAAGTTAGTGTCCAGATTGCAGTATTAACAGCTCTACTGCACACCTGTTTGACTATGACAGAGGAGTGTGGGTTACGACAAAGAGACAGCTATAATTACAAGAGTATGGTCCTGTAATTATAACAGCAGGAGAACATTTAAAATACACGCATGTACACATTTTGGTTTATTAGATTCATTCTCTTAGTCACTGAGAACTTTTTGAACCTGGCCAAGAGGAGGAGAAATGGGAAGTGGTAAAATAAATAAGTAAAGCGAGAGAGATTAATTTTCTGTAACAAAGGAAATATACTGTCCCAACATCTTGATTAAATCTAGTAGAGTGATGGATTTGCAAGTAGTTTTTTAATGTTTTTAGAAGACATTTGAATGTTCAAGGTACATTATGTAACTTTTTGGTGGATTGTGGAGGGAGGCTGTCTCCATGGAGATGTTATTGCTTTCAGATAGTACCACAGTATCACACATATTGGTCTTACATTTATTCAGTTAGAGGTGTTTGTATTGATTTAAAAAAAATAAAAATAAAAATACATTGAAAAACTTTACATTACCAACAGTGGACAATCAGGTGGCAGACACTTTTTCCATAAAAGTTACATAGTGCACCTTTTATATTGGAAAGCAAAAACTGTTAAGGCCTTTTGGGACATATTATGGCTACAAGACAGGATATTAATTTAATTGTCCACAAACTTGATATAAGTCTCATGCCTCAGATCATTAGTATGTTTAATAACAGTTTTATTCACAATAACTTATACTACTTACATTTAAAGGAATAATCATGTATCATTTGCCTCTGCTTTGTTAGTCAGTGTGTTTAGTTGTGATGGGACAATATGGTTTAATGACCTGTAAAAACACACTGCACTTGTCACAGTACAGAGAAGAGAATGCTCTTACACTCAGTCAGACATCAAACTGAAATATTTCTTTGTTCTTAATTTGAGCCTTCCATCGCTAGGCAATTATATATAAGGTTGTACGCATTTAATCCAACTTTTGGCACTTACTTGTGACACACCAAAGCCCTTTTCCTTGAACCAATTTCTCTAATTGGCTACAAAGCTTTTATTTGCTTAGCTGACTACGTTTGTCCTCATATGGCGACCAGATGGACTTAAGATCAGTTCGATGCTACTTTAACATCTGATTAAATGAGTCATCAGCTTTTTAGGAAAGATAACTTTAATGTTCTTAAAGGCTTTTTTATTGTTGTGAGCTGTGTTAATTATCCAGCAGTACCTGTGAAAAACAACTAACTTACATCAGTTACAGCAATATTTATCCTCAGATTGTCATAAGCAAATGTATTCATTCATTCATTCATTATATCTGTCCTGAGCCCTGATAAAAAGGATAGTAACATGGTCATATTTTCTAAAGTAGTGGTTCTCAAATGGAGGCACCAACTGTTCAGACCTAGAATAGTCCTGTTTTTGATCTGGTGGTACTTCAAAGTACAAGTATTTCCTTAGGTGGTACTTGGTGTAAAAAGATTGAGTGAAAATGATGGACTGCTTAAAAAAGCTCCTAGACCTTAATACTAATTGCGCGATGTCCCCTGACAATAAGACTGGGTTGTATTGCAGCATTTTGGCCAGAAAACTGTTTGTGAGGGCAGCTGGTTCAATAGGTATTAGAGAACATTTCCTTAAAGTATTCCAAGTCTTTAATATACAGCATTTTGAACTTTAATCTTGGCTTTTTCCTCCTTTAAAATTAAAAGCACATGGGAAGAACAGAACCAATACTAAAAAGGAGCAGATCAAATTAGGGCCTGTGAATCATTGTTGGAAAAATTAGTCAGTAGAACAAAGACAGTATTTTGTGAATGAGAAGGAAATAGCGTAATAATTTGACCAAAAACTACATCTAATCTGTTTTACAGTGGGGCAGTCTGTTTATCCAGGTTATCATCTAGGGTACTTTATCATAAGATACATTAAGAGTTGAGGTCAAGAGACAGGAAGTTACATATAGACGTCTGTGACCTGGGGCAGCATGCATTATATAGTACATTATAAATAATGGCATGCAACATTGATGGACATGTGTGTACTTATGTGTGAATGCATTCAATTTCAAAGCCTATACTGGATCTGATAAAGCTTATTAAACTATTATTTGACATTGTAAGACACATCAGTCTTTTTGCCTGAACAAAACACAATGTTATGGTGTAAATAAAAATGAAAGGATATTCTTTCATATATGTTGATTGATTTAGGTCATATTATGTATTGAGGTATACATTTTTTTTTTTGGGTTGTTTGTGATTAGGTTTACCAGTCTTCTCTGAGAGGATGTATTGGAGTAGTTCCTCAGGACACAGTGCTTTTCAGTGACACCATCAGAAACAACATCAGGTACAGCCGGATCACAGCGACCCAGCAGGAGGTGGAGCAAGCGGCCAGGGCAGCAGACATACACTCACGGATACTGGAGCTGCCTCAGGGTCAGGCTGTCCACACACTGCTCTGTTACTTTTTATTTTGTGTGCGATGTGAGTCATGCTTAGAATGTTGGTTTTGATCATGAATCATGGTTAGGTTATGAGACAGAGGTGGGAGAGCGGGGCTTGAAGCTCAGTGGAGGTGAGAAGCAGAGAATGGCCATAGCTCGAACAATCCTCAAGAATCCACAGATCATCCTGCTGGACGAGGTTAGAGACAGGCACTTACACTTTAGCTGAGGGGTTATTTTGTGAGTCACATGTTATTCACTATGTTGTTTGTGCAAAGGTGCATCATGCAACTTTTCAGGTGGAGGGTCCACCACGTGTTTCTTTTTATCACATCTCGACAAAAGTTTATTTTGGTGGAATACATTTTGCAGCTCATCCAAGCTGCCTCTTCAGTTCTGGTCAGAATGCTGAAGGACACTGCCTTATATCTGCCTGAAAGGGAGGAGCTAGCTACTATGAAATTACTCTGAAACTAATACACCTACTTGTTTACAACTTCTATTTGTTAGCTCGGCCTATTGAATTTGCCCCGAGTGTGGGGTCATATTAACATAATCATTCAGGGCCATAATGGGAGCTTTCACACCTCTGTGCCTGACCTGGCTACGCCTATTGTTTTCTTAGTTTGCTTTGATTTAGGTTTGAGGATGGAGTTATAAATTGGAGACAGATGGTGTCTGAGTCCTCCATTTCTGTTTAAAGAAGGATTTTCTTTTTAACAAAAAAGCCTCTAACTCCCCTCTCAAACCAATTCTTTTCTCTGGCTAAGATCTGTACCTCATTGTCCTCAAAGGAGCGGCTCGTGGCTTCTAGGTGGAGATGTAGGTCCACTATGGCTCTCCCGTCTGTGCTGGTACATCCTCTTGTGCAGTGGCTGTTTCATTTCTCCAAGAAGAAGAAGCAGCAGCTTGGATGGACTGCGAAACATATTCAACCAAAATAAACTTTTGTCCACTTGACAAATTGCATTTCTACTTTTCCATGGATTGTACTTGCGCGACTGAGGGATTTTACACACAATATGATCTCCATGGAGACAAGCCAGGTTAATATACATGGAGAACGTGCTCTCAGTAAGAATGTGTGTTTTTCAATGTAGTTTTTGTAATAGAATCACTTGTAATTAATTAAATGGGGGAAATCCCAGTAAAAGCAATACATCTCCATGAAAACAAGAAAGTGGTGGACCCTCCATTAGAAAAGTTGCACAGTGAACCTTTACATAAATGGGTATGCATAATTTTCCAGGCCACCTCCTCCTTGGACACCCAAACAGAAAGAAACATCCAGGCTTCTTTGGCCAAGATCTGCACCAACAGGACCACTATTGTTGTTGCACACAGGTAACACCACTAAGTTTAAAATCCAAATATTAACCAAGGCATAGTTTACTGCTCTGTCAAGTCTGACAGAGCTTGTAATAATTCATGTCTACATCAAAAACATAAGAATGATAGATGAAAGAAATGGCAGGGTCATGGTAAAAGAAAAACAGGATTAAAATGGATACAAAGAAAGGGTTTGAGAGCTTAAATGATAAGCTGATTGAAAAGTATGAGACAATGTGGAGTGACAGTTCAACAAAAGGAATGATACATGGGTCTGTTTTTTATCACGTAGAGTGGATTTAAAAGGCTCTGACACTCGCTGATGTTAAAACATGTCAAGGGTCAAATGTCATGAAATTAACTTCAAGAACAGAGTCTTCTATCAGCTTCACAAAAAGTTCAAGGCTGGTTAGCAGTAGTGTCAACTACATTGTTTACCTGTCTCTATGTAAAATATCAATAAGACGTAAAACTCTTTTGAGTACAGTTTCTAAGTTAGATTTTCTAACCCAGTGTTACCTTTGAAAATTTCACTTCTCTGTATTGTTGCTTATTCTGCGTCTTATATCCAGGCCATTGTTATTAAATTAAAGACATCCAGACAATGGAGCATATGGACGGGGCTTAACATCTACACTGGTTAAACCCCTATTTGAAAGACTGACATCCAAATTTTTTGATTGATGAAACTGATCCAGTTTTTACTTTAGATAAGAGCTTGGGTTAAATACATGTTTTTCTAAAAGCACTCAGAATGAATGGGTCTTAACAAGGACATTGTCCCTGTTTTGCATTGGTTCAGATGTAGTGTCCATTCTTGGAATTGAAGATCTTTTAGTTCCAAAATAAATATATCTGACTAACACTTTAGATGATGTATTGTGTGGCGTCAACACAAAACAATTCAAATTTCACCCTTACCTTCCACCTTTTGATTTATGCAGCCAGTATTCAGACAGAACAAGTTTACCTCAACTACATGACAGCTAAGGTATGTGGTGAGTCAAACAAGGTTTAACTGGGACCTCACAGTAAATGGGACATGAGCAATAGCCCACATCTGTACTGCAGTGAACATAGTGACAGAGAAAAGCCTGAATGAGTGCAAATGACGCCAGCAGTCTCTAGAGGGAGATACTCCTACCTGTGACCCAGGTTTTCCATCAAATATTGAAGGTGAACAGCCAAAGATAATCTATAAGTGTGCTCTGCAGGAGCTTAAAGGTGCTTTTAACTTTGGGACAACCAGTACATACAACCAGCTTGTTGTACATACAACCAGCTTGTTGGACATCTGTTTGTTTTCACATGTAAAAACATTGCAGTTTTATTTACCTTACAATATTTTGCAACATTTAAAATACAGTTTCTAATAAAACAACTTGCATCTTATTCTGGATGAAAATTGCTTAATAGAATACCATTAAAATTCTTAACTGAAGAAATTTACTGTGAGTGGCCCGGCTTAAGCCCATTGGAGTAGGGATTGGAATAGCTGCCCAGTCTCTATTGCCTCATATCTTAAACCAGAGGTCTTCAAGTTCTTTTGAAAGGAAAAACATGTTATTGCGGGAATGTGCATTGCAAAACACTATAAAAATAAAATGATAACATGTTCCGCTGCATTCTTTGATCTGTTTGTCTGTTCAGCCCTGTCCTGGCCTTCCTGACTTGGAGTATAGAGCCACTTAGATCGCTGAGTGTGGCTTTAATCAGGCTCTCATCATAAATACTGACTTTAATAATTCACAGACAGGTTCACCCAGAGTTCTCCAGCCCAGAGTGACCCTCTCAGCTGGATGCGCATGTGTGTGTTAGTGTGTGCTGAAACTCACTGACAGTAATGACACAACTCAGATATGTCTGCAGCTTATCCCTGGGGGACAGCCCTGTCTTTTTCCTTCATTTGACATTTGGATTCTTGTAACATACAAATTGGTTTATTTCCTTGTTTCTCATTTTAATACTGCATTTTAGAGTAATAGTCTGCAAAACAAACCTGACAATCAAAGCCCTGGGGAAATATGTGGGAAAATCTGCTCATGTGACAATGGGAATACTATAGTGATTGTATGATATCATAAGAAGATATGAATTAATACATTTTTGGTTAATTAATCAATTAATTAATTAATTAATTAGATAATGAATTAGATAATGAATTAATTAATCAGATAATAGTTAGCTAATATCTAAATAGTTGATTCACAATAGTTCAACCTGATTATTTATATTAATGACTAGACATTATACTATATTATATCAAAAATCTACTTTTTAAATAGCATTTGTTTGAGCTGTCCCATCCCCCATCTGTATGAAATATTATTGACATATACTATAGAATGTTGTGATACCATCTGAAACCCATCAGTGACAATGAAAATCTGTTGCAGGTTGTCCACTATTGTAGAAGCCGACCAGATCCTAGTGCTTCATGCTGGCCAAATAGCGGAAAGAGGAAGGTAAGAGAGTTAATTTAGGTGTCCATTGATTCAGTATGTTTCCTATAAATTTAGAATTACACATTGTCAAAATTAAATACCATAGCAGTTTGCAAATGAAACATTCTAGACCAGGGGTACTAGAGTTCACAGAGGATTTACTAGTCTTGTCCTCAAGGCAGTGTTCAGCACTATCTATTTAGATCCAAAGGTACTTCATTGAAACAGAAAACACTGTTTCCCACCTTGTGATGTCATATGGTAATACTTGAAGTGCTCCACTGTATCTCCATACACCTTCACCAGAATCATTTGGATGATTTCAGCCCTGGAATTATCTCTACTGAACTAAAGGTTAAAGGTAGCTGTTAACTTGAAACCTAGTGTTTCATGACATCACAAGGTGAAACAGACCATTTTGGGCTTTGGAGATGTACACAATAATGCAGAACATGTGTGAAACAAAACACAACTACAGGTATGTTTTTGTTAAGGTAACAACATTCTCACAAGTCAATGTTGCGTAATATAAGACCTTTAAGGTGATTACATGCAAAAAGTTATTAATGCATACACATATTTAATTTGACCAATCCAGGGGAAAAAATTTGGGGACCTCTAGTTTTGTATCACTAATTAAGTGACAAGTTTTTGCTTTTGAAATTCCCACGATTATTAGTTTTTAGTTCTAGCAATTATATTATGGCCTAAATAATCACAATTCGAAATTGATCAAATAATTTTGACATCCCTGTTTCTACTCTGCCTTCTGTGAGTGTGAATTGTATGTGCGTTGTAATTCCTGTGTGACTGTTAGTGTCTGTTTAGTGTGGGCTAATTAGTTATCTCTGCATCACAACCATTATGTGTGTGACCCTTAAACGCACTGGTATCAGTCTTATGCCCAGAGGGAAGAACGCACACACCACAGAGCTGCCACTTTACCACCCATGCATAAAATCCTTTGATATAGGAGCTGGACTGGAAAACTTCCTTTCTCACACATTTTAAGAATGCTTTTAGGGTTCCAACATGTAACAAACTCGAAACATTTGAACACAAGAAGACTTACATACTGGTAGGGCATTACTTTACAATAGATTCTGATCCATAATGTTGAATAAACTTTAAAAGGCTTAATTGAAGTTTATCAAACTTTTAAATGTACAGCCCAAGGAAATGTACAACCCTAGGCTTGACAGGAAGCTGAAAGTCATCATCATATTGTGTTAATATTTTAAATAAATAATGAAACAACTAGACTTGTGTAACAATAGTGATTTTTTTTTTTTTTACAAAAAATCAATACATAATTTTAATTGCCCTAATATACTGGGGTACTTCTACCAAGGAATGTTGAAATACCATAATAAAAGATGGCATATGTCTAATAGGTCACATCTGATTTATTTTACTCTGGAGGTCTGGCCATGCCCTGGAGCCACTCACCGGAGAACAGTCCATAACCCATTCATCTTTAGAGTGGCATTGTGATGTAAACAAGACGGGCCCATTTAGCGTCCGGTGTCAGAATACAGCCGCTCTCTGGTCCGGCTTGCTTGTGGGAGTGTCTTTTACCACAGAGACAGGAAGAGGCCTCCTCCTCCTCAGGCACTCCATATGCCAGACATGCTCCACCACAAATGCTGCTAATTCTCAGAACGGTTTCGTGTGAAAATGATGCACTCATTAAAGTTTTACAGGTGCTTCTCCTCACTTCCAAATAACAATCCATAGATTTTTTATTCAATTAGATACACGCAATACAAAGTCATTCAAAATGGAACTAGCTCTAACTTCTGCCACCATGTATTCCTGTTGTCATAGTTTTCTGCAAAATGTATGTGTTCTTCATCTTGTCTAAAAGTCACTCTCACATTTGTCCTTAGGTCCAGACAGTCACAGCTCAAAATTTCATTAATTTATAGATGCATCATGAAGGACTGTGATCTACAATAAGTCAGCCTGCATCACTACTACTACTGTCATGATACTGTCTTATATACTGTTTATGCACAATAGGAGAAGCTCTGTATGATTGGTGGATTGTGTCTTGGTCATATATAATGTAGGCCCTACATGGTACCAAATTAAATCATGTGTTTTGCTATCAACACAATCAAAGTCTGTTAACTCAGGATAGGATCTGCAGAATGTGTTTTTAAAAACAAATTAAGAAATGTAGATAAATATGTGTTGTTAGTTGTACCAGAATTATCAAAAAAAGTGGTCATGTGATGAACTCGTTCTTTAGACATGAAGAACTGCTGACACAGGGAGGACTGTATGCAGCCATGTGGACCAAACAACAGAGGACTCTCCACACACACTCAAAGTAGGTACTTGTATTATTATGAAGAATCCACTAAGAATTATACTTTTGGTAGTTGTGATATTAATGTGTTGAGGATTCAGCCCTGTTCCTTTAAAGCAGGGGTCTATTCTGACTGATTGTTGTTCTGTTGTTGTGGTGAAACATCCTGGAGGAGCCAAAGTGCCCAAGCTAAGGGTCAGTGTTTGTGTGAGGCTATATGAGAAGAAAATTATCAGTTTTATAAAAGTACTTTATTTACTACACACCCATGCATACAACAGAATCATATTTATGTACAGTTTGTTACAAAACAGTGAGTAGTATGCAGCTCTTTAACACAGTCAACCAATAAATGCAGACACATGAACACACTTTTAGCATTAGCAATACATACATGTGTTTTCAGCATCAGTTTGAATAAACCTCAGTAAAGTGAAAAAAGTATGAGTTACTGTGTTGGCTAACACTCTGGAAAAGGACAAATGCTTTGTGAAATAAATACTAAAATGTGTTCATGTTCACTAGTTTTACTTCAGTTAAATGCTTTCTTAAAAGCCACTTTGTGCGGCAGAAAGGACAGATTTTATTGGCTGGTGTGTCTTCCTCACTTAAGACTGAGAAGATTCAAGTAGTTTGTATGAAATTAGTAATATGAAATTAAATATAAAATTAAAGTTTTTTTAAAGATTTTGTTGAATAACATCAAGGATATTATGTACAGTTTTTACAAATTTCTTGTGATAAGCCCTGTTAGTGTTTTTTGCTTGTGTGTTTTGTTGGGGATTTGCAGCAGCACGTGTTCTTGTGTCATTGGTGATCTGCTTTCCAAACAAGGTAAAATAAGGTCATACGTTACACACGTGACATACCTCAAACCACCCCTCTTAAGAGAGGAAGTCTCTAAGAGAGAAAAGTCATGTCGATGACAAGGAAGTAGCAGACAGAAGGTGAAGCAGAGGACAGGATGAAGATGGTACAGAGAAGACCAGGCAAAGACAAAAATAGACACAGCTAGTTGGTTCTGAAATGTTTAAGAGCCCAGGAGACTTGTTCTTCATACACACACATTCATCAGACTGACCCCAGAGTAACTGCAGTGGTCTTAGAGTGGGATGTCCTCTTGTTGAACTCACACACACACACACACACGCACACACTCACACACACAGTGTTCACATAGTTTTGAATGCTCCTCGTGGGACATGCTGCCAGCCTAATAAAACTGAGTCCTGGATGTAGACTTAGACACAGGGAACTGGTGCTGGGAATATTTTACAGATCCCTTCAGACAGATCATAAATTCTTTAGGTTACATGAAGAGTAAATAACCAGGGACTACCCCACATAGTGGGCATACTCTATTACTATACTATACTATACTATACTATACTATACTATACTATACTATACTATACTATACTATACTATACTATACTATAATTTTACATGGAACCACAAGGTGTACCATTTATAAAAAGTCTTCGTTGATCGTTTTCACCTATTGTATCTAATAGTGTGGTCAATCATCAGTCAATATTTACAGGATGCAACATAAACCTATATAAGCCTGTTTTCATTTGTGACCTTACTTATTTGCCTTGTAATGATTTCCTTCTATTCTTATAAATACATGACACATTTGAGGTCCACTTCTCTGTAATGTCCTTAATTTACACACATTATTGTCCCTGTGTCTGTGTCCCCTTTCTAGTTGACTCTCCGTAGTTTCTGGTGCCACAGAGCAGTGGGCAGGTTTTGACAGCCCTGGTACTCCCTCTGGAGCTCACTGTTTGTCAAAGGAGGAGTGACATTACAAGGAGCCCCAGCCAGTGTCACATTCAGAAGACCAGCCCAAGGCTCCAGCAGATGGGATGTCCCAGCACCCTGAGAGAAGAAGAGGAGTTTCTAAATAAGCAATAAAAACTGTAAAACTGTAAATAAAACTGAGTAAACTAATAGTATAAGTAAAAACTGAAAACTAAGTAAAAACTGAAAATAAATTAATTAATTAATAATAAGTTAAGCACCTTTGGTAAATGGTCCAGGAGACACATGGAAGGGGTGATGTTTGCCCAGTTGTTCTGGTCCCAGTCTGGGTTGCCCCTCTGGTACTTGTGGGACTGTTTAGATGGGCTCTGGATCAGAACAACATTTATGTGTTTTTGGGATCCTCTCAGTCTTTTATACAACACCCCACAGTAGCTTTGATCCACAAAGAGCAGAACCCTGGTGGCCCTGCAGCCTGCCAGGTCAGTCAACAGCTCGTTCACAGAGTATCGCTCCTTTAAGTCAGCCTGCAAACCAAGCATATGTCAGGTACATAGAAAAAAAGTGTTTTAAAATGGATAAGATAAAAGTTAATGAAAAAAGACAATGTTGTTTAAGGGTCATTCACATACATGCAGATGTAGTAATTTAGTAAATAAAAATGTAAATGGTATGTCAGAATGAATACACTGTATTAGTGAAAAAAACTTTGCATCACTGTTTAACTTAAGACATAGATTTCTATACACATATGCACTTACAATGCCATCAAGGTTGGCATCCCACAGCAGCATGGTCCCGTCACTGCGCGTGGGTGAGTTAAAGTACAACACCAGTGTGTCCGCACAGTGCTGCTTTCGACAGATGTATGACACATGGTTACGGATCACTGCCTTCTCTGTAGCAGGGTACACACCCTCTATTTCCTCTATAGGAATATGTAAACAATGTGAAAAGAAAGATCATATACTAATTTTACTGAAGCTGCCAGAAATATGGAAATGTTCACTTGTGTTGAATTTCAGTACCTAGAAATTGTCCACTATTGGCAAAGAAGGTCCTAATATGATTTTTATGAAAACCATTGTCGCGAAGCATGTGGTAAAACATCTGAAGGTTTTGTATATGGTGCTGGAAAGTCATCTGTTGTTGCCATCCACCTACACAAAAGTATACAAATGTATTAGCAAGAATAATGTGCACAATAAATTACTTTCATTATTCATCTCCACTTAATCTTATAAGGGGGTGCCGTCTTGACAACTTTGTGCCTATGGTGGACCAAACAATAGTACCATATTGATAACCATTCACTTTAACTAAAGTAATTTACTGTGGCTTGTGCTATAACCTCTAAATGAAAGCTGCACTATGTAACTTTTTCTGGTGGAGGGTCTACCACCTGCTTGTCTCAGGTGTTGCTTTTCTGGTAATGTGTTAAAATCTACCTTCACAGCACCACATCAGGTGACACCAACATGCATAGTCACATGTCATATCTGTGGAGAGGCAACCCTGTTCTTAGTAAGAAAGCATGTTTTCTTCTGATATAAAACGCAGGATAAATATGTTAAATGCCTTTTCCTGTCCCCCATCTTAACTGTCTATGGATGCAAATCAGTATTTGATGCAATCACAAACTTGAGTCCCACCTGACAGGAGCACAGCATGGTCACAGGTCTGGTACAGTCGGCAGGACATGTGCGTGGCCAGAGGCTGCTGATGGCACCTTCTAGTATTTTTGTTGAGTTCACAGCTGGAGACAGGTAAACTGGGCAAGCTCAAAGACAGAGTCGGAGGGCACGGTGCAAACTCTGTGTTATCTGACAACATTAAATAGTAAAATTACAAGACATTACTTTAAACTACCTTTTTAAGAACTACACAAAAACAAATGTATTGGTGTAAAGCAATGGAGCTGTTTACTGTCCAAACTATTTAAATACAAAAAAGTGTAAATGAAATTATACTATAAAGAATGTAAAAATAATTTAAAAAAATTGTGTCAGCAATGCTTGACTAATTCTTAATTTAATCCAAATATGAGGTCATCTATGTTTATGTCCTATTGTGTGAAATAGACAATACATTTCCATACAGTAGAACAAAAAGAACAAATACAAAATGAAATGAAAGCACAGGCATGTTTATGAAAATACACAGAGAAATTGGACTAGAAAATGAGGTTATCATATTGGGCTGAAGACAGGACATTCAATATGAGGATAATTGAACCTGTAGGTGGGATGTTTAAAACTTTGTTGTAACTACATGGAAAAACTGAATCCTTGTAAACAGTTTCGATTACAAGCCCCAGGTGGCTGGCAGATACTGAAGAAGTGGGCGGCCTTGGCAGAAGATGAGAATAATTCTACTTTACAAAGTACCAAAAAAGTTATTAACATTTTACAACCAAATGTGGCCAAGGCTATGATCCCATTTTATGTTTGATCCTTTAGTTGGTGGAATTGACTATATCCCCCCATTAGGAGTTTTGTGCAACCAAATGGCCTCAATATTAGATTAGATGGTTGTCTTACTGGAAGGCTAGTTGAAGCAATATGTGTGTTCATAACATCATTGCTCTCCAGATTTCCTTATTTGATTTAGAAATTAAAGGAACAAGAAAAATATTGCCACATGCTCTGCTGAAAGGGTAATAGGGTAATAGGTTGTCTTATGTTTATTTATTGTTTATGGGAGTCCAGTTTGAAACATGGGACAATGAGAATGAGTCAAATACAGCTACACAATTTGGAATCTGGGAAACTTCTGCCCATAAGAACATGTTTAGACTTACCCACACATTTCAGTCTCTGGGTGCGGTTGCTGTCCCCCACACCAACCACTAGTGGGAGGAAGTGGACCTCACATAGCCCTCCAATGGTCCGCTCCACCATCCGACTGGAGCCACTGATCAGGCCAGCCCGAAGACGCCGCTTTAGCTGGTTCTGACACTGACCTTTCAAAGCCAGTGTTAAACACTCCTCTCCTAAAAATAAAACAGTATAGCTTTACATCTCATATTTTTGTTTATAGAGATATGTGTGTCTTTAATGATAATTGTTTTGTTGGTCATGTCTGTTCTGGTTGTTGTACCATAGCTTACGTTTTATAATATCAAAAAGGGCAGACTTAGTTGTGTGAGGGATTGAAATAGCAATAAGATGCTGCTTAAAAAATTGTACTTGCCTTTTGATCCAGTCAAACACCATTCCAATATATTTATACACATACAAGATGTCTGTTTCTAAATGTTTTATATTTAGAGGAAAACTGTGATTAAGCCATGAAATTAAATTGTATAAAAGTTTATTCATAAAATTCTTCATCTTTCCTTTTGTTAGGTTAAACAAGCCCCTCTTGTATAGCCAGCAAGGGGCTCAGCACTGCATGAGTGCATATAAATAATTGACAGGTGTGTGTTCACCTCCACATCTGGCCCTCACCCGGCTCACAGGGGCACCACAGGGGCACCCCAGCAGCCCACTCATAAAGATCTGTTATGTGCAAAGTTGAAAACATTTTAGTTCTTCATTTCAAGTTATGTAACTAAAATCTATTCTTTTAAAAATACCCCTAAACTGGTAATTGTCCTTAGGTTGTGTGCATATGAAGAGCTGGTGTGTGCGGGTTAGAAAGTGTGAGGAATCAGCAATAAATGGAACTTTAAAAGGTCAGCGCTAACACTTACTTTCTGTACCCTTTATAAAAAGAGGCATGTAGTAACTAAGCATTGCAATGTTCTTTAACATTTGATTAAGACAGTAGCAGCAACATTATTTATTCCTAAGAGATTATATATTTTCTTTTTTATACTAATAAAAGTTCAGAACAATTAAATTGTGAGTGTATTGGAGATTTTAAAAAGGTTCTCAGTTTTTCTTTAGCAACTACCAGTGCATTTACAAGTGTAGATTTTTTAATCAATGCATTTAGGTCAGTATATTTATTGATACACGTTGCTATATTTTTGTTAGTGTATAATGCTGCAAATAATTCTTGTTTTACTTATTTAAAAATTCATGCAACATGTAACATTTCATTGTAACATTTGTATTTTGTTCTTACATATTTTGCAAGACAGTGAGTTTTGTGTGCTTATATTCATTTTCTACCTTGCCCCTCGTTCTCTTGTCACACTTGTAATAACACTGTATAATGAAAGTTGCTGCTGACTCACCCAGGTAAATGCCATCCATATGGGAGCACCTCTTCTTAGTCACATTCATGTCCACATAGAAGAGGACTACTGGGTGTCCAAAATTTTCCCCTGGACTTGGGTCTAGGACCAGCACAGCGTCATGGGCCGTGGAGGTGGAGAGAGCCTGCTGTCTGTGAGGGCTGTGTCCTGCATTCAGCACACTGAAACTGCCCCGCGCTTTGTACCCCAGTGGGACTGAGGTGTCAGGAAGAAGGGCCACCACCTTGTCCGAGTATCCTGGAGACATATTGGTTGGTTTTATTTATGTTATATAAGTTATACATCATAAAATACCTCCACAAAGTCACGGAGTAATGTTTCATATAGCTTGCTGAGAGGTTTACTCAATTTGTTTAAAAATGCATATTGGTGCATTTGTAGATATTGGCATTTTCCAGAAGTATCAATAAAATCTACAAAATAAACATTTAATTCAGTTCAAAGTGAATTCAAAATTACATAAATTACATGACTGATTTGACTGATTTTGATCAATTGTGATGGTTTAGGTCTAGTTAAAGAAAAATACTTAATCATCACAAAAAGATAATGGCTCTTTTGTCTATTAAGTGCTATGGAAAAGAGTCAAACTTCACAAAATTGCAAGTTATTTTGGGTGTATGAAAAAGGTCAAAAAAGGATGTAAGGACACAATAGTCATAGTTCTGCAGAAATTGACTCACCTGCTCCAGTGCGTGGCTCAGACACATACACAGCCACAGAGGACAGTGGGAGATGGGACAGCCTCCTGCACTCAGCCTCGGAAAGTGAGAATGTCCTGAGACAACGGTTTAACTGGTTCCATTGTAGAGACTGAAGACCAGACCGGACCCAGCGTTCCAGTCTCCCCAGAGCCAAAGACCCACCCGGGACCACCATCAGGGTCTGGAGAGCAAGGAGGTACAGAGAGGCTGCCAAGAGAGTCTGAAAGCCCATGCTGCGTTCAAGGATGCTTTTTATAAATAGGTCAGTTTGTAATTGTTACAGTTCACAGTTTCACTCAAGATTTTGGTGCATTATTTTAGTATATCATGTAATATTTTTCTTTCCTCTTCTTTATAATGAATTGATATTTCTGTATTACACTGACCACAATTTGTAACAACTTTGAGAAAGGATGCATACAGATCTTTTTACTGAAAAAAGTAGTTATATAAAAAGAATTTCAAAATTCTGTTCGAATTTTTTGATTGCTCTTACTCTTGGCTTCTGCATCATGCACCATACTACCTAATGAACTAATTAGTATCGTCCTTAATATCAGCAATCCATTTTCCTCCTGTGAAAAGTTTGAATGAAGTTCCTAAAGAAAAGTCCACAGCTTTGGTAAAGAGTCCTGGTGCTCTGCACAGCTTCAGTCTGCTCTGGGTCTCTCTCCTCCAGTCACTTTATCACCTTCCCCTCCCTCTCCCTCCCTCTCTCCTCCTGAATGGTCCCTCCCTCCCACACTGACTTATGCTCCATCTGTCTGCGAGCACCAACTTGCCACAGTAAAGGGAGATTGAGGAATAACGATAAGGGAATAGAGAAAACAACCTGCATCAGAGCCGAGGCAAGACAGAATAATGGAAATGTGAGTATGACATGTCTAAGGTTAATTAGACAAACTATGGAGGGAAATTACTTGGACAATATAGCTTTCACATTATAACAGAATAACAAAGTAGTTCATAGTATAGTGTCAAATACCATACACAAATATTCAGATGTGGATTTGTATAAGTAGAATAAAAATAAAATATAGTTAATAAACATGTGTCTAGTCTGTGCACAAAAGGCTGGGTAAAGGAATACAGTGCACTGATGAAATGGCTTAGACAGGGCATAGGGTAGTCTATCAGCCTACATAAGGGGTACATTTGAATTATGTTATATGGGTTGTGCTAGTATTTATTAAACGTGATATCATCTATTTGGAAATGTAGGCATATGTATTTTTTGTCACAAATGTATCAGCCTTTTTTGAAGAAAAGGAATACTTCACAATACTTGTGAATCCTTTATCACCTAACGTTATAGTAGTAATAAGCGTAGTGCATCAATGCTATACTGACTGATATAATCAGACTTATAAGGTCCGTACGCCCAGGGCATAGACCGGTCTATGGTCCAGGATCGTAGGAAGGCAGGTCCAAATGTAGCAAGACGTTTTAGTCTCAGAGCAAGCCCTCTAGTGGCAAAATTAGTTATGCGCAAGTAACTTGGACCTCTGGACTAAGAACATTAGGCTATGGGCATTATATTATGAAGATTTACTACTTATTAATACGAGGTACACGTGATTAATAGCCATAAAATCTATAATTTTCCTCTTCACCGTTGACGTACATTGTGTCACCACAGCATGACAGGTAGAGGGCGCTGTGCGCTCAGGACCTGTCTGTGATTTAGGAGGAAATTCGACACTGGAGTAAACCTCTTATCCATACACGATCTCTCTATCATAGACCGTCCAGCCGCCAATCTGAGGGGATAAAGTGCACACAGGGTGCGCCAAAATACCGGGACATGTTATTCCGTGTACAAATCACCCGACCAGGTGGGTATATGTATGTCAGGCCCTGCTGAGCTTGTTTTGTGTCGGTGCTCTGGTGTCGGCGCTGGACTCTTGGCGCTGTTTAGTTGTTGCTAAGCTAACAGCTAAGATCAGTGAAATGTCGCGGTAAACAGAAGACAGATCAGGTCACTCTCTCTGACAGCCTCGTTTGGCTGATCCAAGTGAGTTTATGTTCACTTCACCAGCTTATATTATGAAATACGCACTCTCGTTGTAATTTAGTTTTTCATTATTTTAAGGGTTTTTTCATTTCAGCCACAGTTGTGAGAAGGCACATGGTATGTGCATGGTATGTGCAACATTTCTTTCTAGTCATGATGAAGATGGGAAACAAACGTCATCCAAAGTCTGAAAATAATTCAGGAAATGTCTAACACTGAAGTGCTTGCTACAGTTAAATTATGTTGTCGTTCTGTCTGGTGGTTTGTTACAGTGTTGGAAGAAGCCAAAACGAAGAATGAAGCAGCTCTAAAAGTCTTTCCCGTCCTCTTCACTGAGGAGATCAAGCCGATGTGCGCCCTCTTCTGAATAAAAAGAGCCGGTCAGGTCTTGTTACATGAGGCACTGAACACAGTTTGAGTGAAGCATCTTTTCATGTGGCTCCAGTGCCGTCAAAAGTTCCAGTCACAGGGAAAATGTTGACATGCTGAGTAATTTGGCTATCATTACATTTGCAGCTATGATTGCATTCGGTCAAGATATAGCAAGAACTTTTTCTCAAACTTTACCAATCCAGGAATTTCCAGGATTTCCAAGACACTGTTGGAGCTGACAATCTACAACAGCACAATAAATCGGTCTGGAGTAATCATCTACTCTTATCCATTAAATTTATTTGGCCATTGCTGCCCAACTTATTGCTCTAAAGCTGCACCATGCCCACCAACCAGTCCTACCCTTGGGGTGGGGGCCAGCCTTTATCCTCCTCTGGTGCTAATTGTACCACCAACTCTGTTAGTACAAATGCCAAGACTGTTGCAAAAGTGCCTTGTAGTCAAACATCTGTAGATCAGACAAAGAGAAGAGATTTAGACAATCGCTCACCTTGTTTAAATACTTCTTTAGATGCTTCTTTCAAGAGACACTTAAAGGCATCGGCAGAACTGAAGTGTGGGGACAGAAGTAAACCTAATGCCAAGATCACCACTGATCCAAGTGTGCCTCCAGTCCTGTCACAGCTTAATGGGAGCCCGATTAAATCTTCTAATCCCAAAAAGGAAAACCAAGTTACGGTTACTATGCAGAAACCCCGGAAGCTCCCTGGAAACTGTTTACAAACCCATAGAGAAGTGGAGGCAAGTGGTGATGCACCCTTGAAGCTCAGCCATCTTTTATCAGTTGCTCACCAGGATCTTTTCATAAGAGGGAAACCAACACTGCAAAAAAGTAACAAACATTTGGTGAGTATTGTTAAAATAAGATGGGTCATTTTTTTATTCAATTAATTTTTTATCATGCAGTATAATAATGCTATAACGTCTTATAACCAAATGTTATTTTTATCCCATTCTTGGCATTTTAGGTTGGCTCTTTAACTTCATTGCCTTCAGGACAACCTCTATGCCTTAGCACCACTAAGCCACAGGCAACTGCTGTGACAACTGACTGTTCCATCAACAAAATCCCCAAAGTCGAAGGGAAGTGCACAAATAAAGGGTCTTCCAAACATAATCAGTCACTAAGTGCAGGTTCATCGCTCAACTGTCACAAGAGTAAATCTGCAGATCTCACTAATAATAATCCCCATGAGAAGAGTCCAGGTGTGGTGAACCTACAGGTTTGTGAAGGTGATGATTCTTTCACAATCAGTCCTTTGGCAGATTCAACAACTTCAAATGACAACATTGCAACTCAACCAGAACCCACTCAGAAAGATCAGACCCTAGCACTGGATATGAACTCTGGTAAGCAGATCAAATAAGAAATCAGTAATCTGACTAGATGCAATATTGTTACAATCTTTTAATATATTTTTGTGGTTCAGCAGGGGTCCTGGTAGGCTCTGTCACAAATCAGATCTCATCCATTCATCTAACTAAACACAGTGAAGCTGCCTCCACTTACCCATCATCTTTAACCCCTTCCTCTTCATCAGAGGAGTGTGCTATGGGAGGGCCATTCCTCAATGAGTGAGTACATACAGTAACATGTTCATTTTTTAATTTATGTAAAATTTACAATATATTTGCCCCTAGCCCTGAAAGTGAGATGCAAATTGACGGGGCTGAAGAGGACTTGCCCGATGAACTGGAAAATGCCTGCAGCGATGATGGTATTATTTAGAATTAGGGCTGTCAACGTTAACGTGTTAACACGTGCGATTAATCACCCAAAAAAAAATCACACTTTTTTAACGCGGATTAATCACAGTTTATTTTGAATGCACATGCTCCTCTATCGAAAGCGCAGATGGTGACCTGAAAGGCGATCAGGTCTGTTCGTACGCGGATGCGAAGATGAGACTGTGACTGGTGCTCAGTGGCAAATTTCTCTTCAGAAAACTGCCCGACGAGACTTTAGATAAAACTAAGGTAGTTTGCATATATTGCAGTGATGAACTCTTTCTACAGAAGCACAACAAGTTTAAAATACCATCGTAAAGTAAAACATGTGTTTGATTCAGCGGCAGCAAGGACGCTACCTGTACAACAACATCAAGCCGAGCAGCAGTAAAATGCATTTTTGTGAAAATATTTTGGTCTTTTTTGAAGATGAATTACTGCGATTAATCGTGATTAATCAAAATTCTAAAGTGAGATTAATCTGAAAAATGAATCGTTTGACAGCACTATTTAAAATGTGTCTAAATTGATCTATTGCATCTGGACATTTTGTTAGATGTTTTAGATTGTTTTATAGTGTAGAAATTTCCCCAAGTTAATTTATTTGCATTTTTCCTTGTATTTTGTAGATGGCTCAGATTGCTCATCTATTAATGGTGCTTCGTCCACATCATCTCTTGCAATACTTTCAAGGTACGACTCATTGTTCCCAGTATTGTAGCTGTTCAATGTCTAAACAAAATCCTGACCAGAGTATACTTCAGGTGAGTCAGCAGATTGACCCCGGCTCAGGTCCTCCATTTCAGCTCTCTACATATTTCATCAAAACATGTTTTTTATTAATCAGTCATTTATACAACTACATAACGCAATGTGTTATGACCCTATAACATAGTCATCAACGGTGCCTGGCTGCCCCCCCACAGGTATAACTTGCATCACAGTAGCATACATTCAGATGCTGTGGGATGTTGGGGGCTTTGTGAATGCAGCTGAAAGCAGCAGAGCGTGGTGGAAAGGTCGGCTGCTTTGTGACATGTATTGTACTCTGCATTAATGGCCTTCACAGTAGAAGTTCCCACCAAAGACTGGGAGCTGATTCTCTGCAAAAAAAAATAGCCTGAAAAGGGGCTGCTAGTTGTGGTTTTCTACCCACACCCCTTCTAGCTAATTTCTGTTTGGTAAGCATAGTGTATCTGAGGACCCAGAGATGCCATCGTTAACCTAGTAGTGTTGAAGGATTTTCTCATAGAGGAGAGACCTGGGATAATTCTTGATCACCTGTTTTTGAGACTTTATGCCTATCATGTGAGTGTTTATTTTAGTTTATTTTAAAAAAAAAAACAGTTGCTTTTTTGCAAACTATAGTTGGGTGCTTTGTTGCTGTCAAAGGTGTGTGATTTAGCTGACCCCAAATTCACAGAAGTGTTATGTTACTGGTACAGAGTGCAAACGATCATCTGTACAGACCATAGTCCACTCTTGTTACCAACTCGACAGATAGCTGATGCCAGCTTCTGTTATTTAGAAGTTGGTGAACGTAATTCTGCTGTCTAATGTTGCTAATGTTGTTTTAAATGTCTTATTTATAGTCACTAAACAGAACTGTGGAATCTGTGGAGTTATTTTTGTTGTAGATAAGTTAAGTGTATTAACAGGTGTTTTTTTATCTGACTTGCTGTTTGCCTTGGCTAATTATTAAAATGGAATTGTCTACTGTAAAGTTTAAGAAACTCATCAAAATGTTTCCCTGAAAATGGCTACACAATACATATGGTACTAATCATACATACTTTATCCACATAGGTCTAAAATATGTTTGAAACTTGCTAGTGGCGAAAGAGAGATGTGATGCAAAGTGAGGATGAATAATTCAAGTAGAGCACTGGGTCCTATACTTGATTTGGCTTGAGCCACCAATCGTATAAGCTGTGCTTGAGCATGGTGACACGCCGCTGATGTTTGTCTCTCTTATTCTCATTGTGATTATTTTGTGTTTTAGTGTTGAGGAGCCAATGTTACTGGGGGCTGAAGATGAACGCGAAGAGAAACCTGCTCTTGTTCCCAGTTTGTTCCCCTTTTTCCCACCAACTCTCTACTTCAGCACTGCTAATGAGAAAGGTAACGCTACACCAATTTAATAGAATATGATCAGAAAATATGTCTAAGAATATTTATATGCGAACACTACCTTTTTGTGTTGAATTACAGCTGTTAATCTCTTTTCTGTTTGTTTCTGCAGTGGAGCTGCTGCCCATTGAACAGAGGAGGTTGTTGAAATGGAAGATGAGCACGGTCACACCAAATATTGTCAAAAATACTATTGCTAGATCCCACTTCAAAGTTACTAAAAGTGCGCTTTTAATTGTGGGAAAAATGACTTAGACTCTAGAAGAACTGTGCTACATTTAATGTTTTATGTATTGTAGAGAGCCATGACTGGTTGGGATGCTGGGGTCACCACATGAAGTCTGTCTGTTTTAAGACCATAGGGGAACACCAGAAGGTAACAGGGATTTAACACGGAGGTTATTTATTTTTGGGGTAAATGTAATAACCTGTTGGCTATCTTCCTGTCACAGCTGAATCACTTCCCAGGGACTTTTCAAATTGGGAGAAAAGATAGACTATGGAGGAATTTGTCTAAAATGGCAGTTCGCTTTGGAAAACAAGAGTTCAACTTCTTCCCTCGCACATTTATTCTTCCACAGGACATTAAGCAGCTCCGAAAAGCCTGGGAGGATGGTGGTACAAAGCAAAAATGGATAATCAAACCAGTATGTATTTTATAATGTGTTGTTCAGGATTAAAAAAAGAAGCATTTGTAATAAACATAATTGTATTTTTTTCCCCACCAGCCTGCTTCTGCTCGAGGAATGGGCATTCAGGTCATTCACAAGTGGAGTCAGATGCCTCGGAAGAGACCCCTCCTAGTCCAAAAGTAGGTTGTTATGCTCTGCATCAACCAATTAAAAGCGGTGTGCTCATTTAAAGCAGCTCATTTTTTTATGTTTTAGGTGGTTTAATGGAATCTTCTGCCATGCTTCTCTTACTGTTTTGTTGTTGTGTCTCTTAGGTACCTTCACAAGCCTTACCTCATCAGTGGTAACAAATTTGACCTTCGTATCTACGCTTATGTGACCTCCTATGACCCGCTGAGGATCTACATCTTTTCTGATGGGCTTGTTCGATTTGCAAGCTGCAAGTCAGTTCTAGAGTTTTAGTCTAATTAATGTTTATTTTTACATGATTTAATATTTAAATGTGTATTTCTTCAGGTATTCATCCTCCATGAAGACACTGGGCAACAAGTTCATGCATCTAACCAACTATAGCGTGAACAAGAAAAACTCTGAGTATCAGGCTAACAGTGATGACAAAGCTTGTCAGGGACACAAATGGTATGCCCTTGCCTTCTTTTCTACTGGTGGTCAATTTTCAGTTTTATTTCTTATTTTTATTTGATTTTATTACCAGGGCTTTGAAGGCTTTGTGGCAGTATTTTGGTGCAAAAGGGATTAACACAACACTGTTATGGGAGAAGATCAAAGACATTGTGATCAAAACTATCATAGCGTAAGTTTTGGATCTGTGAGAAAAGTGACTAAAATTGAATCAGACAGTGACAGTGTTTTTTTGTTTTTAAGGTCGGAGCCCTATGTAACCAGCCTGCTGAAGATGCACCTCAAAACCCCATACAGCTGTCATGAGCTGTTCGGCTTCGACATCATGTTAGATGAGAAACTCAAACCATGGATACTGGAAGTCAACATATCACCCAGGTAGAACAGTAGTAAATCTGAGCATAGTTATTGATTACTTGTGTAACTTTGCTGCTTGTCTGGTCCAGTCTTCATTCCAATAGTGCACTGGACATTGCCATCAAGGGTCAGATGATCAGAGATCTCCTCAACCTGGCAGGTTTTCATATTCCCCAAAAAGAAGTTATCTCTACTGCAAACTGCAGTCCCTCCAGTTCCACCAGCAGGTAAGAAAATCTTGTGATGTAAGACAAAAAATACAAGAAATATGTGTTACATTTTATGTGCTGTGGCAAAAACATGTCCCTTATGAACTTTCTCAGTGAATACCATGAATACCACTTTTATTTATTTTGTTCAATAGTTTATGTGGAGGCCACAAAGAGAGGAGCAAACCTGATTTATCTGCTGATGAAAAGGTGAAACGGGCCTTTTACCTCACTCAGCGATTTGCTGACCAGGTATTAACTGTGCCACAGCCCATCACAAATCACCTTCTTGTGTTATGTTGCTTTATAAATGAATTGTATGCTTTCTGCAGGACTTTTTCTCTACAGTGCTGGATGTGTTGACTCCGGAGGATGTGCGTATCTTGGCTGAGAGTGAGGACGAGCTGACCCGCAGAGGAGACTTTGAGCGCATCTTTCCATCAGTGTCATCGTCTCGATACCTGCGCTTCTTTGAGTTTCCCAGATACCTCAACATTTTACTAGATCAGTGGGAGCAGAGGCACTGGAGCAACAGGACCAAAGGTTTGCATCCACTGTTTAAAACAAATAAGATGCAGGACTTTTTTATAATGATGACATTCTTTCATTAGGAATAAATCTGCTGAGGACTTTGTGTCATAAAGGAGTGCATCTGGGGACCAGTGACTCTGCTCACATTGTAATTACTGAAATGACTTTCTTACTGTTTAGTGTTGACATAATATATAGATGGAGTGTAATGGCTTATCTTGTGTGTCTTAGTGGTCCAAGTGTAGTTACGTATCAAGGATTGAACCTCAGAAGCAAGATTTTGGCAGTCCATCATGTTCCCGGTATGTCTAATTTTTTATTGGAAATTATTTTATAACTGAACATTGTCTGTAGAATGGGTAGGTATTACATCCAGTACGCACTAATATTTCTGTTGCTCCTCAGAGTTGTGGTCACACACACTCAACATTCGTTTGAGGGGGACGAAGGCTCAGATGGTGAAGTGGCCTCTGTTTCCAGCGCTCCCTTCTCCCCAAGTCCTGGCTCCAGTGTGACGAGCAGCGCCTGTGTCAGCCCTCAGCCCGGTCTCTCCCACAGTTTGCTGCCACAACAGTTCTCCTCACTCTGAGAACCGGTTTGACCATAGTTTGAGTAGACTGAAGCTTTTCATCAATACCCAAGCAACTTCAAATGTTAGAACCATAGCTACAATACCAATGAGTACACAAGTTATTCTTGCCACCTATGAGATAGGTGATTTTAGACTAAATGTAACATAAGGAAATCTTGAACTACAATATTGTGGTGCTAAGAAAAACAGTCATACTTGAGCTACCATTTACAAAAGTCTTGTGCATATATACAGTCTTCCAGGCATTAACACACCTCCATTATATTTTTAAAGTGACACAACCAAGCAGGGGTTACTATTATAAAGTTAATCTTCATGATAAAATGACATGACATGCCTCAACCAATATACATTTCATACATTTCACTTGGACCCCTTGCCAAGAAACTACAAAACTAAAGTTGGAATGCTTACACTGCCCTCTTGTGGCCCAAACTGTTCTTTAGAAAACCTCAAACATACCTTTTTTAAAATCTGTTTTCTGCTGTTAGTGGGTATTTTCTAACCTAGATTTTTGTGTGAATTAGCTAGGCGATTTGCATTGCAACAGATGCTGTAGTGAGTAGTGAGAGGATTTCTGCAGTTAAGTGTTAACTGTTCAGTGGGTACACGAGAAGTCTGATTCATTTAACAATACAGACGGAAATACTTGAATTTTTTTTTTTTTAGTTTAGGCACAATGCTGAACAGCTATAGGACTGCTGGCCTTTTTTTTTTAAATTGTTACTTGAAAAAAAATTAATTATGTGAAAATAAATATGCCTTCATGACATCTTTTACCACCAGATTGGTTTTGCCATAACTCTAAAGTTCCTATATTGTATTTAAATTGTCCAAGTGCAGCAGTTGTGAATATGGTTATTGTTTACAGGCAAGATTGTAAGCAGCTGGTTAACGGATGCCAAATGGATAGCTGGTAGTAATTAGACCTGTTGATTGATGTGTTAAATTAGGGTTAAAGGTAGATGAGACATAATGTGGTTACTCTATTGCTATGTTCATGTTTGTCTGAAGATGCTAAAGCTATAAAAAGATATAGTAAAAGTTTGGCCTTAATTTTCACCATGTGAGGCTGCCATTACCCAGTTGTAAGTATTAATTAATAATGTTATATTTTTACTAACTTTATTGTGCATTGTTATCTTTAAAGCTTATTCAAACTGAGGGTGTGCCTCAAAATAAAAGTTATTTGGGATACAAACAAAAATCTGATTTCTGGGTATTATTTTTTTCCTGAAACAAGGATTGTTGAGGGTTTGTCCAGTATGTAAACACTGTAGGAATGTATGGCCAGTCAGCGCAGGTTATGACATCATTTTTTAAAGTGTGATGGTGAACTATTAATATCTTTCTCTATAATAAGCAGTGACCGGAGCCTTAGATGTGCCTGTATTATTATGGGGATCCTCTGTCAGCATTGAGTGCTTTTGTGGGATTACAGTAAATCAACTTTCCATCTGCAGGGAGAAAAAAAATAACATCTTTTTTTAAGTGTATTTGATTTCTTCTATTCAGTAAGTGTCTTTCAACTTGCCAGAAGATTTTACAGCTGCAGTCATAACTTAAGGAAGGGTTAGTTGACTGCAGCCTCAATCTAAAAATAGTCCAACATGTAATGGCCCAGTGAAACTTGAACGTTGTGCAAAGCCATAAACTTAAATGTGACAGAAAGTTAATTTTGTCACATTTTTGTCCCTCAGTTTGAATTTAGTACTCCCCTAAACTTCCAAATTTGTTAAGTGATACCATTATTTAACTATATAACGTTTTTATATTGAATTTAAAAACATGTTAGAATGAACAGTTAAAAACTAAACACTGGACTTTCACAAATGCATTTAAATGGTGTATATCATGAGCTGGATGCAAATACAGTTCTTTATGTAGGTGTGTTTCCTGTGCGCTGTGATGTTTATAAACTTAACGTCTCCCTCTCCCTCAATCCCCCACCATCTCTTCTCTTCTCCTTTCTCACTCTCCCTTTTTCCTCTCTCTCCTTGTGTGTGTGTGTATGTGTGTGTCTGTGTGAGAGAGAATAGCTCAGGCCTCTCGCCCCTCAGTCCAGATTTAGACCTTGTCTCTTCCACACTTTCACACCCAGCTCACTCAGGCCAGTCCAACACAGATTCTCATACTGAGCTTTTGTCTCTGAATTCTTCTCTTTGCATCATTTTGGCGAATGTCTTGTCATGTCTTGGGCTGGTCTCTTTGGCCTGGATGGCCCTTCATATAATTTCGTTTGACAGTTAGCAGGTTGTCTTCAAGTGTAGTTCTGCCTGAAGCGTCTTTAGCTGCTCTGCCTCCACAAAGACACCTCTCCCAGCCATGGATTCTCTCGCTGAGGTAAGGCAGAAAAAGGCATGTGCATGTAGAAAAGGTCATCAAACAAAGCAGAAAGGTACTTTATACAATACTATGCCTTGTACCCTTCTGCATGTTCTTGTCTGCACAATGTAAGCAGCAACAAAGGCTGCCATTCCAGAGAAGCTGCTATTTCCTTCTGCTCTTTTCAAGGATCTCTTTCCTAGCACACGGATATGCAGAAATAAACACCTAAGCAAATAAGCTAATCTATTAACCTACTGGTCAACATTTAATACATGTTTTAATTTGATTGTGGTGAGTTGACTTGGTGAGTTTTAAGTACTGTATGTGAGCTTTCAATAAGATTTCTCTTTCAGATTCCATTATTTGAGTTTGACGATGATGATGAAGATGTAGAGGAGTCCAGGTTTTCTGCAGAGACCAGTGGTATGAATAAGTTATGCGTTTAGCCATGTGTTAAATGTTTAGGACCTGCCAGAACTGTGGAGTAGCTGTAACCTTAGGACTAAAGTTTTGAAGACATGCCCCTGAGATGTAACACAATCCTGAAGTGTTTGTGTTTAGGTAAATGTCCATATGCCACGCATGCACTTTCATCATGCGACACCGCAGGTCCAGACACCTTTATTTATATGAACTTTATGAAAAGCCACTGCTGCTACGACGCCATCCCCACCAGTTCCAAATTGGTAATTTTTGACACAACTCTGCAAGTAAGAGCTGTTCTTCCATCAACAATAATGGTCTGCATTTAATCATTCTGGTTGATTGCATATTAGTGAAGATCTTTGTATTTTTGTCAGGTAAAAAAAGCCTTCTTTGCTTTAGTGGCAAATGGTGTTCGAGCAGCACCACTCTGGGACAACAAGCTTCAGTGTTTTGTAGGTACGTTATGCTATACTGTGCAACTACCTTTGAGAAAGTGGAAACCAGTAGAAGCTTTAAATGTACTAGTACTTGCTGTTGTATCACATAGTCTGTATAACATACTTTTCTTGTCAGTCTTGAACACCACAAAGAATATTAAATGCTTTACACTGTTTTATTAAAGAAGACAACATGCTTTTTGTGGTATGATTATTTACGCTCTGTGCATTGTAAAAGCTTAATCAAAAACAGCTTAATAGAAAAAATGTAAAAGGGCCAAACACGATTTTTAAACCGTTGATGTATGACCCAGAGTCTAATTTTTTTTAAAGCTAGCTAATAAAGACATTTATTCAAACCTTGAATGCAGAACAATACGGGATTACTCAGACATGCATGAATCAATTGAATAACAGCTCATAAAGTAAAACTAATTTAGTTGTATATGAAAAAGCTTAAGCAAAGAAGTTGATAATTTCTTTAACATTTTTTCATCTCATTTCATTAATGGGCTGATACATAATATTAATAACATTATTAGATTGAGTAAACGGAAGGATTTGTTTCAGCTTACTGGTAGAGTAGTGGGCATACAAGGCTGTCTGACCTACTTTGAGAAGCTCAGCGGTTTTAGGCACGTCCTGGTTTAGGTTTCTCAGCTGAGGATCAGAGGTTTCAAGTGAGAGCGGTCGTGTGTGGGTCGGCATTTAGCAAGTTAGACATTAAACTTTGTGTTATGTAACAGGAACTCTAGGCTTGGGAATTTAGGTCTATTGGAACTCCCTATCAAAGACTTATAGAACTACTTGCCATACCTTAAACCAGTAGTCTTGTCTCTACTATAAAAACAATATTCCTTCATTCAAGTAGTTTTCAAAGCTAATCATTTATGCTGGCATGCTGCTGTTTTTATAAAATGTGAAGTAACAACAATGTTTTTCTTATCTGATTTTACTTAGGCATGTTGACAATCACTGACTTTATCAATATTCTTCATCGCTACTACAAGTCTCCTCTGGTGAGCACATTGGTGTCACAAAAGTTTGATCTGAATGAATATTGAATGGCTGTACCTAAGAACAAACCTGAACTGAAACAACTGGTTGTTTTATTATAAAATATTGTTGACTGTTGTATTATGTAGTTTATGTACTTTGTGTGCAGGTTCAGATTTATGAGCTGGAAGAACATAAAATAGAGACTTGGAGAGGTTAGTACTAAAATGCAAACAAAACTCAAATGAAAATGATTAGAATATTTTTATTATTATTAATTGCAAACCATGACAAGTTGTTTTGTGACTCTCTTTGTCAGAGATCTACCTCGAATATGCTTCTAATAAGCTGATCAGCATCACCCCTGACTGCAGGTAAAGAATATGCTAAAGGGGTTATTTTAAGCTATTTTTACTCAACTTTCCTCATCAAAAACAGATGGAGTTATGTTTTGTTTCATTTACAAATGTTTAGCAAACAAACCCTGCATATTTAGGCAGTGCTGTTTCACCTTCTGATGTCATTAAGTAGTAATACTAGAAGCGCTCCACTGTGTTTTCAAACTCCAAACACCTTCACTAGAATCATTTCAATAATATCAGTTTTATCAGTTTTGTTTTAGCCTTGTTGAAACATGTTTGCTTCTTGGTGCACAAGGAGATATTGTAGACTTTCTGTGGTAATCTCTAACTGAACAAAAGGTAAAGCAAAAATATTTTTAGAAAGGGCATTAATGTATGGTTATTATAGTGTACTGCGATATATATCCGTTCAGTTTAGGTTACAAATAGTTGATAAGTTTAAAACTACCACTGAATGACATTACAACAAAACAGCATTTTGAGCTTTGAAGATATAGATATCTTAATATGGGATTACTCAAACATGTATCAACGGAACAAAACAGAACTCTTGTATGTTTTGGATGAGCTAACAATGCTCCAACATGGCTAAAAGAACAGCACAGGAGTCTATTGCATGATATAGGACCTTTGTCCTATATATGATATAGGCTCTGTAAAGATCTTTAGAAAAATATCTCAGTTTACATTAGGGTTTTGCTGTTTCCTTTGTAGTCTGTTTGAGGCAGTTTATTCGCTGTTGAAAAATAAGATCCACCGATTGCCCATCATTGATCCTGCATCCGGAAATGTCCTTCACATCCTCACTCACAAGCGAATTCTCAAATTTCTTTATATTTTTGTAAGTTGAGGAAGAACATAATGTATTACTATTTACTATTCTCAATGCAGTCTAATCTGTTTCTTTCTTCCCTCTTCATCAGGGTGACTTGATTCCTAAACCTAGATTTTTGCAAAGACGCATCAGTGAAGTGGGGATTGGAACTTTTAGAGAGATTGCTACTGTACAGGAATCTGCCTCTGTCTATGAAGCACTAACTATTTTTGTAGAAAGAAGAGTATCAGCTTTACCAGTGGTCAATGATCAAGGTTTGATCCCTCTGCAAAACCTTTTACATTCAGTTAGAAAAAGTCTGATTTACATTTAAGTGATACATATTATAACTCTCTAGGAAAAGTGGTGGCTCTGTATTCCAGGTTTGATGTAATTGTAAGTTCATTCATTGTTGATTATACACCTTTATTTGTATGTAAAAGATATATTGTATTAATTCTGGTGTTTTGTTTCAGAACCTTGCTGCTCAAAAGAACTACAACAACTTAAACATGACAATGCGAGAAGCCCTTTCTTCCAGGACCTGTTGGGTGGAGGGTGTACTTAAATGTTACCCCTATGAAACTCTGGAGACCATTATGAACCGCATTGCTAAGGCTGAGGTAATTTGCATTGTTATTTCACTAACTGTTAATCTTAATATGAGCTCTGAATATCAGCTGGTTGTCTGTTTGCTAGGTGCATCGTTTGGTGTTGGTGGATTGTGAAGAGGTGGTTAGGGGGATAGTGTCTTTGTCTGACATCCTGCAAGCCCTCATACTGTCTCCTGCAGGTATTAATGCTCTTACAGGTTAGAACTGCCTTTTAGGGTTCAAACTTTCCACCTTTTCTACTCATCTAGTTTTATCCAGCTGTTTTTTTACTCTGTTGTGGACTATAAAGATTTCCCACTTCCACTTTTGTAACTGGACTAGTCACCATTATATTTTTTACTTGTCTGTTTTCTTTTTACATTCTTTAAAGGCTCACTATGTAACTTTTCTGGCACGCCATCTGATTGTCTCCATGGATATGTCATTGCTTTGGCAACAATGTCCCCCAGTGTGGCATTAAACCATCTTACATTACAAACATATGTTCTTACTGTTGATGGGGGTTGCTTCAGAGATCTTACCTGTAACTTGGCCTTCTGGTGTTTCTTGCTTGTCTCCATGGAGATGGATAAGTTCAGTGCCATACTGTGAAAATTCCATAACATTTCCATGAAGATTCAAGCAGATCCTCCATCAGAGAAGCTACATTTTGTACTTTTAACATCTTAACTACTTCAACCCTTACCTGGAACATTTAATTCATTCGTTTTACCATTACTAGTGCTCCCCTAGTGGTGTCTGCAGAAGTAAGTCTACTGAAGCATCATTTGGCATGCTCTGTACTTTTAAAGTCCAACACAATGTTTTAAACTTCTCCAGTTCAGCCAGTCTTTAAGGCTGCTGCTCCTAAGACCTCATTCACTCATGTCCCACAAACTCAGGAAGGAGGCGGTTTGCACATTCCACCCTAATGCTGCCTGCTTTGGTCAGTATTGTTATCGTGCATTCCTAGCTGAATAAAAGAAGCAACAACTTAGTATGTTAGTTTATAGTTGATTCTTGTTGTTTTTCACAGTACTGATGTGATACTACCAAAGACTGCATATGAATCATAGAGAAAAGTACAAGGCATATTGGCTCCTCTCATATTTATATACAGTCTTACCATATGTTTACTTTACCATGCAGAATATTATTACAAGGTGTATAGAAACATGCAGCATCTTCAATACTTTTTAACCTTTGTCCAACTTATCAACATGTTTGTACAATATGCAATACTAGACATGTAATTTACAAGATGGGTTTATATTGCATGTAAATGTTTACATCACGTCAATTATCTTATATCAAAGTATTTCAAATTTGTATTTTTACATCCAAATTTTTTTTATTTACTGATGTGATGTAAACTCTGAAAAAATATAGAAATAAAAGTTATCCATAAATAAGTTGAATATTATTTGATTTTTGGCATGTGGATTACATTCACTCTTTCTGTATTGTAGACATTGCTGTGAGGAGTCCCTGTCTACCTTGAAGATGACAAGCAGGAAATTAAGCACTTCTAATTTAACTATTTAATGAGGGAATTGTTGTCTAATTACACAGAACAATGTTGTATGGACTGCCAAAATCAATGCTAAGTGAACTCTTGTCTACATAGTTTGTGTACAGAATTTTTGTAGGAAATTATCACTGTGTAATGACATTTGAATGTCCACTTTTTTTGTCTTTTATTTTGTAATGTTTTCTAACTTTTGGTACAAATTTTGTCTGTAGTTTATAAATCTGTCACATGAATATACACCTTAGTACTGTAGAGAATGTTTGGCGTTTGTCGTATAAACTCCCCACAGTGAGCATGAGGGGGTGGGGGATTTATTTTTATTTGCATTAAATGTCAAAATGTTTAGTTTACATTTAAGCAAAAAACTTTGTATGAATTTATATGTAAATTTATATGTAAAATAAAATGATTAAATATAGTGTGTTTATTTTGTCATAAGGTTTTGTCATAGGTTTTGTAAAATTGTATTTGTAATTTGTAAATATTGTAATTGAGTGTATTCAAGGTCATAAACCTCTGTTACCAAAAAGTAAGTATTTTAAGTATTAGAAGTATTATAATTATATACTTATAACATGGTTTCGTAATAAATGAAACTTGAACTTGTTTTCCTGTGGCTTGTGTTGAGCACTAGGTTCCTGTAAAACTGCAGCTATAACAAACAGTGTGGATGATCTCCGTGACAGGCTCCTCTCACAGACTAGATCCAACTGCTGTTTACCAGAGGCGTGTTTGTTAACTCTGCCTCTATCACATCCTGCTCCTGTGATCACAGTGATACACACAAAGGCTTCACACTTTCCATAATAGTTATCACACTGAACAGTAGATTATTTGGTTTTCAGATTACAGAATGGGGCCATGCTCCTAGAATGTTGCATGTTAACTATACGATTAACTCATTTTAGCTGCTCCCCATCGGCATTACATTTTATTGGCTTAAGACTAGTGATGTGATGTGAGAAACTGATGTCACTGTATAATTTTGTTAACTCTTGATTGTTGGTTTCCATATATAGCATTACACTGTGCTATATATAT
This sequence comes from Odontamblyopus lacepedii, assembly GCA_034769755.1. Classification (NCBI taxonomy): domain Eukaryota; kingdom Metazoa; phylum Chordata; class Actinopteri; order Gobiiformes; family Gobiidae; genus Odontamblyopus; species Odontamblyopus lacepedii. The sequence goes on from CM068356.1 coordinate 18,707,902, forward strand.
ATATATATATATATATATATATATATATATATACACACTACTATATGTCTTTTTAAGTGGCTGGTTAACAATTACAAAGATGTCTACTTAACTGTTTACACAGAAAACCAATCACCCACCCTCCTCCTCTAGCCCTGCCTCACACCTAAGCAACTGTAGAAGAGCTGTCATTCAGGCTGGCTTGGAAGAACAAACTGCAGGAGCTGTGAGGTTTGATTTTGCCTCTTGTCAACTGCAATGGAGCCAACATTCAAGTAAGCCCCATTGTTTTTTCTATATGTATATTCTATCCCTCCTTAAAATTCACTTCGTCTACAATTTTCTTTCTGAGATTTTCTTAAATGTATTTTATTTCTATTCTTTCTTTCTACTATTTTCCTTTCTTTCCACACATACTACAGTTTTGTATTGTATTGTCAAGTACTTAGTATTTTAATATTCTAATATATTTTCATTTTATAGAAATAAATGAATGATTATATAATATAGGTTGAGCCTTTGTCAACCACCTTTCTTCTCATGGGTATAACAACAGTTTGCTTACTCCATAGATTTTTTTCTTTTTGTTTTATTCTAATCCTCAACAAGACAGATAGTAGGACATTTTTACACATCATTAATCTGGTGTTTTGAATGAACAGAATAGCCAAGAACCTCTTTGGTCTGAAAATGAAGAAGAAGAAGAGGAAGTCTAAAAAAAAGCAAACCAAGGCCGACCTGATCCTAGCAAACAAGGGAGCCCTGGGTAAGATCTGTAAAACAAACACTCTCACTGGCCTAACAGTTGTTTCACTGTGGTTTAGACAAACCTTTGTCAAACAGTCACATGTACACTTGATATGCGGTCATAATTATTGTTATTATATTATGTACTTGGGCTTGTTACAGACAATACAGAATACCACTAGAGTTACAGGTGTCTCATCATAAAGATTTAATGACACTAGCAAACACATGTATTGTTTTATAAAAGGGAGCAAGTAACTTCAGCACTACTTTGAGACTCATTAAAAACTTTGAGCTAATGCAAGTTACCCTGAAGAATATTGCCCCAGACCCTTAAGTGATGACTGGCTTGACAATATCATTTAATATAGAATAATTGTTTTTCCAGAGGCCGAAGCAGAAAGTCACTCAGATGAATGTCAGGAGGAAGATGACCACAAGGATCAGCGTGTTGTCCGCAGAAGGGAGAGACTCAACTATAAAAGGCATAAAAAAATTTATTTTTACTCCTAATATTTTAGACAAAAACTGATCACTTTTGATTAATTTCTTTTGGTTAAAATTGAGTGGCCAGTACTGAGTGACTATTACTATTATCTCTTGTATTTTTGACCCTCTTTGCAAAAACTTTGACATGTTTCAAGTCATCTTAAAATTGCCTCTCAACCTCTTTCACACAACATTAGCTTTTGAACAAAACAGCATTGTCCCATTGTGCAGGTCACTACTTTGTGACATGTCAGTGGCAGATATTCTCTTAGCTCTGATGATGTAACTTATAAAACATAAGGCTTGTGCACAGAAGAAAGGGGATTTGAATCCTGCTTGGAACATACCCTTGACTTAACTGTTACAGGTTTCATTACCACACAAATTGTATTTTTCACATCTGACACAAGTTAAACATTATCACATGAGCAGAGAAACCAACTTGAAACCAACAGCTCCAACAATCCAGTGCTTTCCATGAGTGTAGTGCAGAGGTCCCCAACCCCCAGTCCGGGCCACTCTTTGAAATTGTAATGTACAGATCATATCACGTTGAATGATTGGTTAAAGTATATTTGCTTAACCACTGACTGTACAGGTCCAAACTTAATACTCATATTCAGGACAGTGAAGCGAAATCACAAGCCTTCCGGGTAAGTGTTCACTCAACATAACTGTTTGACTTTTGAACCATGTATTGAAATTTGGTTGAGAATTGAGTGGCTGTCATTTTCCCATAGATTTCCATTAACATCATAGAGGCACGTCAGCTGGTCGGGGATAACATTGACCCCTGTGTTGTGATAGAAATTGGAGATGAGAAGAAGCAGACATCAGTGAAAGAAGGCACTAATGCGCCTTTTTATAATGAAGTATGAAGTATTATCATTATATATATTTGTTTTGTTTTGTTTTAGCCTTTATTAACTGTGTTTTCTCTCTTATTAGTATTTTGTTTTTGATATTTTTGCCCACAAAGAAGTCTTCCTTGATAAAGTCATCAAACTCTCTGTAAATAAAAGAAAGTTGATAAATGATTCTATTTTATTGTATGTGTCCCTAAATACGTATTGCACTGTGTTTAGGTGGTTCACTCCAAAATGCTGCGTAGTTTCTTCATTGGCTCTTTTAAACTTGATGTCTGGACTGTTTACAAACAGCCAGGTAAGTGATTATTTTCCATTTCCAATGATCAATAAAAATATGAATGTGGTTTTCCTTCTTTTCTTTCTTTTATTCAGGCCATCAGTTTCACAACAAATGGGCACAACTGACTGATCCAAGAGACAAAAACACTGGAGTGAAAGGATTTCTAAAATGTGACATCAGCATCTCAGAAAAAGGAGATGGGATTGAGCAAGTCAACAAAACCAGCAGTGCAGAAGAACAGATAGACAAGTAATATAAATCCTCTGTGAATAGCATAAACGATATTGTCCATTTTGATTTGTTTCTTGTATTTTTACTCTAGGAATTTGCTCTTACCTGAAGGATTTCCCTCGGAGCGTCCTTGGGCCCAGTTTTCTGTGAGGATTTATAAAGCTGAAGGTCTGCCTCGAAACAGCTCCACCATCATGGCTAATGTCACCAAAGCCTTAATTGGAGACCGCACAACACTCATAGACCCTTATGTGGTGGTTCGCTTCTTCAAACAAGTGGTCAGTCACTTTTCTGTCCCGTTTTATTTTTATGATTGCCATATGTTTTTATTCAAATCTACAGTATGTCTTATTTTGTTTGTATTCAGGGTCGTACATCCACTCAGCGGTCCTCAGCGGATCCTGTTTGGAATGAGCAGATCATTTTCACAGAGATGTTTCCACCTTTGTGTCAGAGAATGAAGATTCAGGTCTGAATGTAGTTTTTAAGGATCAACATTAATTAAATTTGGGTCTTTTAATGATACAGTTTTACAATTTTAGGTTTGGGATGAAGGAAGTGTGAATGATGTAGCATTAGGGACTCATTACTTTGATCTCCGGCGTATCTCCAATGAACAGGATGGAGACCGGGGTAAGAGCAGGCTGATTCTAAGGCTATATATTAATACAAAAATGTAATTATTCTAGTTTGCAAATGGTAAACTACTAATTTCATCCTGAATTGCTGAAATACTATTTTTGACAATCCATAAAAAGATCATTTGTATGTTAGTAAAAGAGGATCTGGCAACATAATAGTTCTGTGTTCCTAAGGTTTTCTACCAACATTTGGTCCTGCCTGGATCAACCTGTATGGCTCTTCCAGGACCCAAACACTGGGAGATGACACTGTGGAGCTCAATGAGGGTATTGGAGAAGGAGTTTCATTTAGGTAAATAATACATTTAAAATCCCTGGATTATACCCATGGATAAATGTACAATTATTTGTTTTAGGGGACGTATCTACATTGAGCTAGTTGTGGAAATCCTAACTGGCGGCTCAGAGTCAAAACAGAGTAGAATCAGAACCATTAAGGACATCAAGAACGAAAAGACAGCACCAGGAAAAGACGGACCACCTGCAGCCGCCACTGGGGGCAGTACTGAGGAAGTCAAAGCGGAGGTTCTGCCTGTGGAACCTCTTTCTAAGGTGCACTACAAATGTATTTCAAAATGTAAACACTGCAAAGAAGATGTGCTAAGTCCTCAGACAAGAAATCTAGTCACATTTTTAGAATTCTTATACCTGTATGTCTTTAGGAGGAAGAAAATGAAAACTTTTTTCTTTTTGGAACCTTGTTTGACGTCTCTATGATTGACAGAAAAATTGGGGACAAACCAATCAGCTTTGAGTTCTCTCTGGGTAAGAACATTACTCTTATTTGAGTAATCTAACTCTCGATACAATATTATGTTTGTTTTTATTAAAAGCTTATGTCTTTTATATTGGCTCTATTCATTAGGCAATTACGGCAATGTATTTGATCCTGCATTGCCTTCAGCTAATGCTGCACCCACGTCTGTTCTGAGCCACAGGAGAAAAGCTCTGGACTTCTCAGACGAAACAAGCCTTTTCAATATTTCTCCCAGCAGCTCGCAAACCTCTCTCCTCTCAACAGAGTCCCCTGACCTTTCAAGGTCATCCAAGTCTTCCACTAATCCAGAAAAACCACACTTAGTTGAAGGCAACAGGTTTCTACCATTTCACACATAAATTGAGTGTATTTTGTTGAATATTTTGTATAACAGTAGGTGTATATTTTTCAGGCACTATATGTATCTACCACTGGAGACACAAAAGCCATGTATCAATCTGATCAGTCAATGGGAGGGAAGGACATATCGACTTTATATCTCCAATATGCTGGAGAATATAGCCAACCAATTTGTGAGTGGAGATTACATTATATTGTTGGTCTGGCATCATTGCCTATTAATCTACCCAAACCAGAACCAAATTACTACTCTGTTTGTGAATTGTCTAACTAATCAATTATTATTATATCTTGTCTTTAGGAAGAGAGCTTGGACATTATTACTGAGTACCACCGGAAATGTGATCCTGGAGTAATTCCTCAACTCAGATTGGTCCTTGTAGAGTTTTGCACAGATGCCAAGTATTATTCTTTGCTGTTCTTCTTGTTATGAAATATCTTAATCAGGACACAAAATGTGCACAAAATACATGTTTTGTAATGTATTTTTATAGAGATTTCATAACTACAGCCGATGCCATGGTTAAAGCTGAAGTGAAGTCAGACTATCTGACGGTACTGGACAAGAAGCGCCTCACCATGTGCAAGCAAGAACTGGTGAGATCTTTTCAAAAATCACATCTAATCAGAAGATTCATGGATTCAGTTCACTGGCCATGCAGGCATGAAATAACATCTGACAGGATCCAGTACAGATAAATTTAATTTGTCATCAAAACCAATGTGGTAAAAGAAATGCTAAGCTTGTCAAATAATTAAAGAGTTTGGCCATTTGTGATGAAAGGGTTAAAGGTATAATAAATTCAAACCTCATTGCTGTAATTATTAAAAGTGTTCCAAGGAAATAGTTTTGGGGGATCCGTGAACAGTGCCTGATTACACATCAGTTGATTGTGTGGTCAAATGTTATGCCTGATCAGTGTCAACACCAAATGTGCTCATTTGCAGCAAAGTATGGTCGATGAAGCAACGTCTCTTTCCTTGAGGTTAAGAAAGAATGACACCATCAAAGATGTCCTAAGGGAGGCCAGAAAACTTACAAAGAAACTGCAATTCCTTGTAGAAGAGGTACAGATCACATCATTCATCTTCTTACTTATGAAAAGGAATATGTTTTAAATGTGGTAATTCTTTTGCATTCTGCAGCCGCAGCACACAGTCCCAGATCTGTTCATCTGGTTACTGACCAACAATAAACGCATCGCGTATGCTCGTGTGAAAGCCAGAGACATTCTGTACTCCAGCAGTACAGAAACCTGTGGCATAAACTGTGGCAAAATACAAACGCTGTTCTTGAAGGTAATCACTGAGTTTGTACATGTACATCAATGGAAATTCTCACATTTTTCAGTGTTGTTCAATATGTAATTTAAATATTGTTATCTCTGTTATTATCTGTTATCTATTGCCTCCATCTCTGTAGACCTCATCAAAGAGAGGTCTAACCTTGTCGATTCAGGCAAAGATAGATGTTTACCTTTGGTTTGGGGTCTTTTCTGATGCCTGGACTATGCTAGACAACCTGCCTCCAGGCTTTAGTGCAATAGAGGCTGCGGACCCAAACAACCCACCTTTGTATCTGCACGTCACAGGTAAAACCCAAGCAACTCCTAATGAATTTTATAACCTTTTGACCTGACTAGACTTACCACATGCACCATACATGTTTACAATATTTTCAGTATGTAGTATCTTCTTTAATACCACTCTGCTGAAGTAACAGGTTAAAGATACAGGGACAAGATTTTCGTTCCTTCTATATTTAATGTTTTCTCTCTTCAGTGGGAACTTAGCTGTAATTACACCAGGTGAAACAATGAAAAATATAATGAAATGCTACATGCTGTAAAGAGAAGGGAGAGGAAAAGTTTTCTGGCTTTGAATCGCTTTCGTTTCGTCTTGTCGTTGCTGGTTGTTAGTAACGGGTCGACCCAACCACGGGTCCCACGGATTTGAGCGGGTCAGATAACTTAATAAGAAGAGGTAAAGCGGGTTCGAGTGAGTCAGGTTCCATCATAGCCTCGCCTTAAGCATGTTCTGTAACTCTGATTAACAAATAAGAGCACAGGACTTTTGTATTTGCATGTGTTACCAAATGAAAACAGTGAGAGACAAGAAAAATGCGCATGGTGTCCTGTGCGCATGTAGGGTAACCATTCGTCCGGATTTCGGCCAGACAGTCCGGTTTTACAGCCTTCTGTCCGAACTTCTGTGATGCGTCCTCATTTTGGACATTTTGTCCTCATTTCGGACCCTCAGCCGCCACAATTGTATCACCACAAATACCCGCCCATATTGCACCTGTGATGCTGCGATAGCAAATTGCTATGCACATATATAATCTCTGTAAACATGAACCACCTCAAATGCGATATACGCACAGAACAGACTCACCATTAGCAGAATATCCCTCTGTCACAGAAAGAACACATATAATCCACTGTGTCTTGTCCTTTAGTCCGAAGCTGAGGCATTAGCACACAAAGAAAGAGCTGCTTTTTTTCCCCAGCCTTTACAATTTATGCAAATTAGCCATGCGGTTTTAAGTTTCGTTTTTGTAAGACGTAAACAAATGTGCAAAGATGAATTAAACACATTAATAATCTCAAATGGGCTGATGTGGCTCTATAGTGGTTATGATTTATATGTTGTAAAGTTAAGTTTATTTATGCAGATTAGTATTAGTAATAATAATGATGATCATTTTAATATAAAACATATAATGATTAATCAATAATTGATTGTTAATTCTCCTGACAATCGATTAAGAAAATTTAATCAAATGTCCATCCCTAATAGCAATGCTTGAAACTGTTTAAACAAAAGCAAATGCCAAAAAGGAAGACATCCTTCAAACATGTTTGGTGTTCAGAGCATCGTTTTGCCCGAGCATCAAAGGAGAATACTGTGCCTTCTGTGAGCTCTGCTGTTCTGTATCATAGAAAAACCTGTAGCGTGTGTTACTCAAATACATCGCTCTAAAATGTTGTTGCCTTCATCATGTAGTCTATGTGTACTGATGAATAATAATAATAAGTGTGATAATTATAATCATAATACTAATAATATATAATAAATAATAATATAATAGTAATAATGTTAATATGATGATAATAATAATAGTGATGAATGGTTGTATAGGGCTCATTTTTTTAGCCATTTTGTTAGGCTCTGTGGTTGCCCCCCGGTTCCGGTAGCGTCCTCACTTTTGGGCTTTTGTCCCCACCTTTGGGCCTATGTGTCCTAATTTTTAGAGTCCTGCAGGTGGTCACCATATGCACACGGAGTAGACACTTGAATACCGTAGTTCCATAGTTATGCATTGAAACCACACAAACACTGCTACAGCGTGAACGAGACAGCCACGAATCATACACGCAAAGACAAAGCCCCTCACATGGACGGAGACATTCAGAGCACGTACACACTGCGTCAGGTGCTCCTCGCTCCATGATTCAGGAGCTTTAGTCCTAAACTCCACTGAAAGCTTCTGTGTGCAGTATATCCTGTGAGTGCGTGGGTCATTTCAGACAGGTCCCAAACAGTGCACTTGAGTGTAAATAGCAAAAGGGTGAATCGTTACGCAAACAAAACCTTGTGTTTGCAAGGCGCACCCTCGCAGATACTACAGCCAGCTGCAGTGGAGCCCAACATGTGGGTATATTATTCATACTATAGCCCCAGTATTTGAATCTATTTGCTCAGAGCCATGTAAACATGAATTAGTTCACAGTAGAATAGCAAAATTCTGCGAGGCGTGCGCATAGAGCCTCATTAAAATGAGACTTACCGCGGTCACCTCAGCCCTCATGTGGTGTGACTGATCAGACCGCGGTATTGCAATATTGCGGTTACCGCTACAGCCCTAGTTGTTGCATGGGTTTGCTGTAGGCCAGACCAATCTATTTATTTTTAGTTTTATTTTTATTTTTTTGTGGGGTCGCTGGACAAAAAGTTTAAAAAACCCTGCTGTTGGTATATATATAGATAGATAGATAGATAGATAGATAGATATCGAATTGTATTACTAAATAATAGCCACAGCTAACTGTAGTAAACCTTACAAATATAAGTATTATTTATTCAGTTGTGAAAATGGCAGTATTGCCTTTTGTAATCAATTGTTGTCTCATTTCTACACAATACTACGTATGCTAAATGAAGAGGAGAGAAGGAAGGTAAAATGACTGATTTCTGCACCGCAAACATGTCGTTTTGTGTCTTTAGAGCAGCATCAGTTTCAGCTCAGGTGCCACATGTACCAGGCCAGAGGTTTGATAGCTGCAGACAGCACCGGTTTATCTGACCCTTTTGCTCGAGTCACCTTCATCTCACACAGCCAAAACACTAATGTAAGCCCCCCACTCATCACCATCAAGGGTTGCTACATTTCTGGTTGAGCTCATATTTCTGTTTTGGCTGCAGATAGTCCAGCAAACTCTCAGTCCTTCATGGGACCAGTGTTTACAAATGAGCCAGATCGTGTTGGAGGGAGACCTGCAATATATCGAGAAGGAGCCACCACGCATTGTTATTGAGGTGTACGACAATGACACGCTGGTACGGTTTGACTCCCACTGTCAATATTTACATTGTTGTTTCTGCGGTGAATAATCAAATATAATGATAACAGACTTATTTCTTTTCTTTGTGTGTTGTTTGAAAAATTTTTAGATTGATGTTAATTCATTTATCTGCTTTTATTTCTGAAATTGTTTCGGCATATTTTCATCAGTAATGATAAACATTATGGTCAGGGACACAATCTTGGAAGTCTGTGAATTGTAAATATAACTTAAATTATGATATATTACTGTGTGATTTAGGGTAAAGCTGAATACCTAGGGTCTACAGTGGTGGTACCAACTGTCCAACTGGCTTCTGTTGATTACACTCCACCAGCCCTCCAGTATTTCCCATTGCACTGTGGAAACCTGAGTGGTGGAGACGTGCTGGCAGCTTTTGAACTTATGGAGGTAACATTCACTGATGTCTCTGTACCGTTGCAGTGTGAATAAGACTAACTGTTGTAATAATGTCTGCAGATTCAAGAAGCAAGACAATGGAACCTTCCTCAATTAGAAGCAAATGAAGGAGGGTTTCTTATGGTTCCTCGAAACATCCGTCCAGTTCTCAGCACTTACAGGCTGGAGGTTTGAGTTCTTACATGACTTGTGTTGTATTGTACTTTATCTTATGTGGCACCACAAAACAATTCTCAATAGTATTATGTGGTTTTCATTTAAATACAAACCAAACTGCAGCCATTACTGTAGTTTTGTTTTTATATTTTTATATAAATGTTAATCTCCAGGTTTTGTTTTGGGGTCTAAGACAACTGAAAAAAGTTCAACTGCTGTCAGTGGACCGGCCACAGGTAAATAAAGAAACTGTATTTTAATTTTGCACTGTATCTATGAAACCATTAAGTAAGTAAATCTCTAATTTGCCTTTTGTTTCTTTAGGTCTTCATAGAGTGTGCCAACAAATCTCTGCGATCTTCCGTCATTCCAAAATACAAGTCAAACCCAAATTTTCCAACACAGCTTGATGTCATTGAACTAGTACGAACAACATAACATAATGCAAATTCAGTTGTTACACACAAAAACTGCATCAGCATGTTTTAATTCCTGTTGCAGGAGTTACCAGAGAATGAACGAATCCACCCCAATTTGACTATCACTGTCGTGGATTGGCGGGCATTTGGTCGCAGTACACTGGTTGGAAATCACATTGTCAGCAATTTAAAATCTTATACATATGTGCCACCACCAGTCACCTCTGCACTGATCGCTCCCCAAACCCCCTCAACTACCTCATCTTCAACAGCTATTACTATACCAGCCTTTGAAGGTGAGAAATTAGTCTTATATAATGTGAATATATTTTTAAAGCCACCACTGGATACTATTCATTTATTTACTTTAGATCGGAGCAGACAAGCAGAGGAAAGTGTTGCTCTTGACACCCCAAGACCCCATTTTGAAATTTTGGTTGAAGATGATCTCTCACCAGAAGCTTCATCATCTAAACCTGCTGAACGTAAGAAGGAAATGGTGAGTAAAATGATGTGACTTAAGTGGTTTCTAGTTAAATTATTAAGTTAAAATGATCATTGTTATTACTAAGGGTCCTAAGTCAAGCAGATCAAGCAGACGTTTTCGTTCCACTCGGCATAGGAGAAGGACAATCGCTGATGAATCCGCAGAGAGTGTCATTGACTGGTGGTCCAAATACTACGCCTCTGTTGAGAAACTGGTAGGCTAACTCTAGCTTTAGCATATTTACTTTGCAGTTTTTTAAATTGTCCTCTAATCTCTGCTTTACAGGTAAAACAGAGTGATGGTACTACTTTTACACCTTTATTTGAAAAAGGTAGGTTTCTATCATTTCTAAAAAAAAATAATAATAATAATAATTGTTATCATGAACACATTTCGCATTTTTATTGAAATTGTGGCCAAATATGTCATGTTAGCATTAAATATGGTTCTTTTTCATTTTTTGTATTCTGTATAAGATTTGCCATTGACATTTAGAATGGACTAACTAACAGAACAGCACAAATCATATAAAACGCTGTGTTGTTCCCAAGTTGTGTAAATAAAATGCAGTATATGTGTAAGTGCATCCCAACACACACTATTGTTTATTGCAGCTTCCGTGTACCAGTCGTTGCTCAGTGAAGGAATAGGCTCACTTGGTAAGGATTTAGTGCTGGTGCTTAACTGGGCAGAGTGTTGTTGTTGTTAACCTGATTTTGACATCCTGGGTGTCCCTCTTGTCACTGGACTGCATGTTTTGTGTGGATTACTATTTTGATATTCACTGTGCCCTGTATCTATATTATTGATCTTTTAAATTATATTTATAATAGTTCCTAATGTGTCTTTGTTAGTTGGCCATGGCGATGGAGACAAAAAGAAAAGTAAAGGCAAAGACACTCAGTTTCCATCGCCAGTTAACGCCAAGCTTGCTACACTTAAGGTAACTTAAAATACACAAACTATTTAAAAAAATAATAATTTATTAAACTCTTTATTTTACAGCTTTACACCAAGGAGCTGGAGTCAGAGTTTGCCCAATTTAACGACTGGGTTGACACATTTGAGTTGTACAGAGGGAAAGCAAACACAGAAGATGACGATGAAAGATTTGTTGGTAAATTTAAGGCAAGTTTACACCACTTAATACAATGTCAGTCCAGTATTAAAGGTTAGCCTATATTTTTGTGCGATTGTTAATACAGTTATGTGTCTTGTTCACAGGGTCGATTTTGCCTCTATAAAGTGCCTGATGAGGAGGATGAATACTTCCAGGATGATACTGACTTATTCAGAGTCAATCGTGGAATCCCTCAAAACCATTCAGTCCAAGTCCTTATTCGGGTCTATATTGTTTCTGTGAGTCTAGTCTACTATTACATTCCATCCATCTTCTTCCACTTTATCCGGCTGGGTCACGGGGGCAGATTGCTGCCCAATCCTCATAGCACCTGACCCCCCCATGACCCCCTCTGTGAGTGTGAGCCCACAGGAGGGTGGACGTCATGGTCCTTGATGTTAGTTCATAGGGTGCTGCATGTTTTGAGTTATAATTACATTATTAAACTAAACTAGCATATGATCACCAATAAGCACACAGATATATAGTTAAAAGCAAAATAGCATCTTACCAAAATACCTTGCACTATACCTATGAACTACAACACTTCTTTTGTTTTTACAAAACAGGTAAAAAAAAAAAATCTATTACTGTCTTTATTTTAGAAATTAGTAACATGGTATATTCCTTCTTACATTAATGCACTCGTAGTTATATGGAGCTCAATACTGACCGCCCACACCAGTTCCAGAAGTACATTTTCCATTAATTAAAGAGTTCAAAGACATGTCAGAGGCTAACCAGCTAACTGCAAATGTTTTAAATCCAAAAAGCATATTTAAAATGCTAAATTCTGTGAAATGCTTTAATAACCATGCTGGTTATAACATTTCAGAAACAGATTTTAAATAAAGTTATAGGTTTTATGCTCATCAGTCACCACATAGCTGATTATCCCTGAGCAATCTTTTAATATATATTTTTTTAACATAAAGTCTATGGGAAAAAAATTATGAGAAATTTACTTCTAAAACCAGGGAGTGGCTGGTCACTGTTGAACTCCAAACATTTATAGACATTACCTTTCTGTTTAGGCCACCAATCTGCAACCCGCTGACCCGGATGGTGGAGCAGACCCCTACATTGTTCTTCGCGTCGGCAAAAATGAAATCAAAGACAGAGACAACTACATCCCCAAACAACTCAACCCCATTTTCGGAAGGTATTGTCAAATCATTTGTAGCACTGACTTCAAATTAATAGGTAAGGTATGTTTTTTACCCAGGTCATTTGAGATCCAGGCTAAGTTCCCCCAGGAGTCGCTGCTGTCTGTGCTCATCTATGACTTTGACCTGGTGGGTGGAGACGACCTGATGGGAGAGACCCTCATTGATCTGGAGAACAGGTTTTATAGCCGCCACCGGGCCACCTGCGGACTCCCCACTGAGTACAGCGAGTGTGTACACTTCACTGCCAATTATGCTTTAGAACCCAATTTTATTCAATTCATTTTGAGCAACTTTAAAATGTATGTTTGCAGAATAAAATTTTACAAAAAAAAAATTCTGCAGTTCAAGTAAAAATATTTTTGTAAAACTAGATAAATGTTCAGTACCCAACTAGTTTTGGTTTCTCATATTTTTCTTTTCTTTTTTTGACAGAGAGGGATATAATGCCTGGAGAGACTGCCTCAAACCCTCAGAGATCTTGTCTAAACTGTGCAGAGAAAATGGCTTACATGGTCCAAATTTTGCACTGGGACGCATCTCTATAGGAGAAAAAGTCTTTACTGGAAACACAGTTTTCATGCACGATGGTAAATAAACTTTTTTTGTTTTTTTGTTTTTTTTTTTACATTTCACCAGTACATTTATTTTACGGAAAGTTTTAAGAATGTTTTTTGTAGAGTCTAACGAGGGATTGTTTTTATTGCACAGAAGAGCCAAAAGAATGCTATGAGGCTCTATCTCTTAAAGTCCTCAATCAGTGGTCAGACATCATGGGTTATAGCTTGGTTCCTGAACACATCGAATCCAGAACATTGTACCACAATAGTCGTCCCGGCATGGACCAGGTACTAAACTCAAAAAGATGTATAGTAAACTCCACTAGTCACCATAGTAATTTTATGGCAGTTCAAAGCTTGTTGTATCTCATAAAATCTTTGGGATTAATCTATGTTTTGTTTAATTTAGTATTTATTTGGTGATCTTTTTTAGGGCCAGCTAAAGATGTGGGTGGACATGTTCCCAATGGACATGCCTCCTCCTGGACCCTCTGTTGACATCAGCCCCCGAAAACCCAAACCGTGAGTGAATTACCTTTATGAAAACTGCATGCAATACTTTCAAGTTTTATATTTTAACGTTTCTTGAATTACTTATTTTCTCTGAGCAGGTATGAGCTGAGGATCATCATTTGGAACACTGATGATGTCGTTCTTGAGGACACCAACATAATCACTGGTCAAAGCTCCAGTGACATCTATGTAAAAGGGTGAACAGTGATATTGTATCGTACATTGTATTGCTTACTATTCTTCCTCTTTAAGAACAAACATAGATTGTACATTGGATTTTACTTTTATCTTTTTCCATTACATAATCCTAACGAGTATAATCAAAACTTCACTCTTGCTTGTATTGTTTTTATCAGTTGGTTAAAAGGTTTAGAGAATGACCGACAAGAGACAGATGTTCACTACAACTCACTCACTGGAGAGGGGAATTTCAATTGGCGTTTTGTTTTTCCTTTGAACTATCTCCCTGCTGAGAAGGTACTTCAAAAAACATTAGACATGTAGAGCTATAAAATTATATTGTATTTACTTGACTATTTTGTTAAATCAGATGATAGTCGTGCAGCAAAAAGAGCACATTTTTTCTTTGGATAAAGCAGAAAAGAAATTTCCCGCTGTTCTGATTCTTCAAGTTTGGGATTTTGACACACTTTCATCAGATGATTTTATCGGTGAGTTAATATCTATTTTTGCCTTTGGTTATGTTTGGCCTCTGTCTTTGTATTTGGTTACTTTAGTTATGTGTTAATGCTCATTCAGGGACATTGGAGTTGGACCTTCACAAGTTTCCGCCTGGAGCAAAGTCCGCCAAGATGTGCAAAAGAGACTTGTTAACAGCTGGAATGGAGACTATTTCCATCTTTCAGCAGAAGAGGGCCAGAGGATGGTGGCCCTGTTCCAAAAGTGGAGAACTGACAGTATGACAAGCTCTATGATATACACTAATCAGGCATGAAATGATGATCACAGAGTTGTGATTGTGATTGCTAGTTTAGGAATGTGTTACCTCCAGTGCAATGTAGTTGGGATTAAACCTGCCTCAAGATCAAGGGAAAAGTGAATCAAATCATTTTTTTAAAACGCGAACACGTTTCCTGCAGTGGCCAGTATCAATCAAATGTGACCAAGAAAGAAATGCTAGCTGAACCTATAATGGTAGCAAAGGCTGATGCGAGCTATGATTTTTTTTTTTTTTTTAAGTCTAGAAGAATAAAATTGAATAGGACAAACTTTAATTGTCCCCTAAGGGAAATTTGTCTTGGACTCCACATAACATTGAGGACAACAACAAACATTCCACAACATCAAAGATTCAGTAAAAATACATGTTTAGATATCTAAAAATATCTTGCAGAGTACTTGTAATGTGGTTGTAAAGGCTGGGTGTTATAATTTATGCTGACCAGTACTCTCTGATTTCAAAAGGGGAAAGTGGAAGCTGAATTTCATCTTTTGACGGCAGAGGAGGCCACAAAAAACCCAGTTGGTAAAGCTCGCAATGAACCCGAGCCCTTACCCAAACCAAAGTAAGAATGGAATTCCATTTTCCTGGGGGAGTTTATTTGATTCAAAAATTTGCATTTACAATTCTGTTGAAGTTTAGTCTACAAGACTAAGTTAGCTTTTAAGACTATGTGCAAGTTCTGCCCTTTAACAAAACTAAATGATCCAATACTGTATTATTTCATAATTGTTTTGAAAACTAATTCGAGTTGTTGTTCTCTGCAGTCGTCCAGATACATCTTTTTCATGGTTTGTCAATCCACTCAAGTGCTTTGTCTATTTGGTGTGGAACCGTTACAAGAAGTACATCATCCTGGGACTGCTGATCCTGATCACAGCACTGTTCTTGGCACTTCTATTCTATACACTGCCAGGAGCTATTTCTGCAAGGATAGTATCAGGAAAAAAGTAAGAAAACATCTAAAGTTGTTGGTGATGCTACTCTAAATCCACTGAACGACAATGTAGCCAGTCACTGGATTTAATGTATTAACTCATAAATAGTGACAGCTCATGAGCTTGCTTAACATGTAAAATACAAAAATATCCAACAGCACAAAATTAAGTAAATATATTATTAATTATTAATAAAAAGCTTTATTTGTCAATTGTGATACATATATCCAAAAGATATTTGTAAATATGTGTTCAGTGTTTAATCTGTTTTAATTGTGCATTTAATTTTGATGATGGATAATGTTGCTTGTATCATGCACATGTACATGAATGTAGTACATATTTGTGTAAATTATGAGCGAACAATAAAATACTATGTTGGGATAGTATTAGATAGCACTGTTTGCAAACTTTAAATCTGATGTGAAAGAAGTGACCTGCAGTGCATCATTATTAGTCAATAATGTCTGGACCATTAAGAGGCGTGTTCTGCTGTGTTATGTGGATCTGGGGATAAGACGAGGAAGACGATGTAACAGTTTGCTGAGCGCTGTTTGAGCTTCCACTGGGACCTTTGGGGAACATTGCAGAATATGAGGAGGGGCTCATGAAGGAAAGTGAGGGGGGCTGGGGCTGTCCTGAGATGGAGTTATTGTAGAAAAAGTTATTCTGGAGATGAGCTGTGTGCTCCTGCAAACCAGTCACCGAACCTACAACGACAGCCAAGATGTGAGTTATTACCAGGCATAATAGGATTTATGATTAATTATTTTAAGCATTATTTTTGTCTAATACACCTAAACTGAACTGATGAGTTTGGATTCTCTTAATGACTTGCTTGATGCTTTATATAATCTACAGTTCTGCCCACATAAATAACACACGGCATTTGTGTTCCATGTATAAAATAAGCATTGGGACCAATTTTTATTTGGAAAAAATGTTGTCTTACCACAGGTTACTCCTAGTTGCTGGTTTTGGTTTCCTCCAGGTAACGGTGTTTCCGATGCACCCGCAGCGCCCCCTCGAGCCTACAAGAGGGTACAACACACTCATTAGGTTACTGAAAAACACTTCCCTGTACATAATTGATGCAGTGACTTTGTGGGAAGTTGTACCTGGTGATTTCAAGTGAGTGAGGAGCTGGTGAGGTCTGTGGCTATGTGAATAATTGAAAATTTAACAATGTAGTGGATACTGTGCAATTAACTGATGTATTAACCATGAAATCTGCTCTACGCATGTTACAGGCAGTGTTGCTTACATGTCTGACACAGACACTGCAGAGGATTAAATAACAATAGGCTATGTTACGCATTGGAATAGAAACCAACAGCAAACTGTAATTAACAATAGTGACAACTTTGGTGACATATGGGTTTTGCACATCTAGATCCGCTATTGTATGCTAATTATTTAATTGTACATTGTGATGGCTAAAGCGAGGCTTCATGAAACAGCAAAGCACTTGAACCAAAAGTGCAGTGACTTTGAAATACTTTGAGTGGTGATGGTTAAGTACTACAATATGACTTAGGATATGGTTCAATAAACTACTGTACATCCCAAATATTTTTCCCTGTTGTGAAGGGATCCAGTATTTTGAACTTGGCTCAGAAATTTCAAAGTGGAACTTGTTTGGATCTGACCTTTGCTTCTTGGAGTTTCTTCTTTGCTCTCCATTTGGCAACCCTTAATCTGGTCTTTTCACGACGCTCCCGCAACTGCAAAACAAATGTGTGTAGAAATTACAACCTGCAGCTTTAGATCTTCACTGAACTTTGAGTGGCTTTTGGTATTGTGTTCTTACTACTTCAGATAGTTGAGGTTGAGGAAGAGTCTTCTCCAGTTCTCTACATTTCATCCAGCTGCGCCTTTGCTGCTCCTTTCTATGTTTTTTGTATTCTTCAGGTAAACCGAGAACTCTTCTCGACCAGGGGTGCTGAGTAAAGGTGCTGAACGAAGAGGATGGCATGGAGGCAGCTAGCTGGGACATTATAGCTAAAAGGGTAAGGTCAATCGTTTAGTGTTAAGTATTAAAGAACAAACGGTTTTCTTATAATATCATGTAGTATTCATTATCTACAAAGTTATGCATAGGCTTTTAACTCTCACTGTATTTACTCAACCTTGAGATAGGTAAGACTGCAGTGGCTAGTTTTCAAATATGTGATAGAAATTAAAAGGCATCCTCACAGATGGCCGATCCAGACGAGGTTCCTGGTGCATTTATCATACTTGTCTGTGGTCCTGCCCAATCTGCCCCATTTCTTGTAGCCTAATAATAATATAAAATAAAGTGTTAATCAACAAAAAATATGAATAATTTAAAAAGATTCACTTTATTATTCAAGTACATAATTTGTCACCTAAAAAACAATGTCATTTTCAACTCATGATCTTACATTTGACTCTGGTGCTCGATCAAAGATGGCTCCTCCATCTTGCTCCTCCTCTGGCTCCTCTTTGATATAGATCACCTCATCTTCCTGTTGTGGCTCCTGCTTCACCTACATCAATAAGACACAATTGTATAACATATAAATATAAAACTGAGCATAAAGTATATTTTATTTAGTATTACCTGTGGAGGGGAGCAGGGCAGTGTTGAACTGTCTGCATGAGCTGAAACTTCAGAGGTGCTTGAGCCTGTTGTCGACTGCTGCTCTGACTCAAATGAAAGGGCCTGGATTCCTGTCATGGTACCTTCTTCAGTGTTTGGCTGCAGAGTGATGGTCCATTCGAGCTTGTGTTCTTCTGAATTATTTACAGAGGAATCTTGATTCAAAGCTGCTTAACAAAAGACATGGTAGAGATTGTTATTAACTGAAGTGATTTTTGAGGCTCATGTAGATGTTAGGTGGGTTTTCCAAAATGAGAATAGATATGAATTAGAATGGATAAGCCTTACAACTTGGACTATACTATACTAGTTTGCATAGTAGTATTGTTATTAAAATGCTGCTCCATAACTATAGCAATAAAACTATTATGATTCAGATTCCAGTTATTATAGTGTGAACAACCATACTAAGGATTAATGATTCTGACTGACACTTGAACTTCAATCTCTAAAAGGTTTCTCTTATGTTGGACTGCATGTTGCATACCTGCACTGTTGTCCAGACACTCAGGAGATGTGTTCATTAAAGACAGTATTATGGCTGATGCACTGGAACTGCCTCCGCACACATCTGATTGACTGTGCCCTCGCCCGCTCTGTCGTCCACTGGTTTGAGGAGATGTACTTGTAGTTTTGATTTTAGTCTGTCCAGAAGAGGAGGGGGCTGTGTTTGACTGTGGAAACTCAGAAGCCGCTCTCTGTCCTGTGGCCTGTCCCGTGGGCGTATAGAGGTGTGAGAGAGCTGCGGCAGACACATGCTGCTGTAGCTCCTCCTCTACGCCCTGTCGATAATACTTCAACTTGAGTTCAGTGTAGCGTAGCTTTGCTTTTATGTTGTCATTCTCTTTCTCCTTGAGGACCTTCTCTCGCTGCAGAGTTTCCATGTCTCTCTTCATCACCGCTACTTGGGATTTCAGCTCCTCAAATTTCACACCAACAACTTTGAGCATCTCAGCCAGGACTGTCTCCACTGCGCCATTGACCGCTCGCTCCACCACGGCACCCATCTGTCCCCGAATCAACGAAACGGCAATGCTCACGTCCATTGTGCTGCCGGCTGGAACAAATTTAGATTTTGTTAGAATGAGTTAGTTAGAATATTAATAAACATTCATTCAAGATCAGTTTGGTAAGAGACCCAGACTACTCATTAGATTTAGCCATTACTCATTGACTCATTAGATTTTAGTAGTATATGTAGCAAAAAATAACTTAATATTATTGACCCAGACTTGCATGTATATCAATGTAACAATTATCCCATGAAAACTTTGTACAACATACTTCATTAACATTATGTGCAGTTTACCTATATTGGGTAAATATATTACTTTTCTTTGCACTTCTGAATAGATTAGGGTGACCAGATTTGCAAAATAAAAAACTGGGACATCCCTGGTTTTAGTTGGTTGATAATAATAAAATTGCGAAATGAAAGCTGTTGTGAATCAGTGTAGTCTCATTTTTTAAAAATGTTTTTGTCATTTTTAAGCATCTTTTCTGTATTTTTAATTTTACCTAAACAAATGACAATGTATTTGTTTACTGTTGGCAGGGATCAAATTTGTCAAAAAAAATAGGGACGCCTGGGACATTTCTTGTATAAAACTGGGACAAATCACTGGTTTTGGGTAAATCTGCTGGGACAGGGGACACAGGGCCCCAAACTGTGTCTGTCCCGGGTAAATAGGGACGTCTGGTCACTAGATTAGATACTGCAGCTCAAACTTAAACTAATTGCAACCATTTTAATGATTCACTGCACTGATCACCGCCAGTCTGTCGCATATAATTTAAAATGGGAAAATAATAATAAGGTGTGTTAGTTAAACTGTAATAACAATATTAATAATAGCAATATTGAATACTAACCGTGCTACGTGATGAAGCAACAATCTGAAGCCTGGTCAATCAAAAGCTCTGCCCTGGTCAAAGAAAGCTCCAGCGGTGGGTCCACTAATTTACAACGAAGTCACAACACAAAAAACAAGGTTGTAATAGCTATTTTTTTTAGCTTGATTAAGTATGGACCGAGTATTTTTCTACATTGTTCACGTTACTAAAAACAAAAACACAGAAGGGGATGTGTTTCCGGGTCATCAAAGATAGTCTATTGAAGAGAGATGAGAGATGCTTCAGTGACCTATTCATGGATCTAAATGGTTCGTCTCATCCTGGTCTCATCTCCTGCTTGTTTCAGTTTCAAAACTTTATTATTATTTAATCTGAACACAAATGTAAGTGTGGTGCAGAATTAATCATGTCCAAAAGTCAACATCAATTTACAAGTAGTTTTATATTGCCCTCTATCCATCCATCCATCCA
This sequence comes from Odontamblyopus lacepedii, assembly GCA_034769755.1. Lineage (NCBI taxonomy): Eukaryota > Metazoa > Chordata > Actinopteri > Gobiiformes > Gobiidae > Odontamblyopus > Odontamblyopus lacepedii. Next base: position 18,728,508 of record CM068356.1, read on the forward strand.
TCTTCTCCCGCTTAATCCGGCTGGGTCGCGGGGGCAGTTTGCTGCCCAATACTCATAGCACCTGCCCTCTAGTGGTGCGGAATGCGATAACATGTAAACAATTAAGCCTATTCATTAATAGACTTATTCTTTATCAACTTCAACAAAAGAGACACAGTAACAGCTTTTTAATAACTATGATTATGTATTGACAAACATTATTGATTTTTTGTTTTGTTTGGTTTTGCAGCTCAGGTGTGGCGCTCTCCCACGGAGGACAAACCCAGCAATTGTAACAAAGTGAAGTATGAATAAGTCCAAGGTCTGGAGATGCCCTGGCTCTTTTCCAAACCTTCTGATTCCACCATAAGGCCCCTTTTAAAAGATAACCTTTGGTGCAACAGGGTCATCTCCCTTCAGAAAACACAAGAAGTTAAATTTCTCATTATAATTTCAATCTACATTTTCTTAGTCTTAATTATACCTTGCCAATAGCTCCTCTTCGATCTTGGCCTTCTCTGCAGCTAAAAAATTAGCCTCCTTCTCTCTCCTCCGCTGCTCCTCCTCTTCCCTCTCTCGTTTATCTTCCTCCTCTTGCTTTTTACGCTGGTATTCTCCTCTCTCACTCACAGACATTTCTTGGAGCTTTAAGTTTTCTTCTTGGAGCCTTTTCTCCTCCAACAGTTTCAAACGCTCTGTTTCAGCTGTAGAAAATCAAAACACTACTATATAAAGCACTGTATAAATCCAATGCATCATTATTATTATTGAAATGCATAAGTCATATACATTTTTGTCATCCTTTATTGTGCAGTGATTAGTCTATATCTGAACATGTCTGTGTTAGATTTACCCTTTTTCCTCTGCTCCTCCTCCTCTCTCTTTCTCTGGAAAAGCTCTATCTGTCTCTTTCTCTCCTGTTGCCTCCTCATCTCTCGCTCGTGCTGCTCCTGCTGCCTCTGCCTTCTCCTTTGCTCCTCTTCCTCTCGCTGCTGTTTCTCCTCATCCTCTGCCTGCTTTTTGAGTCTGGAAATAAAAAAGTTCAGTTGTATTTAGGTAATTATCGTTCATTCACATTTTTCTGACAGAATAAGCCAATTAAGTTAATTTTTTGTCAGTTCAATTTAAAGGTGCACTATGTAACCTTTCTAGTGTAGAGTCCGCCACCAATATTAAGCAATATTGGTGCAATATTAACACCTGTATTTGAATACATGCAAGATAGATATATTTAATATAGTTGGCTACATTCTAGGAAAAGTAATAGTATTTAATAGTGACTAGATTGTGGACACCAGAAAAGTTATAGTGCACCTTTAACTAAAAACAAAAATAAAACAAAAAATGTGTGCTTAGATATGTCAGTGTATTGTCTAAAAATGAAAAATCCTTTTTTCTGTCTTGAATATTATTACAAGTTGCATTTAAGAGCAAAACTAAAAAAAATTCTTAGGTAAATTTGAGACATACTAACACTTCAAAATAACAATGAATGAACTTTACACCTGCTCTCCTCTGCCCTTCTCTGTCTCTCGTTCTGCAGCTCGCTCCTCATTCTCTGCTCCAGTTCCTCTTTTTGCTGCTGCCGTCGCTGCTCTTCCTCGTCCTGCCTCCTCTTCCTCTGCTCCTCCTCTCTTTGGATCCTCATTTTCTCAGCTTGATGATCTGTGGCGTAATCGTCTTGGTTTATTATGGACTGCTCTTTCATGACCACCTGAAATATTACAATGACAATACAATACATTACAATGAATCTTAAACAGCTTAATACGATGTTAATGTGAACAGTACGTGGGCTTTACATTCAGTCTCAAGTATTGTTGATCAGACCATAGAGTGCTTAACATTAATTCTGACTTAGTCTTAATACTTAATACAAAAACTGGCTTGCCTGCAAATATACCCCACATACCAACATTTGAAATAATGAATGATAATAATTTGTATTTTTTGCTTGTGGTGAATGGTAATAATGTTAGATTGTATTATTTTTCTATAATAGCAGACAATAAGGGTGCAGTCATATTTGTCTTGGTCTGATCCTGGCTTGAGCCCAGTTTACTCCTGATGTAGTCCTGATGTTTGTTTCAGTTTAGTCCCATTTTGAATGTGGTGAACACAGCCATAGAAATAACATTTTATCACTCATTCTAACATTAGATCTCTGTCTCACTCTTACCTCAGATTTGGTTGGATTGAGCATAAGTTGCTCCTCCGGGATCATGACTGTGGAGCAGGAGGACAGGCGGCTGTGGGACAGGGACATGGGGGCAGTGGTCCCTTGGAAGGTCCCGCCTTCACAGGACGAAGACAGGGACTTCTGAGAGCTGCTGTGTTTCAGACCAGATCCACTGGCCCCTGATCGCAGAGACCTCATAGACCTGCTGAGTTTGTCCGCTTTCAGTCCAGGCTCCTTTATGATGAAGTGATCCGTGTCTGCACGGTCTTCAATCATGTCCAACTTTGTATTTTTGTGTTTTTGTTTGGCAGAAAGACCGATAGTTCCTTGTTTGTTGGCCTCCTCTTCAGTATCTTGTTTGCTGTTTGCAATTTTGTCAGTTAAAAGATCAGATGTCATTTTGTCTGAAGAAAGGGTAAGAAACAGTGATTCAGTTTCAGTTGTAATTTTTTATGTTTTGGCAATCTATCTGAGACAAGGTCGCTTGGTGTTGCATTTTTTGTATGAAACATGCTTTATAAGTTTGATTGATTGAAGGTCTATTGAGGTACAGTAAATTGATAACAAATCAAATGTAACCTAGATTCATGGCCATGAGAACAATACATATAGAGAAAATAACGTTCCCTACCTAATACGTCCCCTACCTAATATTCACATTTCTTCTTCAGACAGAAGACAAAATTTAAAATATTTATTTGGAAAAAATACAACTTCTCCTTCTTTGCAAAAGTCTGTTCAATTTAACTTAAAAGATGGAACATTTTGTTGTATTACCTGATGGACTATCTTTGTCTTTTGACTTTCCTCTTCTTTTCTTCTTGTTCCTGTCAATGGTCGCATCCTCCGCATCAACAGTATCTATATTCACACTTTTATCATTTGTCTTCTTTATATCTTTTGTCTTTGCTTCTTTTCCCTTTACTCCTTTAGTCTGATGGGATAGATTTTTACAATAAATAAGGCTTTGTCTTAAGAATTGTAATTAACATTTCTTACAGTATTTGTTGAATGAGGTTTGCTATCATTCTTATCTGGTCCACTATCAGGTTGAGAATCATGCAATGTTTTTCTTTCTTCTCTGTCTTTTGTTGAAGCAATTTGGTCGTTGGGAGTTGATCTAGCGTCTTTCCTTTTTGCCCTAAGTCGAGAAATTACAATCAATAAACCCACAACCAATCAGATTCATTATCAGTAAATGAAGTTATGCATTCACTTGTTGGATAAAGAACTCTCTTTAGTGCCCTTAATTTTGGTCAGCTTCTTACTGTCTTTCACAGTATTTTGTTCTGGTGCATAACTGGGGTTAGTGTTGGTGGCTGGAATTTCATTTGGTTTATTTATTGTCACGGCTCTGTAAAAGAAAAAAAAAACTTGTGTGGTCAATATAACTAATTCTGTACTTCCAATATTTCTCATGTTTGGTATTAATAAACAAATATGCATGAGGATGAAATGACGCTAACTCCTGCTGTAGTGAAGACAATTGTCCGCTTAGGAGGTCCTTTTTGTCTTTTACTGCAGTGTCTTCTCTTGACTTTGTTTCAAGTTCTGTCCTATCCAGAGTGGACAGGCATGGGACAATATTTTCATTAAATGCATCTAGTTTAGGGCTCTTAATTCTTGTATTTATTTCAGATTTGGTATCTTTTACATCACTATGGTCCATGGCATCTGTAAGTAGAATATTTCTGTAAACTTAATATAGATGATAATGATAATTATATAAAATCTAACTACTTTCAATCCAAAAATCTTCAATGTCAAATATGGTGTTTACCCAAGTCAGAATAGGCTTTAACTGATCCAGGACCAGAATCTGTTGATCTCTGGGGGTTTGGAGGCTTAAAAAGGAATAAAAGAATTACATTACAATTAAACTAGACATGTGTTCACTGTAAACTGCAATATTGATCTATAACGGCTTAATAATCATAGAAATACTGACTTCCTGTTTAAAACTGCAGAGCCTCCTCATTATACCATTTCACCATAGCAGATTTTCATTTACTTGTTTTTATTTTGAAGCTATATTTTAAGCTTACCGTATTGATAGATAGACCTTGTTGAATGTCAGTTATCTGTAAACCTGTCTTCTTATTTTCGTCTAGAAAGATAAAAAATGGTTGAAAAAAAATGGCCCACGTGATTTAAAATAAGGTTTAAGGAATACAAAAATAGCCTTTTTTCTTATTATGTACTGGCACTTGTGATGTGCTGTTCAGGCTGCAGCATTACAATCCAAGGCAGTTTCTCTCCTTTTGCTGACACCACCTGAAGAGCTAATCAAAATAAAAACACTATTGTTATCTTAAAGTCTTGTGTTAATTTAATTTTGACTGGCATAAAGTGAGTATGCTGTGTGTGAGAGGGTGAGAGGGAGGCTGTATAATTGACCAATGGAATAAAATATATTTATAGTCATACTACATGTTTACAGCTGTTTAAGCGTTTAGTCTTTACTTTTTTACTTTTTATTACATACTTTACCTTGTTCTTGAGTGCAGTTCTGGATGTGATCTAACATTGAGAGTTGGATAATTTCACCATCAGGGCCCAAGATCAGACTCCCCACAGACTGACCATTCAAATCTAAATGATATGATTATGTTTAGGTCTTGCAGAAATAAAAAATATATATAATCGTTTGACTCCTCAGTTGTTTTACCTCTGAGCTCGAGTGGCAGGACCCCCCTCACCACCTCTGTACTGTTGGGGACTCTATATTCATCAGAAAGTTTTTGTAAAAATGCTAAAGAGCTTTGACGACCTGGGCCCCTTTTTCCAGTGAGCAGCCCAAGTGGTACAGTACACTCTGGAAGTATAACAGTAAGTACCCAGTAAAATTTACTTAAATATGACATTTTAAATAGATGTGTCATACCTTCTTCCGGATTTAGTAAAATATAGTTATCAGATGCATGTCCCTCAGTTATTCTGCAGTTCTGTGTCTTGTGCTTGATGGGCAGATTGACAGTCTTTTGTGTTCTCTGCTTTTGGGCCTTTTCTTGTGAAATTGAATCAAAAAAGTTAAAATACATACATAATTTCTAGTACATAAACAAATTGTATAATTGTATTGTTATTATATCGTAATGCATGAGATACTGTGTCCAAGTATTTCCCTTGTGGATGAATAAAGTTTGTCTAAGTAAGGATAACTACAGTACCAAAACCAGTATATGCTGTTTTACATGTTTACATATTTTATTTTTACAATGATTTTTAGTAAGTTTCCATGAATCAAATACTATAAACATACTTCTAATTGAATAAATATGTTTATTAATTTAAGTATAAGGGGCATATTGATAAGCATTATGTAGATTCAAATAAAATATCATTTAGTAATTTAGAGTTTTCATACAATTTTTCTCTTCTTACCCTCATATTTCTCAGGCACCAGTCGAGGGAGGAAGGGCTGCAGAGGTACATTTGTGTTTTTTGAAGGCTGGACATCCAATGGCTTGTGACTTAACCCTCTTGTTTTCCCTGCTAATGTTTCTTCTATTGACGGTAGGTGGTCTACACACTGTTCTTTGAAAAACTCACCTTTTACCTACAAAAATACATAATAAGTATATCTGTCAAGAAGATATGATGTGCCCAGAGAGAGACACAATAAAGCTTTTTGTATAGAACACAGATAGCTCACTTGTACTTGAGGTTCACTTACCCGGTCTGGATGAACTCCGTAAGATTCAAACTTGACTAGCTGTCCCGTATTCAGAGGAGGAAGCAACACCCCTATTTTTGGAACAAAAGAAAATTGGTTTTGCTATGTTTTTAGTGTGCTTTATTTCACAAGCTATACTAAAACACTTACCTTGTTTAGATTGTTTTGTATTTGACTGTTTGGGGGATGCCTTGTCCAGATATCTTTTACCATGGTCATTACTGCTGTTTGAACCTGATGGCTGAGTTCCACTGGGAACATCAGTCTCTTCCACTAGTTCACTCTGCTCCACACTGGTCCTTAATGGATTCTAATGGAAAAGGTTCAATGAAATTGTATTTTTACATTAAACAAACATAATTAAGTCTTTGTCTACTTCAGAGGTAAAGGCTTCCATATTATTCCAAGACTCTGCAGTTACTGAGGGCATCTGAAGAAACACGTCTATCCTCTTTTTGTGTCCATCTACAAGAAAATACTGTTCAATTAAATAAGAATTCCTACTGAAAATACAATACATTCCTAAATATATAAGAGCATCAAAATCACAACTTTGTGGAAATAAAAAATAATTTACTCATGGGAGATGAAGCGAAGAGTAAGTAGTGATCCTGAACATAAAGAAACCACATTTGGTCCTAATGAATAATTTTGTATCATGTATTTTACCTTCATGTTGACTTTGTTGTACAAGAAAGTCTCTATCTGCAGAGAGTGGCAGTTGTATTCCCACATGATGCTCTGAAGTGGACTCTTTATAATGCACAGTCTCAAAGTATTTTAAATCAGGAGGATGGGGAAGGTTAAGAGTTGGAACTGTGGTGGTGGGAAGCCCACGATTGCTTTCCTAATAAAAACAATATTATAAAACTGCAGCTACTATATATACTATAAATATTGGTATTATGTTTGTTTCTTTCTTACATTTTCTCCATTGTTGTTGAGGATAGAGCATACTGAGGTGATTTCTCCCTGCTGGATGGGCTGAGCACTGCACTCTCCATAATAATTTCTTTCATAAGAATTTGATGAACGCGCTGTCAAAGTGACCAAACCCTGTAAGAACACCATGTGCACAATTCAATCATTTATGTATGCTATTTCATATATTTAAAATTATTCTTTGATTTCCTAATACCTGTGAGTACAGTAGCAGTGCCCCTCTCCGGGTGCTGAAGGTTTTGGGGAGAGTAGACTCTGGTGTTGTGAACACACAGTTACTGGTGGACAGTTGCAGCAAAGGGCCACGGGCCTTCCAAATGTGGTAATCCTGCATTTAGATTAGACTCTAGAACTATATTTAGATTTTTATGAACACATTTATACAGTACAATCTGCAAAAAACTCAGTACTTAGATAAGTCATAATATAAAGTCATAATATAAAACAATTATATCACAGATCAATAATTATAAAAATATTTAAATGAAGGTATTGCTGTCATGTTGCACAGAAAAATAAATAATAAAAATACCATATTTAAGACCACTTTTCATGGATAAATAAATTTTATGCCATACTATGGAAGATTTTAGCTAAAGGAACATTTCCATGGAAACAAGCAGGAGCAGGCCCTCCTCCAGGCCAGATAAGAGTCAAGTCTGTGGAAATGCAAGCTCGCTCAAAGCAATAAACAACATAAAAATGGCTTTAGTGTTTATGTTGTGACTAATAATGCAATAAATCAAATAAATGACAGATTAGTGTATGAGTTATACCTCTGGTGTGAAGCATACATCCAGTCGTCCATTTTGCTTCCCCTCACATGGAACAAACTGACCACACCCTCGACTCAGCACTGACAGGGGCAAATCCTTCATATCACTCTCTGTCAGAAACAACTACAAATCTCTAACACAAAGCAGCCCACAACATTATTTAACACACCTTAACACATGCTTTTAATGGATGGGTTTTTAGCCTACCTGACAGGCTCTGCTGGTGAGTATGTTTGGACTTAATCCCTGTTGCTAGGCTTGTTTAAGGTGGTACTGTGTGTCTCTGTTACCGTGGCTGCAGCACACACACACACACACACACACACACACATGGCCTGCTGCTATATAAACTACAAAGACAATTTAATTATGTTCACCCGTTCTGACAAACAACTGCACCTAAAATGAATTTGCACCGTTTTTATTGTCTATTTTAAATTTTTCTTCATTTCTTTCTTTCTCTCACTTTTATTCTGTTTTTCATTCCTATTTTTCTTTTCCCTTCTGATTTGTCACATTTGTCTCATTCATCCATTGACCTATTTACTATCTAAATAAAAATGATCTTTTCAGGTTTTCCTATTTTTTTTATAGATTGGCTTTTATAGTTTAGTCTTTTTTTTACATTCTTTGATATTCTTGTTTATTTTTGTCCATTTAAAATTATTACATTTTTATTCAATTGTCTTATGTTCCTCATTGTTTTCTTCTGTTGTTGTAGAGAGAAGATGTGGTGGAGAGGAAGACTAGAAGCCAGTAGCAGCATTTGGGTTCAATTTAAACACTTTTGGTAATGTTGTGTTTTCAACCTTGACAACACAATGAAAGACAATAATTTTCAGATTATTGCAAGAACCATGCCAAAAAAAGTACATACCCGGTCAAAAGCCAAGGTGAAGATCCATCTCTAGGTCATCTTCTGCAGATAACCCACAAATATTCTTCGAAAGAGACATGAAATTCTCATGAACATACAAGGTAGAATACACTGATTTATTTTTTAGTTAAATTTATTTATCTTAGTTTCGGGTTATTTTACAGAGTCCATACAGTAACAGGATTATTCATCAAAGCTTTGTACCTATTTGACTGAAACTTTGGAATAGTTTATGTAGCCAACATTAGAGCCAGAGACTGTGATTAGAGCTCTTTACTGTAAGAGGCCATGCGAAAGTGCTAGTATGTTAAATCTGCTTTTTAAAAACATTTGCTGTTCGTCTGTAATAAATGTTATATAGCATAGCATGTTTGCATGCACACTGTTCACCGCAGTGTAGAGAAAGCGGTGGCTCTAAGTTTTAATCTTCACGTACAGAGGTGCAGCTCCTCACGTGCAGAGGTGCGGCTCCTCACGTGCAGAGGTGCAGCTCCTCACGCGCAGAAGTGCAGCCATTCACGCGCAGAGGTGCAGCTCCTCACGCGCAGAGGTGCAGCTCTTCACGCGCAGAGGTGCAGTTCGCAGCAGGAAGAGGGACCATGGACCTTTTATTATATATCTATGAGACAGACGCACCACTGTCAAGACAGAGCAGGTCCCGGAAGCAGCTGTTTGCTTAGGCAAAGTAAAAGATTATTCTTATTAACCTGACAGTAGCCTACCTTGTACCAAGTCTCTAAAATTCTATTTAAAAAATGTAAATAAAAAAAGAAGTTGTAGCCACGCAAATGGTGACTAAGATGTTTTATTTTCATAATTTATTCCTAAAATGCACCAAGCTTTTATTTTGAAACTGGATACAATGATTCGCTCTTGTCTCATGCATGCTGTTGCACCGTTAATTTAGAAGCACAGACAGGAGTCACAAGGGCAGTTTCTCCCACAGACAGGGCCGGCCCCCCCATTAGGCAACATAGGCAAATGCTAAGGGCGCCGCCGCTCCACTAGGGGGCGCCGAGCGCAAAAATCGGCGATGGGGGATAAAATCCTCCACTGTCTAAAACATCGTCACTATGAACAGAATGAAAGTAAATCAGCAATAAAACCAGTAAACAACGCCTCATTTGGCGCCCCCCTGCACTGTTAAAGAGTTTATGTTGTTAAACTTGTCATTTAAAAATACTGCGTTGCCCCTTTGAAGTTTGGTCGTGTTTTTTGTTGTTGTTGCTGGACATGCTTCAAACAGCCAAGCTGGCCATACCGGCTTGTCAAAGCCTGATCCCGTTAGATCTCAGAAGCTAAGCAGGGCCGGGCCTGGTTAGTACTTGGATGGGAGACCACTGGGAATTCCAGGTGCCACAGGGGGGCGCCAGTCACAAAAAACTGGTGTTGTGTCCTTAGGCAAGACATTTCACCCACATTGCCTAGTGTGAAAGTGATGTGTGCATGGCAGGATTCCCTTGAAAAAGAGATTAGTAATCTCAATGGGACTTTCCTGGGTAAATAAAGGTTAAAAAAAAAAGAAAAAGCTGTAGCTAGAGCGAGGAGCGAGCTGAAACAACGTCACTTGTTGGACTATGTCAAAACGTCCCAAACTGTCTGGTGCTCAGGGTAGGAAAAAAAGGAAAGATGAGGAGGAAAAACGCAACAAAGACAGAGGTAATGTTCCAGTAATGATGATGCCATGATTGTTTTCCTGTTGCAGAAAGAAGAATTAAATTTGAGAGTCATTGACTATTAGCAAGTCATATAAGCCAGTCAATAAATAGCTAGCGTTAACTGCATCAGTTTATAGAAGCAGACTTTTTTTTATAGCAGTATCAGACTGACTTTGATAGAATGGCAAAGCTATAACGGAAACGAATAATGTAATTGCCTCCTCCTTAGCTTCCTCAGGTAAAAAGGTCTATAGCAATACTGTAGATCTAGATTATTCACCAGGTGCCACTTGTTATGTTGTTCTGTATTTGACACCTGGTTAGCTAAACATTACTGTGTGTTTTTGTTGTGTTAAACTTTCTATCAGTGTACTCATGCAATAAGCTTACTATATGGATATACTAACAATACTTAACTCTTTCTCTTTACTCTAGGATCCGTATTGATTATTTTAGTTCCACTGTAATGATATAATAAGCCTACTAATACAGTATATACAGTATATTAATTAATAATATAATGAGCTTTTCAGAAACATCTATTGGCAGTATTTTTTTTATTGTTTTTGCAATCCAAGGGGTGCCACCTGAAATCTTGCCTAGGGTGTCAAAATGGTTAGGGCCGGGCCTGCCCACAGACCACAGGCTCCTCTGAAGTAGAGGTAAGATCGGGCCTAAAAAATCCAGCCCGACCCGACCCGACTCGCGGGTATTAAAACCCGACCCGACCCGAGCCCGACCAATTAACTTGATTTGCAGGCCCGAGCTCGAAGCAAACCCGAAATATCATGCGGACCTGCGGAGGGCAAGATTATTAAGAGGGCGTCGTTCACGTGCGCAGAGCATGCGCTGGCTCTGCTCTGGTTCTGGCTCATGCTCTGCGCACGAATTTAACTGTTTAACTATTTATTTAAAAAAAAAGTCAGCGAGAGAGAAGCCCGGCCCGACCCGACCCGACCCGAAGCAATGATTGACATTTTAGGCCCGACCCGACCCGAATTTCGGGTCGGCTCGGGCTCGGGCTCGGGCTCGGGCTCGGCTTAAGATCTTACCTCTACTCTGAAGAAGAGCAGTTTCCTGCTCACACAGGTAACAAGCTCAGATCAAACGCCATAAAACCATAGACTGTATAAAAGAATATATACGGTCTATGCATAAAACCCAGAGTTTTAATAAACATCAGTGCCTCTACAAATGAAAAGTATTCGGAGGGGTCTTTATGTGCCAACATGTATTGATACATGTTGGAATGATACATGTAGATACTGTCTATGGCTGAGCACATAGATACTGTCTATGGCTGAGCACATAGATACTGTCTATGGCTGAGCACATAGATACTGTCTATGGCTGAGCACATAGATACTGTCTATGGTTGAGCACATAGATACTGTCTATGGCTGAGCACTAGGCGGAGCTCTGATCAAGAGGCTCTGTCCGAAGTGCTTCAGAGGAAAACAGGCTGACAGGAGAGTCGCAGGACAGGTTTGTTGTGTCTTTTTTCTTTAGCATAAAACTGAACACTTATGCAGTAATACTATTTGTAACATTTAATTAGACAGTAAAATAAGCATTTGACGTAGACTTAGTTCTAAGCGTTTATAATTGCCAACACAGTAACGTAGCCTATATACAATCTTTTATGCATAAACTCGAACGACAATAAGCTGTTAACCACAGAATATATATAATATATATGGATATAATATATAGTACTCGAACTGGAAGGGTATTCGGAATTAATGCACATTTAAGATCCCAACAAGTTACTTGCGCTTTCCCTTTACGGAAATACCCGTGCTATAACACTACAGTAAGTCACGTAGACTTTGCTTTACAGTCAGTGGCGTCTTTTCCTTCCAGGCATGGCTGTGTTCGCGCACTGCTCCGTGCTCTTTGAGCTCAAGGGTTTGCCTTTCAAAGACAAGAAGAAAATCAAGCTCGCAGTGACCGATAATGGAGGGAACATGGCTTTTGTGGTCAATAAACAGGTCAGCTCTCATATCATTGAAGTTAACACAACAGGAACTTACTTTGGTTATTTACTTCCTGGCTGTATTACTGTGGAGTTATAATTGCTCATTTTTCACAAAGCAATTCCTGGCTGCCTTGCTAGTACGTAATAATAAAATACATGCATAATATCTATATATTCTATATATTTGTATTTGTACAAGTTTGCATAGAAATATTCTTTGGACTAGATGCATAAAGTTGTAAACGTTGTCATTTAAAGATACATTGATTGAGTTCCACTTACAGAGACACCCCTTTTATCACTGAGGGTATATGACCTTTTTGTATCATCGTCACCTCTTCTCCAGTGCTCTTTTGTTGTGGTCAGCGATGTGTCCAGTCTGAGTCCCAGCAGACTCCGTAACATTGTGAAGCACCAGATCCCTGTGGTTGGAGTGAACTATGTGCACCGCTGTCTGGGGGCCAACTGTCGACTGCCAGTGGAGGATTTTAAGTTGGACATTTCCACTCCGGCAAAATATATTCCTAATGTATATAAAGGTATTGAATTTTATTTGTCACCAATCAAGTTTACATTGTATAAAATATAGTACTTAATAGTATCAAGTATAATACAGTTGAGTGCAGATCATTTCTCCTTTGTAGCACCTGCCTATAGATGAAATGTTTTAGACTATAATGAACATTTTGTCCTAGATTTTAAAAATATGGACAAATGTGGAAGCATTTATATGTGCTAAAATGAAAACAGCAGTACAACAGTAGACTATAAATATGCAATTGAAAATCAAGATGAATAACTATTAAAATAGACTTAAATCTAAGCATCTCTGTGCAAATGGAGTAAACTATAGAACTTTAAAAAAGGAACATTACATTATGCATTCATCTAGAACTAGGGGTGGGCGATATCTCGATATTTAAAATATATCGAGATATTTTTGAAACTCGATATGAATTCTGACATATCGATATATCGCTATAATACTTATGTTTACTTCTGGTTTCGCCGCTTCGCTTGTCTCGCCTTCTCTGTGCCGCGCTCGCCTCCACCTCCTGCTTTTGTCCCCCGAGCTCCTGGAGCCCGGAGCTGGCCGCGGACTAAACCAGGACTCGGACTAAACCAGGACTAAACGCGGCTGCAGAGCCCGGGGCTCGGTGGCGGACTAAACCAAGACTAGGACCAGGGCTCTACAGTGCGCCCATTTCACTTGCATTTGTAAATAGTAAATATTTCGTAAATATTTCGTCATGCGAACGTGGAAAACAAAACAGGCGCATCTGTACGAGTGCTTCTGCAGCCACAATAAGGAGCTGCGCCGACGTAACATGACGAGTTAAACTTTCTTAATGCACGTTTCCCAGCGCGAGCGCAACCACATGACACCTCCGACCGCGCACGACTCCAGCATACGAGCTCCGCGTGTGGCTGATATCACTCATACGAACAAACTCCGCTTCAAAACACACCCACGCCCCCTTAACCGAGGAGCGCCCCGCAGCAGGACCCACGCTGTCGCTGGACTTCCTTCTCCGCCAAAGCGAGAGCTTTGTCTTGGTCTTGTCTCGGACTCGAGCGCATTTGGACTCGGTCTTGTCATGGACTCAAGGTCTGAATACTGAGTGCGGTCATATTTCATTACGGGCCGCTGCTGTCGCCAATAAACTCATACCGGTGTGCAGGAGCGTGCGGGGCTTCTCTCTGCAGCCTGTGCCAAATGCCAAATAAATCTGTTTGTCACAATGTGCGTTTGATTTGGTAAATGTGCAGAGACTAAATACCACTTTAAAACAAGAGAATGTAACTCCAGTTTGGAATTTGAAAATACAGGTTTAAAAATCCTGCACACTTTATTCACTTTGAAGCAGTTTTGTGTAAAGTGCTACTGGAAGTTCTAATGAATATTAATCAGATAAACTTAGTTTTTTTTGTTTTTTGCAGTAGTTTGGGGGGCTGTATTTTTCCTGTAAAGATATCGAGATATATATCGTATATCGAGATATAGCAAAATATATCGAGATATATTTTTTAGTCCATATCGCCCAGCCCTATCTAGAACCAAGCAGTATTTTATTTAGAAAATATTAGACAGTTGACAATATTATTGTTAAAAATGACTCCTTTTAATTTCCCTTCTTTTAACTTCAGCAGGTTGAACTATTCTGTGTCTATAGATTGGCATGTTTGTTCATAAGGTGTGCATAAGGTTTTCTCAAGAGTTGGTGACTAAGGCGGTGTTGAGGAATGGGATAGATTTCAGTCTGTCTGATCATTCTGTGTTAAACTGATTTATTTTTACTGATGGTTGATTTAATTCCTTTTAGACAAATGGTCTCGGAGTAAAGATACTGCTCCTACACCCCAGGCAATACCTCTGCAACCTGTCAATGTATCGCAGAGTGGAGAATCTATACAGGGCAGAGGAAGCATCATTAAAAACAAATATAGGTTTGGAAATATACTTTATTCTGTATGATTGTGCAATTCATTTAAACAATAAACACATTTAAGTATTGTATGTGTATCCATTGTAATGATCTAAATAAATTCAGCATGATTTTTTTACAGTTATAATATATTCACAGAGAATACACTGAAACAGACCATGGTCTGCCCAAATTTCCTGAGAACTTTCAAGTGGCCAAATATTCAGTTTTTCAAAAGGTATTAAAATAATGTTTGATACTCTGTTTGAATATGTAATTCACTATAGGTATAACTTGTTTAAAATTTTCTGTAGCCCAACAGCCATTGTTGGTATTTGCTGGAGCTGCAGAGTGCTAAAAGTGACAGAGGGAGGCAGTACCGTGTTGTGACTTACAGGAAGGATGATGTTCAATCTAAGGTAATTCAAGAACCATGAGACAGTAGAGACAGAAGAGACAGAGAGCAAAAGCCTGAATATACATTGTGTTTATGAAAGCAATGGATAATCACTGACACAGTAAACATAAATGTAACAAAACTGGCCACACCCATTACTAGGGGTAGGTGATATTGACAAAATGTATGAATACTGATATTTTTTTACTGTATTTAGACAATATTATTCAAATCAAATAATTGACATTAGTTGAGATATAAGTGTAAGCCAAATATGAAATGGTAATAATATATAATAATATACTAGTCAAGGTGGGTGAAGTGTCTTGCCTAAGGACACAATGACAGAACTTGGTCAGAGCAAGAATCGAGCCATTGTTGCCCCAAATGGTAGTTAAATTATACACAGATTAAGAGCAAAGGAGAAATTCTAGGTTGTTCCGTACATTGTGACATCTATGTATGCCCTAAATCAACTGTTTTGAACTCCTTATGTATATAACGTGATCCGTCTGATGAAGGCCTAGTTGCCAAAACGTTGCTCCTCTGTAAATATAGCTCATTTTTTGGAAGTTAAACAGAGAGCATGAGTCTTTCTATTTTTGAGTTATATTATCCACAAAAGTGCAAAAATATCACTTGCTTGGTAGTTTACAACCCTCATTTAAATATGTTTTATCAGTTTTCATGCAGCATTTCTACTATAAATGATATACTAGATATTTAAATTCCAAAACAGCATTCAAGATAATATCCCTGTGTGGATGATCTGGCCATGACATATATGACAGACATGGATACATGTGTTTTTTACAGGGGGCTGCTGTGAGGGACCAGATCTATTTTCTGCCCACATCAGAAGAGGCCGTGGAGGTATTCCGGGACCTCATAGAGTGCATGAAGGCTAAAGGTCTGAAGCAACAGAGAGATGTTCTTCCTCAAGTCTCTGAGATGGGATCTGCTTCACTACAGCAGGTTCAGTACAACAATTACAAGCTTCACTACAGCAGGTTCAGTACAACAATTACACCTATCAAGCAGTGTTAATAATAATAATAATAATAATAATAATAATAATAAGAAGAAGAAGAAGAAGAAGAAGAAGAAGAAGAAGGGTTTGGTAATCTTCCTGCACATATTCTGTTAACAGAATTTCCAAATTTGGTGTATAGTTAATATGCTTACTACTACTAATATTATTTCTTTAGTTGTAATAAGGATCAGTTAAACCATACAGTGAAATTTGATACGGTCTGATTTAAACTTTCTGTATTAAATGTGCAGCACAGACACACCCCCACGTAGAGACAGAGACAGCGCACAAGAGGCTAGTCTCATCTCAGCCCAAGTCAAGGGCCTTGCTAAAGGACATAGTAAAATATTGCCACTGGCACCCCACTGTGACACCTGGAATTCCCAGCAGTCTCCCAGTCAAGTATTAACCAGGCCCAGCTCTGCTTAGCTTCTGAGCTCTGACAAGGCTATGACAACCCGGTATAGCCACAATAAGCATACCCGTAAGTGGCACCGTCAATCCTGAATTTAATTATTTTATTATTACTATTTTGGAGTAAGATTTCTTTAATTAAAACTGTCTTCTTGAGTAGACCATGGCCACCAGTTAAGAGGTCTGTTTTGAACACTTCTTTTTGTCACACATCTTTTTGTCATCCCCTATCAGAGTAAGTTACTCATTAAAAGATGAGGCACAGTTAATCAACAAAGTGTAATGTCAGAACAGATGAAAAATAAATACTCAGTGACTACAGTGATTGGTGGTGGCAGAAATGTGTCAAACCTGATTCTAAAAATAAAGTTAACCTCTGCCTGCAGTTACTGCTGGAGGAAAAGCTGAACATGGGGACGCTGTCTCCGGAGGTGGGGCTGTTTGTGGAGCTGCTGTGGCAGGAGGCGCTGGGCTGCATCGACCGCATCCTCAGAACTCCAGTTCACAAGATCAGTCTGAACGATGTATGAAACATTCAGTCTTTATATCATTACGGGGGACATATTATGCAAAATCCCCTTCTATGATCTTTTAACCACGCCTTAATGGTGCTAATTTATTGTCAGAGTTATATTTCCACTGACTCATGCCTGCTTGAGTAATCCCGCATTATCCTGCCTTCAAAGCTTGAGTGCAAAGAAAACTTTTGTTTCCACCTACCCCCTATCTCTGCCCACTTGTTAAAAATGAATTTTCTTTAAAAATGTGTACTTTGAGTCAAAAGGTTAAAAAAAGTCGTAACCACAATAAAACAAATGTGAATGTAAATCTTCAGTGAAATGCCATTATGAAGAAGTGACTCTATAATTTCTGTAGTTTCGAACAGGAAGTTAGTGGACTTTAAACATTTGCAAGGGTTGAGAATTGGAAGAATAATTGGCACAAATATTCTCAAATACGGTACTCTATTTGGAGTCATCATTCACAAATGCAGCCTGTATATACAAAGCATTAACTAAGCCAGTGGTGCCATAAAACTGAATGGCTAATCAGCATTATAATGATGACCACTCAAGTGTTTTGTTTTTTTCTGATTAAAGTGAGAGGAGTATCACACGTGACTGATATATTGATTCTCACATTTGTTCATGAAGAAATTACAATTGCCTTTGACACAGGTGACCAGGGCAGAAGGACTTTTACTACAGGTTCTAAGAAAAATAACTGAACATAAATTGGACGAGGCAAATGCCCTTTGGATTGAGTACTGTGCTCTTATCCCCAAACGATTTCCCTTAAATCCATTTGTGGGTCAGTCTTCAATTTCTAAAGAGCTTGATCTTTGCCAGGTAACTATTATTATTATCTTGTTACTAATCTAAGTGGAATACTGAATCAATGCTTTAGAGTATGTGTAATTGTAAAATCTCATGTTCTTCCTTTTTACAGTTAATTAGAGACATTTTGAATGTCAGTGAAATGACATTAGGAAGTACAGTACCGTCCAGTGTAGGTAAATACCGGGCGCTGAGATGTGGTGTTGAAGCGGTTCCCCCTGATAGCTCAGAATTCGAAGCTGTGACTTCTCTGCTTCGATACAGGTAATATATATTATATATTTATATATATAATATATATATATATATATATATATATTATATATATATATATATAATATATATATATATATATATATATATATATATATATATATAGTTTGTCTTTTTGTACAGCTTACTTTTTCTTCTCCTTCTTCTTCTTCTTCTTATTATTATTAATATTATTATTATTATTTAATTTTTGTGTTAATTACAGTGAAATACAAGTACATCAGATTTTGCGTGTGAACAGAGCACCGGAGCTCCAAAATTTTAAGAGTGAACTTGGAAACATCAAATCTCTGCTACATTCATCCAAGCCTGAAAACTTTGTAGGAATCCTCTCTCGGTAAGACTAGTCCCACTTTAGAATTAAATTAATAGGGACATAGTTTTGTGCCTTTACATAAATGGGAAGAAAGAACATATCTCATACATTTGAATCAATTGATTTGTTATAATGTACTTTTATAGTGGCCTCCTTATGCCTCACGTTGCCGTGGACCAGCATGGCATAAAAAGAACTGATGCTGGTAACCTTGGCTGTGGGATCTACTTCACTGATGACGTCAAGTTAGTAATTCAGAATCTTTCTTACATGACATCATACGTTTAAAAAAATAACTTCTGAAATCATCTGTTCTGCTTTGGTTTACAGAACGACTCTGAAATATTCCGAGTGCAGTTCTACAGACGGATCTCGGTTGATGTTGATTTGTGATGTAGCATTGGGCCGGTGCAAGGACCTCGTCAAGAAAGATCTAACTCTGACCCAGGCTCCTGAGGGTCATGACAGTGTGCATGGGGTCCAAAACAAACCTGGCCTTCAGTCTGAATTCATGGTACCAGTTAATGTTACTATATGTTTACTATAGTGGCTGTTAGACATGTAGGTCATTCAAGCTTATAGTTAGCTATAAATAGTTACAACACTACTGCTAGTGTTGTCAAAATACTAAACTTTCAAAGCAGTTAATACAAAGTAATAGTAGTTTCTTTAATATTAGTATGTGGTCTTATACTAGTTCTGATATGGGTTTCAGAAATATGAAACATTTGTACCATTGCCATAGCAATTGATAAAGTAAAACAATGTTATATATTTTTAATAGTGAAAAGTCCTCAAAATGTCACATATAACAGGAAGCTGCACAAACATGAACATATAAGTTTCTGGTTTTGGTTTTGGTACTCTGTATTTGTGCAGCACTTACACTGTTTGTTTATGAAATGTGCTATATAAATAAAAATTTGCCATTTTTGTCTTCAAGCACTTAGTACCTATGGGCATTAGGTGGGTAATACCTTTGACTATGCAGCTAACACGAGAGGTGATCTGACAGATCAACGACCATTCACTCTAATATAAATTCACACAGAAATTTCCCCTCGAAATTTGATGTTGGGGGAAAACAGACTCCAGAAAAAGACAAAATGACTTAGATGTTTTTTTTGTTGTTTTTTAGGATGATGAATACGTGGTGTACAGTGCTGATCAGGTGAAACTACAGTATGTGGTGAGGTTAAGCTTGGAGGGTGATGACCTGAAAAACTTCACTCCTGAGATTGTTGGATCAGAGGAGCCAAGTCTGCCCTCTCCTGAAGAAGGTCAACTTTTTTCTTCAGCAGTCTTTCATTATTTTGTTGTTTTGTTGTTGCTTATTTGGTGTGTTATGATTATAGGGATAGGCACAGTTGAGGATGGCATCAGTGATATAAAAAATCCATTTGAAAATGTCACTGCTGGACTTTTGAATAGTTCTGGACAACAGATACCATTGCAGGCTGTTCATGTCAAATGTAAACTTATGGACTTGCTTGCTCAGGTATAACAACTATTCCATTTGGCCTTATGCTATAATGTAATTAATTATAATAAACAACAGCAATATAATTTTAAATGTTTCTGTTTTCTATGTAAAATATAGGTCATCATCTTTCAGAAATACACTAATGAGAGCCTCGTGCCCATTGAGGCCAAGTATGTTTTTCCACTGGATGACTCTGCCGCAGTATCTGGATTTGAAGCATTCATCAATGGCAAACATGTGGTGGGACAAGTAAGTTAAATGTAATAAACTGTGAACAAGAGTGTCTGAGTTGTAACTCCTTAGTGTATTACTTTGAGGCCATTATAGTCCAGTCTACTTGAAATAAAGGGATGGACTAGGAAAAAAAGGAATGGACCAGTTTTTTTGTGAGAGGCATGAAATGTTTTTTTAGTGATAAAATACCAATGCCTACCTACAATCATTGTTATATAGCCGTTAAACGTTATTAGGTTATTGTCCCGACTAACTTGTTGCTTGAAATAATTATTGCATGTATTACAATAGATACTATACCTATACCAAAGATTAA
The DNA here is from genome assembly GCA_034769755.1 of Odontamblyopus lacepedii. Taxonomy (NCBI): domain Eukaryota; kingdom Metazoa; phylum Chordata; class Actinopteri; order Gobiiformes; family Gobiidae; genus Odontamblyopus; species Odontamblyopus lacepedii. The sequence goes on from CM068356.1 coordinate 18,748,802, forward strand.
TATGTTGGAGTTTCACTTTGCATTTCTTGACAACTGATTGTCAAGAATGGACTGGCAAGACAGGGGTGTACAAACTAATATTGAAATGGGTAGGATGGGTAATAGGATGATTAAATTGAAAATGTAAAACCTAGAGCTTATTTAAAATGCAATACAGGATAAGATTAATTGGCATGGTGAGAGAGAACAAAAAGTAAAAAATTAAAGCCGCAAGCGGCATCGAACGGCCCTCGCGGGCCGCTCTTTGCACTCGGCCGACCTGGCGCTCCCCCGGGTGGCGCTGACACTCCCCCGGGTGGCGCTGACGCTCCCCTGGGTGGCGCTGATGAGCCTCTTGTCTCTGTGTGTTTGTGGCTTTGGGCTGAACTTGTCACTAAACACATAAATTCCACACACACTGGAGATGCTGATGTGTTAACATAGACAAACATGGGCACTTTGGGACATCGCCATGGCAACACCGTGCAAAATACAACTTTGTTCGGGGTGACCTGAAGAATCACTGTGCCAAATTTCACGTTCTTCTATTAATTAGAATTCCAGATTTTCAGTTCAACACTTGGGAGAAAATAATATCGAGATTTATTTGGGCCGGTGCCAGACCAAGGACCAAATTCAGAACTCTCCTGATTAGTAAAGAGTACAGCGGTTTGGCTGTCCCTAAAAGACCTGAAAGAATACTATTATGCAGCCCAACTAAAAAACATAGTATGCTGGTGCTGTCCAGATTTTGAAGCAGGATGGAAACAAATTGAGTTGAATATGGGAAACCCTCCACTGGCGTCACAATTAGGTGAAAAAATGAAGGTGTGTGACAGGAGAAACCGCATCGCAGAGAATACTCTATTAATATGGCATGATGTTATTAGAAAATATAATTTGATGAACGTGGTTGGTATCCTGATCTGGCCCTCTTCCTCCTCAAGATTTCAACCCTCATTTTGGAGAGGAAGAGGATTAACAGCCTTATGTACGTTTGTGGAGGGAAAAACTTTCAAATCATTTGAAAAACTGAAAACAGAATTCAATTTGGATAACACAGATTTGTTCAGATATTTACAGGTTCGTCATTTTTATAACACATAAATAAGCCAAGAAGACATGAGTAATATTGATTTTTTAAAAGTGTTTATAGATGCTCATAAATTTCTGCCCAGCAAATCTGTCTCTGAACTTTATAAATGGCTACAAAAACAAAAGGGTAACAACACATTTTATGTTAAAACTAAATGGGAAGAGGAGCTGAATATTGTTTTATCAGAGGGTGATTGGCTTTTGATGTGCATCACACAACAAACAACAACTAGCCCCAAAAGGTGGAGGGAATTTGGGTGGAAGTGTCTTATTCGATTCTTTATTACTCCTCAAATCACTGCCAGAGTACAAGGGTTTGACTGCCACTGTTGGAGACAGTGTGGCCGCTCAAACGTCAATCACTCTCATATTTTTTGGACATGTCCAAAATTAAAATCATTCTGCGACAGTGTATTTGATAAAATAGACATGATCCTGACCTATGTTGCCCCCAAGGACCTAAAAATATTTTTGTTAGGCCTTTTGCCTGGAGAGGTAATTGGAAAAACAGACAGATACCTTTTTAAGATCATGACATTGGCAGCAAAAAAAGCAATAGTGAGGAGCTGGCTTAAAGAGGACCCACCATCAGCAAATCACTGGCTAGACATTATGGAAGAAATATTTTCAGCGGAACAAATGACTTTTTTTCTTTGACTAAAAGGACATTTCTTCATCAAACGTTGGACTAAATGGTTGAATCATAAGAAAAAAGAGAAGTGACCCACCCTTTTACATCCTTATTCCAGTGGAACAGTGTCCCAAGCTTTTGTATTTGTTATTTGTTTTTTGTTTTGTTTTTTTACCTTGAAAAATCTTGAATAAATAAAAAGTATTAAAAAAAAGTAGTTTTAAGCAAGTGATAATTTGTTCTTTGTTTTATTTTTGCTGTAGGTAAAAGAGAAGGAAACCGCTCGAAGAGAGTACAAGCAGGCCATTGAGAAAGGTCACGGAGCCTACCTGATGGACCAGGATGCCCCTGTGGGTTGAGTCTTGCAATCATTCATCAGATATTATATAACACATCACTTGTAGCAGCTTATGATTTTGTCTTTATGCAGGATGTGTTTACTATAAGTGTGGGTAATCTCCCTCCTGGTGCCACAGTCCTGATTAAAGTTACCTTTGTGTCTGAACTGATTGTTAAAGATGGGAGTGTCTTCTTCTCTTTGCCTAGCAGTGTTGCTCCATGGCAGGAGAGCACAGCTCTCAACCAGACCACGCAGGTATAAGTCACTTTTTATTTGTTGTTAAATCATATAGTGAAGCAATTAAAAATATTACTTTAATTTGGTGATTTTTCCGAATTTGCCCAGGTGACAGTAGAAAAAGTCTGTGTCACTGATGAAGGCGCTAATACAAGGTGAAATTTCTTGGGTTAAGCTAAGTTTAAATGTTATTATAATTAAATGTATAGTATTATTTAATTTAAACATAATAAATTAAGTTTAAATGGAATAATATTATATTAATACTTTTTCTCCTTAGAGAATTTAATCTTGACATGTCAATTGAAATGCCTCATGAAATTACTGAAGTCAAATGTACCACTCATAAAGTCAAAATAAAGGTAGGACATTTTAGATATAAGATGAGTGAGTTTGAGGTTACTCATTTACAAATTTCTAAAAAGTCTAAATTTCTTAAAAAGGTCTAATTTTATTCATATTTGTATATTTTCAGAAAACTGACTGTAAGGCAGTGGTGAGTGTGCTGCCTGGAGAAGTTATGGGACCAGAAGGTTTTCAGCTCCTGGTCACTCTGACTGAGGTCCATGTGCCGAGAATGTGGGTCGAGAAACATCCCAGCAAAGACAGCCAGGTTTCACTTCTTATAACTTACCTCTGTAGGGCTACACAACAAAAAATATGTACAATACAAATATTGTTGAATAATGCTGTAATAATGATGCCATATTTTGGTTAACTTTACATCCCGGTAACAGCATTGACATAATATGGAAATAGCATGATAACTGGTACAATATGGCATAGAAGCATTCTTATTTTTATTAAATTGCCAGTAAAATACTAATCACTACTAATACTTGTTGTGAGGCGACCTTGAGTGCCCAGAAAGGCGCCCTATAAATAAAATTTATTATTATTATTATTATTAATCATGCTGATGCGTCTTTGAGTGTCCAAAAAAGTGCTATATAAGTTTGATGTATTATTATTATTGATGCACGGTGTATATAGTGTATATATGTGTATTTATTTTTGCTGTATTTTTACATTCTCCTTACACCTACACCTTTTACATTCACCTATACTCATCCTATTTTTTTAAGGCTTGTATGCTGGTTTTTTACCCAAAATTTGAGGTCCCTTCTTGTAAAACCTCAGATGAAGTTGTGCTATTGCTGGATGCCTCTCAGTCTATGAAGGGAGACTCCTTGAGCACAGCACGAATGCTTGCTCTGCAGATTCTAAAAACCCTTGAAGAGAATGTCCAACTCAATGTCATTTTCTTTGGCACCGGTACGTGTATATGTGATGTCTCAATATGAGAGTTTGTTTTGTCTGTCAAGCAATACTTTATAATTAACTTTATTAAAATTTAAATATTACAAGTATTTCTTTTTTGTGTTTTCAATTAGATCACACAGAGGCTTTTCTGCCTGCCAGACCAATTGCTGAAGCTCGCCATGAAGCAAAAAATTTCATTAAGGTAACAAGTGTGTTTTTATTGTAGGAATTATATTATTAAAAGTATTCTTTTAAAGTGCATGCATGTTGTAAGATCATTTAAAGTTACATAAAAATACATACCTAACAAATTATGGTTAATAATAAAGATAATGCATAGAGTTGACAGCTACTGGCTTGTCTACTTATTCTGAAAATGCATATTAAATATCTGGTTTGAAAAGCCTGTTACCCCCTTCCCCCAGCACTTCTCATCAGCAGGGGGCAGCACTGAGCTGTGGAGGCCCTTGCTTGCCATGAGCCTGCTGCCTCCTTCCAGAGGTACGAGGAACCTGCTTCTGCTGTCGGACGGTCACATCCAAAACCCGGAGCTCACACTGCAGCTGATCCGAGAGAGCGGCACACACACTCGCCTCTTCACGTGCGGACTGAGGTCTGGGCCTATCAGAATCAGAATCAGAATCAGAATTACTTTTATTCATCCCCGAGGGGAAATTTTCTTTGTTACAGATGCAACCGACCAAGAGCATGTAGTTCGAAACAAGTTACAAAAATAAGATAAGATAAATACAATAAGATAAAAGATAAAATAGCTCTCTCTGGGAAATTATTTACATCAGTGACATATTTATGACTATATACATGTGTGAGCCGGGAATAGGATAAAAGGATAGAGTAGTTTGTGATTTAAAGTGCAGCGTTCAACAGTTTGATGGCGACAGGCAGGAAAGATTTCCTGTGTCTCTCAGTGGAGCAGCGCGGCAGCCGCAGCCTATGGCTGAAAGAGCTCCTCTGATTGGCCAGCACCTTGTGGAGGGGGTGGGAGGGAGAGTCCAGAATAGTCCAGATTTTGTCCAGTATTCTCCTGTCCAACACCACCGCCAGAGAGTCCAGCTACCTCCCCCACAACATGTCCAGCCTTCCTAATGATCTTCTCGAGTCTATTAGTCTCCCTCACGTGCCCCTCACTATCATCTTCATTTATAGAGTCTGTATTCAAGATGCACCCTCGTTTCTACGTCACCTGCTTGTTTCCATGGAGACATTTTAGCTTTCTTGGAAAGTACCACAGCATTGTATTAAATGTAATTAATTTCGCATAGCTTGTACTTGACATGGCTGTATTGAAGGTTGGCGGTTCAACCTCTGCTACTGTCAGTACATGTTATGGTTGTGCCTTCAGGCTAAACCAGTAACCCCTTAATATAAAAATGTCATTTGTTGGTGACATATTTGTTAATGTCCATATCCAACTTTTCCAGTATGATACAAATTACAAGCAAATTGATGCAATCAGGTTTGAGGATTACATGTGTAAATATATATTTAACCTTTATGGGGCCAGTCCTTGGTCATGTAATTTCTGATTTATTATTTAAAGAAATAACAACAATTATGCAACATTTTGTGTATGTCACTTTAGTCCAACAGCTGACCGGCACATGCTGAGGGCTCTGGCTCAGGCTGGAGGTGGAGCCTATGAATTCTTCGACACCAAATCCAAACATACCTGGTCAGAAAAGGTGAGAAATAATTTCTATAGCACCATCATATATATTATCTCAAATGGTTTTATCCATTTCCTTATTATTGTTCTGTTACAGGTGACAGCTCAGATTAAGCGTATGATAGCACCAGGGGCAAGGTCTGTGTCAGTGAAATGGCAGCAGTTTAACCCAACAGCACCCCCTCCTATGCAAGCCCCAAAACAGCTCCATGCCCTGTTTAATGACTGCCACACTCTGGTCTTCGGCTTTGTGCCACACTGCACCCAGGTATTTGGAATTAATATAAATATTAGTCATTTAGCTGAAGGGATCTAATGTAAATATATGTACCCAGTTTTTATTGGTTTGAATGTGTTTTTTTCAGGCCACACTCCTTGGTAACCTTAGTGGAGAGGAGATTAAAACTATGGTGTCGACAAGTGAACTGCAAAAGACCAAGGGCACTGTAAGACTAACGCATAAATAGAACAAATTCAAGTTTTACTCACATCTTGGAAGGTGTTCAGTGTTTTGCAACTATTGCTCTAAGTATTTGTTTAAAAGTGTATATTAGTGGTGTTGTTACTTAGTTTATTATCATATACATTTCTTCAATATGTAAAGTAAGCCAACATTTGCATGTATCAGATTGTTCAGTTGACAGAATTGGATTTTTCTTTTGTTATGTATCAGATTGATGATTGATCTTTTTTTTTTACAGTTCCTTCACAAACTTACTGCAAGAGCTATTATTAGGGATTTTGAAGATGGCAGCCTCGACTCAAATGCAGTGCTTCATGAGGTATGTCTCATGTATCTCTGCTTAAACTAGTACAAGGGTATATCTTGATTGATTTGTTTGTCTGTTGTGTTTGTTTTTACATGTGTTATAACAGTAATGACATGGGATTGCATTTTCAGGGAAAGAAAGCTGAGCTCAAGTCGTTTGTCATTGAGATGAGCAAAGAGTTCTCCATCCTCTCTCAATTCACCAGCTTTGTGGCCATAGAAGAAAGGGTATATCACCTTCACTATTGCACTGATATTGCATAATAATAATAATAATGATGCATTAGTCTTTCCCAGACATTCAAAGTCATTTTACGATACTGTGCATTAGTTATTCATTCCATATTACAGAGCCTACTAACTGTCTCTGTGCACAGCAGCACGCTAGCTGACCACATTACTCATAAACTATCAATAGTCTTCAATAGATAAAATATCACACAATATTAAACGGAATGTGATAGATGTTGATACAATATGGTTCAGTAATTACTAGAACTTGTTAGATGTAATTAAAATCGTTGTACCAAATGGTAATGAATGTGTATTGTGACCTATTTTAGGGCTCAGAAGAAGAGAGAAGTTTCACAGACATCCCCAAACTAATTGCTGAGGAAGATGTCGACTTCTTACCCTACATGAGCTGGGCTGAGGAAAAGCACAAAGTTGCAAGTCCCTCTTCTTTGGTAATTGTATATAAAATAATAATTAATAATAAGATTTTCACTTGTATTGGCTGCCTGAAGCGATTAAACAATATATTTTTGTGTTATTTTAAGAGAAGCGAGGTAATTTGCTTTGGATGTGATACGCTTTATGAGGTATCTTATACCTGATACTTTATTATACTTCGTTCCCAATACATTACATACAGTCCCCTTCTTAATGTGTCCCTCCATAATCACTCATTAGTTCATTAGTTCCTACTCATTTACCCAGAGTACATCTTAGTATACTTTTAGCTTAGTGTCAACTTTTCTTCTTTTGCACAGTAGTACTCTTAAAACTTTTCAGTATCATAACACATTACACGTCGTCTCTTTCCTTGAATGTTTTTTTTTCCAGATTGTAAGGTGCATATCTTTACCATATCAGTAACACAGTAACAATTTTGTTATTTTGGTAGCTTTTAAACAATATAACCTGGAATCTTGTTAGGGGTTGGTTGTAATAACTTTTATCCCCTGTTCAGGGATTATTCTACCCTGTGGACCACAGCTTCACTGACTGGTACTATTAAATTCAGTCTTTGTGGAGTGCGTGCAACCTGCCCTGAGCTTGTGACTCTGAAGCCATCAGGAATCACACTTGAGATGAGACTGGATCCTTCTCACACGTCTAGCTGGCGTGTCGATGTTGTAGGACTGTGGTGTGTTGGTTGTACTGCTGTTGTTTCTGTATCTTTCTGATCCTCTGTACGGGTGTGAGCGCTTGTCTTGTCTGTGTTTTATGTCTCTTGTTAAACCATGAAGCCTCTTTTTGTTTGAGGTCCTCCTGTTTTTTCCATTTGAAGATTCCACCATTTGACATGAAGACCCCCAATTCAAAAGAGGAGGCGTCCGCTGCAACTTTAGTCTTTCAGTTCATGCAGTGCTTAGTCTTATTCGGTGTCTGCTTTGAGTAGCTCTCTCAGAAGCTCTGTGAGTTCACCTATATGTGGTGAAAACTTGAAATTATTTTTATTTTGAGCAGAGCACGAAGACTTTTCTAAACTTATTCACATAGCATATATGTATAACAAATATTACTTACAGAAAAGTAAATTCATTGCTTGCACGAAAGGGAGGAAGAAGAATTAAAAATACTTATTTACTCTCATCCCTTAATTTACAACTAAATGTGGATGCCATCTTACCATTCCAACATATGTATTACTTTGTTTTTTACTTACTTTACTTTTTACTTTACTTACTACCTTATGCATAGTTGCTGTTATTTACAACATATAGAACAGATTCACATATAAAGATTAAATACCCAACAACATTTCCTTATATTGGAAATTGCATCAACACTACTTTATAATTTATTTGAAATTGGTAAATGGAAGAGCATTGCTTGGGTTGTGTCCCCAATCCATTCCAGAGCTGGAGTCCACACACAGACGCACACATGCTTTTCCCGGTAGTTCTCATGGCAAGGACTTTATAACTTTTGGGGATGTAAAACTTTACACTCCTTCTTTTAATTTGAATAGTATTTGAATGTTTGCTGGCAAAGTATTTTTACTTTCTCTGTTCAATAATTGTGTCATCTAAAAAAAGTCCTATCTATATAGATACTTTTTCTTTTTTCATCAATTTTATAAACCCTTAGTTAACCAGGGACTTTTTGTATTTGATTAGTCTCGTTGTGGCGCATAGGGCAGTGTTTATTGTATATTGAGCAGAATGTTTCCAGAAAATTATTTGTAAGTTTGTTCCACATTTCCTTCCATATACACATTGTTCCAATCTTGTTTTAATAGACCACAATAGAAACTAGTAATCATTCCCTCTGTTCTTATTCATTTGTAAGTAGGGTAGGGGATATTTATTCAGCTCCTCCATACTTCAGATGACCAAAACCCTGGCCCCGTCCGGTGTTCCATTGAGCTTGATAAATACCTTACAGTTGCTCATCCAGGTATTCAGGATTTTGTTTAGCTTCCTCAAGCAATGTTATGTGCAATGTCCACATTTCTCCATATTAGGTGGTTGAAAAACTTCAGTCCCCTTCAATTTTCTCCCTTTATTTTTCATGCTGGCGAACCACGTGATCACAGCTAGAGTGTCTTCATCTTTCTTCCTTGGTAGAGGCTGCCAGGCTGCCAGCATAGTTAACCATGCCTTTAACCATTTTCACATCAGCAGCATCCGTGGGTTTGGGCATGTCTCTGATTGCTTTGATTTTGCCAGAGTCAGCTTCAATGCCCTGGGTTATGACATTGTGGCCCAAAAACATGACAATTTTCATTGTCAAGAGTCAGCCCCAATAGCTGGATCCTCTTACACACAATGCAGGCTTTGGTAATGTTGTTTATGAGTGGAGCTGAACACATGAATGTCATCTGCATCTTTGTCCTGTCAGCAGTCACCCCCATTTTCTGCGGCTTCTCCTAATGTGTCTTATGGTTAAACACCCATACGTTTTAGTTTGTACTCATTTGGCCTCCGTGCAGTTACAGTTATGAGATGTTATATGAAATAAATGTTATTCTCCTCTTAGCCATTAGAAATGTTTCATAAATGCAGAATTATTGTTTCAAAAGAATAATACAACATAAACAGGATTATAATATAAATTTTAATTTGCATGCGATTTGACTTAACACTGATGGAGACTTTGAATCGCTCTCTGGCAATGATATGATGTATTGTATACTATAACACAACATAACATAATTAACTTATTTAAGACAATCATTTGTAATGATACTCATACTCAATAAGTTTTGGGTTTTGCTTTATTATCAGGATCAGGAACCAGAAGAAGAACTTGCCTTGTGTTTTGGCCTTGATTATGAGGTATTGCATGAAAGAAGCAATATTCAGATTGATTTCTTGAAAATAATACTATCACCATTTTACATGGATTATAATAATACATTATGTTGCTTTTTTCATCCATTTAGGACTTGGATATTTTTGATTTTGTCAGCGATGATATGGAAAAAACACCTAAATGCCAGATGGTGAACACCAGTGGTTGGGATTTTCTTTGTTCTGCTTCAAGCAGAGCAGAGAGAGTGTCCCTTGAAGAGAAGGTACAAGGAGATTTGCTTCATGTTTCTTCTCATGATGCCCCAGCATTTACACCTCCTTTATCACTTGGTGTTGATGACATCACCGACCGTAGCTGTGACGATTGGGGCATCTGTACTTCTGATCAACAGCCACCACTGTCATTTTCCCGTGACTCCAGCCCACCCCCTGACCCCTTGACACTTAAGCAGCAATTTCCCTCCACTGCCATAGGAGTACCCTTCATGGCATCTCCTCCAACAAGATTCCCCACTCTACTCGAAGGTCTAATGAGATCAGCTGGGACAATGGCCCCAGATGCTAGAAAATTCAGCTTTACTTTTGAGAAACAGCAGCTGCCCCCACCACCTCCCCCTGCCCCAGTCCAAAAACTCTCCATTGCCACAGAAGTAGCCCCTCCACCACATCCTCCACAAGGTTTCTCTAATATAACGGGATCAGCTGGGGCAATGGCCCCAGACGCTAGAAAATTCAGCTTTGCTTTAGAGCAACAGCAGCTGCCCCCACCACCTCCCCCTGCCCCAGTCCAAAAACTCTCCATTGCCACAGGAGTAGCCCCTCCACCACATCCTCCACAAGGTTTCTCTAGTATAATGGGATCAGCTGGGCTAATGGCCACAGATGCTAGAAAATTCATTAAAGATGCATCTTTAGATCTCAGCTTTACTTTTGAGAAACAGCAGCTGCCCCCACCACCTCCCCCTGCCCCAGTCCAAAAACTCTCCATTGCCACAAAAGTAGCCCCTCCACCACATCCTTCAAAAGGTTTCTCTAGTATAGTGGATTTAGCTGGGCTATCTTTAGATAGCGGCTTTACTTTGGAGGGGCATCGGTCTCTTATTACTTTTGATTCCGTCATTGCCCCTAGAGAACAACGTCTGGCTCCTCTTTTGGACATTTACCCTGCTCCAGCACTATGCTGTCCAGACAGCCGTGCGCGAATTCCACCAGCGCTGCTACCTTCACCATGTCCACCACCTCCACCACCTCCACCACCTTGCCCCTTCCCCAGTCCAAACACCCACTTTGCTAGAAGTGATTCAGAGAGCATTGTTATTGGCCGAAAGCAAATACCTGCCGACAAGATAAAGTATGAGAAAATTAGAAAAAGGAGAGGAGTTCATTCTTTTTATGGTCATCCTGCCTCATTTGAAGTGGAGAGGACAGAACTTGAAATGCCTCTTAGTGAAACCAAGCTATTAGACTTTCTCCTCACCAAAGATGATCAACAAGTAGCTTCCACTTCAGCCAGCGCTTGCATATCAAAGTGGCAAATAATATTCAGTTTGCAACACCCGGTAAGAAATTGTATATCTGTATCTATTGAATGTATGTACAGTAAATCACTGAAAAATCTGTGCAAATATTCAAATTTGTGTTGCAGGAAGGTTACTGGGAATTGACAATTCAACTCGGCAAGCTTCTGAACTGCGACATTTCCCGTTTTGCCAATGATTTCCTAAAAAGAAAGGGCATTTCCTCACTAGGTAAGGCTTACGCCCACATGGATAAATTCTCCATAATGCTTGTTTGCTTTTTGAATATTTATTTCTGTATTTTTTTTATTATTCTTGGGCGCCAGGTTTGAAGGCCCACGCAGACATTCTAAAATTACTGGCGACTCTACTGGTTTTGCAACTGATGAGACTGGAAAACATTAAAGTAGGACAAATGCTGCGTACTCTCTTTTGCCTGGAGGACAGCCTGTGCAGGTCAGTACATCTGCTAAATCTGACCCTTTTGATGCTCTCAGTAGTGGCCCTTAAAATCATTTATGTACATGAACTATGCTCTACCATGTTTAGAAGAGGCATGTTCATCTTTTGATCTCTCGTGTGTGTTCCAGGCCTGACCACTGGGAGGCAGTAAACAGAGCGGTGAAGTGGGTTTGTTGGGCTGATCGACATTACCCCTGTGTCTACAGCCGCCTGGAGTTCGGTCTGAGCTGGGACTCCTCCACAAAACAGCTACTTGGAGCAGAAAGGATCCTTCACTGTTCCCCTCTGAGAGGACTTAATCTGAACCCCACACCGTACCAAGGTCCTATAATGCAACACTAGAGGAGAAAATATTAGTTTAAATGCAAATCAGCATTTTTACCTATATTTTAATTTAAATTTTGTTGGAATATAGCTAACTCTTGTAGTCACTAACATAAATTATCAGTTTGAACAAACATGTTCATTTCCCATCCTAGAATCTGAAAACCACCAATTCTATTTTGAGTGACTTTAAGCGCATAGATGATACAGGGTATTCACTTTCTGAAAGCATGTGGGGCTTGCAAATGTTTCTTAAATATAATACTGACATGGACAAATATGAAATTAGGGAAAATGTGTTTAGAGGTTGATTATAGTTGATCATATAATTTTTTGTGGCTCTTAAAGCCTGGATTGACCAGGTTGTGACAGAGAGGAACCCACCAAAATGATCTAAGCCAATGTTGTGGTTCAAAAGGCATAATTAAATAACTATCACATTCTTCATTAAATATTAGCATCTTTTTTAGTTTATTAATCACAAAAAATAATACTTGTTGTCTTTTCTGTATCATTAAAGAAAATTTTTGTTCTCAATGGAGTTTTTCAGCTTTTAAATTGTTTTTTTAATGAAATACTTCCCAATCAAAATATTCTGCTTGCTTGCACTTGTGAATGATAATTAGAAGAAATAAAGAAAGAAAGAACAATAGAGTGTCCTTTAATGTTTATAGCTCTTTTTATAAAAAAACTGAATACAATCTGAAACTCATCACTTCCCCCTAAGTAAAACAAAACTCACTCTCAATGGCCACATGCTTTTCATAACTCTACCAGAATGCATGCAAGTACAATGGAGGAGGAAATTTATATCAATGTCGAACAAGACATACCTTTCAAAACAAGATCCATTACTACTGAAAGAGATAAACCATAAATCTTTGTTATATTAACTGAAATAATTCCTAACAGTTTTCTGCTTGAATATTTATTCTTAGGTCATCAATCTAAGGAGAGAAGACTTTGCTATGTTATTATTTTGTTGGGAATAGTTTGCATGTTGTTGTTGTGTTCTCTCATTGCTGTTGCAGCTCACTGTAAGTCAATATTTTTTATTACTTATTACTTAAATATAATGCACCATTACCCAACATTGGCAGCACGGTGTCTGAGTGGCAACACTCAGGCCTCACAGCAAGAAGGTTGTGGGTTCGATCCCCCCCTTTCTGTGTGGAGTTTGCATGTTCCTTCCCGTGTCTGGATGGGTTTCCTCCGGGTACTCCGGTTTCCCCCATCAACCTAAAACATGCCCGCACCCCTATGAATTAACATCAAGGACCATAATGTCCACCCTCCTGTGGGCTCACCACCCGCAGAGGGGTTCATAGGGGGGGTCAGGTGCTATGAGTATTGGGCAGCAAGCTGCCCCCGCGACCCAGCCGGATTAAGCAGGAGAAGATGGATGGATTACCCAACAGTATGGCATGCTATCACAAAACTCAAGTAGTATATCTCAATGTTGTCTTGCATTATTTCAAACGATCAAGTTGCATATCAGTATCTATTTACGGTACATGTATGGTTCAACTGGAGTCACAAAACATGAAGTCAGGCAGAACTCACATGATTACAGTAGTTGAATGGTGGAAGGTTGAAACTGTGATTATTGTTCTTATCGTTTTTAGACCGCTTCTCTATGGGGCTTTCAGCTTCAGACCTAACCAAAATGAAAGCCCAGCTAACCATGGAGAGGGACTTTCTGAATGCCAGCCTCAACATTCGAAAGCAGAACAGTGAGTGTGGGCACAATAAAAATATGTATATGTATGTATGTATGTATATATATATATATATATATATATATATATATATATATATATATATATATACTGGTTTGCTCCTAATGCCCTTGGCATTAGGAGCAAACCAGTGTGGGTCCTTGGGCAAGACCCTTTACGCTACTGCCCACTTCATACAATGATGAGAGGCAATAAAACTTACGAGATGCCGGCTCAGACGTCGCCCAGCCAAACAAGGTCTGCGTCAGGTGTCGAGGAACCAGGACACCTTGATGAGAAATGGGCTACTGGAACAAGGCGGAAATGGGCGAGATGCGAGAACCAGGCTCTGTTGGAATGCTACTACTCCAGTAACCCTAGTCAGAGGGGTTACATGAACAGGATGTGGGAGAAATGGTTACTACGATACCCACAGTCCAAGCTAACGGCCAAACAACTAGTAGCTCAGTGTTCCAACATTGCGGCTAAGATAAGCGGGCACATGGATCAATACATGAGCGCAGCACAGAAGGGCATCGGCAAAAACACCAAGTGAGCCAAACACCAACTCCTGGTTGCCCGAACAGTCGCTCGTGACTGCAGAACCCGTCAGACCAACCTGTGCACTGCCTGGATTAATTACAAGAAAGCCTACGATTCAATGCCACACACATGGATCACTAAGTGCCTGGAGATGTACAATATCAACAGGACTCTAAGGGCGTTCATTGCAAACTCGATGCGGTTGTGGAAAACCACCCTTGAAGCCAATGGCAAGCCACTTGCACAAGTGACCATCAAATGTGGCATATACCAAGGAGACGCACTGTCCCCACTGCTGTTCTGCATAGGTCTGAACCCCCTCAGCCAAATAATCGACCACACTGGCTATGGATACCGACTCAGAAACGGGGCCACCATCAGTCACCTCCTCTACATGGATGACATCAAGCTGTACGCTAAGAGCGAGCGAGACATCGACTCACTGATCCACACCACCAGGATCTACAGCACAGACATTAGAATGTCAATCGGGCTCGAGAAATGTAGTAGGATGGTGACAAAGAGAGGGAAGGTAGTCCACACAGAGGGGGTCTCACTCCCAGAGGGAACAATAACAGACATTGAGGACAGCTACAAGTACCTTGGTATCTCACAGGCAAATAGCAACCTTGACGAGGCAACATAGAAAGCGGCGACAGCCAAATACCTGCAAAGAGTACGACAGGTCCTAAGAAGCCAGCTCAATGGCAAGAACAAGGCGCAGGCAATAAACAGCTACGCCCTGCCAGTGATCAAATACCCAGCAGGAATCATAAGTTGGCCAAAGGAGGAGATACAGACCACGGATGTTAAGACACAAAAGCTCCTGACCATGCATGGAGGGTTCCATCCCAAGTCCAGCACCCTGAGACTGTACACGAGCCGGAAGGAAGGAGGCCGAGGACTAGTGAGTGTGGGAACCACTGTCCAGGATGAAACATCCAAGCTCCACAAGTACATCAGTGACAAGGCCCAGACTGATGACATGCTCAGAGAATGTCTCAGACAGTGGGGCGCAGAGGAAGAGGTGCTGGAGGGACCATCATGGCAGGACAAACCCCTACATGGGGCGTACCACTGGAACATAACTGAAGTGGCTGATATCAAGAAATCCTACCAATGGCTGGAGAGGGCTGGTCTGAAGGACAGCACGGAGGCTGCACAGGAGCAGGCCTTGAGCACCCGAGCAATAGAGGCCCAGATCTACCACACCAGACAAGACCCAAGGTGTAGGTTGTGCAAAGAAGTGCCTGAGACAGTCCAGCACATAACTGCAGGGTGTAAGATGCTGGCAGGGAAAGCGTACATGGAGCGACATAACCAAGTAGCGGGCATAGTGTACAGAAACATCTGTGCAGAGTACGGGCTGGAAACCCCAGGATCAAGGTGGGAAACGCCTCCAAAGGTTGTGGAGAATGAGCGGGCCAAAATCCTGTGGGACTTCCAGATACAGACTGACAGAATGGTGATGGCGAACCAACCAGACATCGTGGTTCTGGATAAGCGAGAGAACAAAGCCGTGGTGGTGGACATTGCAATACCGAGCGATGGCAATGTCAGGAAAAAGGAACACGAGAAACTAGAGAAATACCAGGGGCTTAAAGAAGAGCTGGAAAGGGCCTGGAAGGTGAAAGCATCGGTGGTGCCTGTGGTGATCGGAGCACTCGGGGCCGTGACCCCCAAACTGGATGAGTGGTTGCAGCAGATCCCAGGAAGGACAACAGACATCTCAGTCCAGAAAAGTGCAGTACTGGGAACAGCAAAGATACTGCGCAGAACTCTCAAGCTCCCAGGCCTCTGGTAGAGGACCCGAGCTGATGAAGGTGAGAGACCAACCACCGTGGAAGGTGAGAAATGCGTTTAAAAAAAATATATATATATATATATAGTGAGAATTACATAAAAATGTACATTAATAACATACAAGCAGCCTGATGACGGTGGTGGCATTGCGCAGTTAAGAGAGGAGGACTGCGCTCACATTCCAACAGGAACCAACTCCGAAAACAACTGGAACGACTTGTCCTGTAACACCTCTTTGAGGTGGATCTGTGAGATTGACCTGGCAATAAGCAAATCACGTTTAACTTGTAATTAAAAATGTCATGTATTAAATTTAATATGCTCAGTTCATAGTGTCTAAACGTATATTTTCTCCATTTTGAGGTGAGTTTGAAAATTCCTCCTCTGGTTTCTCCTCCTGTCTCTCCTCTTGTCCCTCACGTGCCATGTAAAAGTCTGAAACAAATATCTGGTGCCATGAATCCTCAACACTGATGGTATCATCATCAGTGTCATTCTCATAATCTTTAATGATTTGGATATGCTTTTGACAAATGACCTTTGCCCTCTCAGTCGCTAGTTGAGTAAGTTCTTCCTTCAAAAAACCACTGACGTGCTCTTCCAGAAGATGTTCATACACAACTTTATAATAAGGAGGACAGCAAAGTTGTTCACCTGACTTCCAATGCTTTCTTCGATACCACGGTGCCAAGGAAACTTCAGCAATGGTCCAGAGCAAAAGCAACACGCAAATTAATATCACTGCAATATTCTGCAAAGCATGAACACAGAAACACAAATTAATATTATATTAATTAATATTATAACAGTGGATTTGATTTTACCCAAAGTGCCCCTTAAGTCACAATAGATGGCCACTAATAGAAGGCCCTGGTGAGTGATGATTGTGGCCACAACCTCCATCAGCTGGTCAAATTAATTAACAAATAATTAAATAAAAATTAAGTAACCCAATTTTTAAAAAAAAAATCCTTTTGTTTGATCTTTTTTTTTTTTTTTTTGCCGATAGCCGGAATTAGATTGTTGAATAATGTTGAATAATAGAAAAGAGCTTACTGAACTCTCCTAAAAGCAAACATTACTAACATACAATTCAGACATGTTATGAAGAATAACGATTACATCTTCTAAAAGAATATTCACAATCCAATTTTGTGGTTAGACATTTAAGCTTTTGTTTGATTCAGGGTTGGTATATTGGAACAGGGTTATAGGAAGTAATCTTTTCAAAAACAATCAACTCATATATATTTAAATGAGAAAGTAGCCCATTTGATACATACCTGAGATTCAGTTTTAAGATGATTTATGGTTTCATTTTCTTCATCCACGAGATGAGCATTTTCTTTGCAAGGCATTCCAGTGTGAGTGGAGTCAGATTGTTCTTGAACCATCTCCTTCCAGCAGAACAGCAGTGGACCAAATGGCACCAACAGAAATGAACTTCAGGAGAATTTGACAAAGACAACACGAAAAGTTTAAGCAGCAGTTTGTATTGAAAATGTCATAGAATCTTCTCTGATTACAAGACAATAGAGAACAAAACCCAGGTCAGAATCGCAGGAGGTGCCACCAAATAAAGTACATCATTAGGTTGTGGGCAAGTTTTGCACGAGAACTTAAAATCCATGTCAAAAATGTTCTGTAAGATGAAGAAGAGTACAATGAGCAGAGATGTGCTCACAGCTTTTGCAAACCTTTTAAAGGTTTTTCTGCAAAATGATGTTCACAATGGGTCATGATGTCTTCAGTCAAAAGCTCATTTAATTTGGAAATATGGCAATGGCTAGTGTAAGAAGCATTTTATACTCTTTTCTCTGTAATGACCATAGACCACAGGCTGGAGATATTTAAAAATGCCGGTGTGAAAAACTGCTTCTTCATTTGATTGTGAGGATCTCGTGGTGAAAACAAACCACAAACTTGATTTAAAGAAGACATGCTTTTTTCAGTTATTTAGTATTAAACTACTAAATAAACGAATAACCTTTTTTTTTTTTTCAGACACCTATTTATCTATTATTGGAATCTGTACACTACCTGGGCCTTATCATGTTATAAATATATTATAACTTTAGGTGAGGGGAAGATGACATTCCAAGTTTATATGATCTACATTTGACTTTCATTTGAAGTCAGATAATGATTTGCTTGACCAACCCTGATGTGGTGTCTGTCACTATTTATGCTTTTTTTTGCAATTTTACAAAGAATGTAAAAAAAAAAAATGCAGATTTTTGGTGGTTTTGTCCAGTCAGGAAATATTAGTCATATAATATTATATATTAATACATATAAGTCTAAGAAACATACAAATACTTTCCCACACAAAGAAAAAAAGATGTTTCTGTGAGAGCAACTATCAAATAATAATAGCAATAAAATAAGTATTTTGTTTAATATTCTTTACATTAACATCTTCATGGGCAACTCATAAAATGCAAGGCTATTCTTAAGAATTTCGCATAGGCTAGTTGCTATTATAATAAAACTGATGTTCCACAAGATCCAAACCAGTAGCTTCACCTGGTCTAAACCACTAAAGTAATCTAAATGATCTTGACTTAGAAGGCAATAATAATAACAACAACAACAACAACAACAATAATAAAAATAATAATAAAATGTATTCTAAATTAAACAAAGCTAGACATAGCACCAACCAAAAATGATTGTTTGTGGTGTTTCTAAATGGTGACATAAGTGCATAACCTATGGCCATAGACTGTATTTATAAATGGTCATAGTCAACCCACTAACCACTATATTCACATTTGCCCCTATAACTGCTAGCCTCGTGAGCTTCATTTGACTGGAGCCTAACCCAAAACATGCGCTGTAGGTGTGTAAGTGGTGTGAGTGAGCGTTGGTGGTGGTCGGAGGGACTGTTGGCGCCGGTTGGCCTGGCAGCCGCACCTCCTTCAGTCTGCCCCAGGGCAGCTGTGGCTACAACAGTAGTTTACCACCACCGAGCATGGAGTGAATGAAGAATGCTCTGTAAATAATCCTCTGTAAAGCGTCTTTGTGACATCTGTCTGTGAAAAGCGCTATATAAATAAACACTTACTTACTTACTAATGTTATGGGTGACATCCATAGACTGTAATTGACTGACACTGACTTACATTTGATTCTTGTGGCCCCTCTCTCTGTAACTGTTAATGTTTGTATTAACGTGCTCTACAGGACTGTGGTGTTGTGGCTATTTTGTCAGTTAAGAAAATCCTAATCCTGGCTCCAAATTCACCCCTGTAACTGCTAGCCTCATGAGCTTCATTTGACTGGAGCTGAACGCTATGGGTGATGTCACACTCCCTTAGTCCACTTCTTTATACAGTGTATGCTTATGGCCCATGTGTCTTTATTGGCATTAAGTTTCACATAATACATTTCAGCATGTTGTCTTTATTGAATCGTCTGCGTACCATTGTCTGGAAGATGCTCACACCTCAACAGAAACTAACAAGCCACTTGACCTGCACCATTTTCAGGTAGATCTATGAGACTGTCTTGGAAACAAAGTAAAGCAAATCAATTTATTTTTCATTCAAATTGTCAAGTTATTATTAAATTGAAGGTGTTGTTCTCAGGATGTTCAGACTCTGTCTCTTGTTCATACGGGTATTAAAGGGAAATTTGGCTCAAAGTTAAATGTCCTGTTTAACTTTGAGCTTAGTCTCCTGCCTCCAGCTCCTCTAGGCTCACCTCTTGTTCCTCCTCTTGGGCTTCCTCTTGTTCCTTTGTTGTGTCTCCTGTTGTTTTTCATTTTGTCCCTCCACTTGTCTCTCATGTTGTCTCTCATTTTGTCCCTCCTCTTGTCTCTCATTTTGGTCTTCCTCTTCTCTCTCATGTTGTCTCTCATTTTGTCCCTCCTCTTGTCTCTCCACTTTTCTCTCATGTTTTCGCTCATTTTGTTCCTCCTCTTGTCTCTCCTCTTGTCTCTCATGTTGTCTCTTTTCTTGTCTCTCCTCTTGTCTCTCATGTTGTCTCTTTTCTTGTCTCTCCTCTTGTCTCTCATGTTGTCTCTTTTCTTGTCTCTCCTCTTGTCTCTCATGTTGTCTCTTTTCTTGTCTCTCATGTTGTCTCTTTTCTTGTCTCTCATGTTGTCTCTTTTCTTGTCCCTCTTGTTGCACATAAAAGTATGAAGCCGATATTTTGTGCCAGGAATCTTCAACTTCAGGGTCACCAATGTGTTTCTCATAATCTTTAATATTTTGAATATATGGTTGACAAATGACTTTTGCTCTCTCAGTTGCTAGTAGAGTAAGTTCCTCTTCAAGATGTTTATGGACTTTGTCTTCCAGCAGTTTTTCATATTTAACTTTGTAGTAAGGAGGACCACAAAGTTTCCATTTGCATTTTTGGCCTTGGTTAATCCATGACTCCCCAACTGCAATCATGGTCCAAAGAAAAAACAAACTGCAAATTAATCCCAGTCCAATCTCCTACAAAACATGAACACATAATATTAAATTAATATGAATAAATAAATAATTTCCCCCTTGTGTTAACAGCAACATGTAATGCCTGGAGTTATACATTTGTTTACTTTCACTGTCACCAGACCCATTCACACAATATGCTATCAAGTATTTGTAGCTTGTAAACAGCATGTGATACATACCACAGATTCAATTGTAAGGTGTTTTTTAATTTCATTTTCTTCTTTCCTGAGGTCACTTTGATCTTTGCAAGGCATCCCGGTGTAACTGTTGTTAAGATTCGTCTTGTAACAGAAATACCAATCTCCATCAAAGAAAACTGCAGTAATCCAAATGCCACTCACAGAAATTAACTTCAGGAATAGCCATAAAACCGTGCTCCAACAGTTTGAGCTACAGTTTGTGCAACATTTGAAAAGGCCACATATCTTGTATCTCTTCCGATTAAAAGACTCGATGTAAGCAAAAACCCATGTTAGAAAAATAGGAGGTACAGCCAAATAAAGAACGCCGTTAACTTGTAAACCAGATTTGCACGAGCACTGGAACTTCATGTCAAAAATGTACTGTAAGATAAAGAACAGCACAATGAACAAAGATGTGCTCACACCTTTTACGAAAAAATGTAAAAGTTTATCCACAACGTTACCACCGACATGTGGCATGATGTTCTCAATTCTAAAAATGTAAGGTGTGTGAAGTAATGATCAGTTTGGCACTTTTTTATAGTTTAGTTTTCTGACCACAGACTGCCAATATTACCGCAAACCACATTAGGTCAGCGCATTCAATCTAAAAAAAAAAACAAAAAAAAACTCTACACTGCTGTAATTTTGGGCAATTTTGCCATCAACGCCCCATTTCCACCTTCAGACAGTTAAGCAGCAAACGGATGCAATCTTTTACTGTTTTGAAGATATGAGTGAAGATTTACCCCTTTAATTACACGTAATTTTGAGACCTTATAATAAAGCTTGGGACGCCTTAATGAACATGAAGCTGAGTAGACAAACCAGTTGAGAAAGAACCAGGAGCAGAGAGCCTCCCACAGCCACCAGGACACAGGGCCTGGGGAGATGAGGCCAAAAAACCAAACCTCCACCAAGACATAGGGCCCAGAGAGACCAAAAAAACAAAACAAAACACAGCCAACCACTGCTACTGTCACCAGACCAGTGGAGTTTAAGCCTTTCGGTCACTGGGTTAATAGTGAGCGGACTTGGTATGGGAGAGTGGAAATGAAACAATATTTTAATCACATGCCAACCAAATGTAATGTCTGTTTCATGTTTTGTTCCCTTTTCTTGTAATATTTGGTTTTACAGTAACATTCATAAGAATCTAATGAAATGGCACATTTTGGGTGCTTTCGAAATACTGTGAAGTACAGTTCATAAGACAAATAGCCATGTTATAAACTTACCTCTTCAAAAATATACCTGGAGTTGTGTTTCGCATAGTTGAGTAATCCTTTATTATTAGTCTGTCTATATCTCCAAATCTGAAATGCTCTGTCCACTTTGTGATGTCATCTAGTGGTAGTTTTCAAATTAACAGTCACCTTTAGTTCAGTAGATATTAGCAATTCCAGGGCTGCAATAAGCCAAATGATTCTAGTGAAGCTGCTGTATGGAGTTTGAAAACACAGTAGAGCACTTCCTGTATTACCACATTATGACATCACAAGGTGGAATAGAGTGTTATCTGTTTGAGAGAAGAACTCAGCCTGAATATGCAGGCGTGTGTTAAACATGAGAGTGAAACAAAACACAACTCCAGGTATGTTTTTGATCTGGAAACAACATTATAACATAGATCAGAAAATAGCATAATATGGGCCTTTCAGCATGGCCAGACCCACAGCAGACCTTGCGATTGTGGCTCCAGTGGTACCACCATTTAAGAACCACTGCAAATAACAAAAATGACTGCGCATATGTGTGTAACCTTTGTGTTACCTAATCTGCCTTAAGCACCACATAATGATTTTCAGCACCTTGCCCTTTTAAATGTCAGAGAATCATTCAAAACACTGTACAAAAGACACACCTCTCTAGTCAGTCAAATGACACACACCCTAATGCAATGTTTATTCTTAGGGAGACGCTCAAGTTAGTATATTATAACATTAGTTTAATCGTTCCAAGGAATACAATGTTGTTATAGACAAACGGAACTTGGGTCCTCATCCTTGGGGCTGGAGAGATGGCGTCTTTGAGGAGGATCATCGGTTGCAGGTAGGGGCACTGAGAATCATCCACCGTCTACAAGCTCTGACTTTTGCAAGAATGACATTATGTGTTACGTAAATCAAAACAGAATGAAATGGTTTAGCTTCCATAAGTCATATTACCACATATGATCTGTTCGTATACACATTTTAATATTCTGTGATATGTGCTTCAACAAAATAGATATGGTTAAATTATTATGCTTGTTTCTTGACATAATGCAGTACATGGATACAAGTGCACTAATACAAGGCTTTTACTAGGCCTGTCCTCAGCATTAGTCCAAATTCCACAATATTTAGGATGTTCAAGTTTGCATTGTCTAAGATAATTTTGTTCTATTTACATCCGTGACAGTGACATACAAAAGCTGACCTGTTCATCTCTTGGGACTGTTTTTGTCTTTGCAAATATCAGACTGACAAATATGTTTTTCTTGTTTTCTTCTGTGCAGCATGGTGATCCTGATTATCATATTTTCTGGGATTATCATCATCATTTTGGCTTGTACTTTCACTGGTAAGATACTCTTTTAAGGTTTTAAGATACAACTTGCAAAATAATATATATATGTTTAAGTTTTTCTTCTGACTTTGTATTTTGGTTTGATATTAAGACTATTTTCTCAAAGACAATACTTGCTGACTTAAACTCCTAGCAAATACAAAAAATTAATCTAATGACTTTGTATTGTATTTGTATTGTAAATGTATTTATCATCCTGGCCTAATTTTGGACTTGTATCATGTTCTATTGAAACAGAATTTAAAGACTCGTCTCATCTTATAATAATTAGTGTGTTTCTTTTACGCGGACAGGGGTGTTAGCTCCCCTGTTTTTCATGTTTTTGTTTTACAGTTCGAACTTTGATGTCTAATCTTTGGTCTAATCTCATTATGTAATGTTTTAACGAGTTGAAAATTAATTCTACAAACATTTAATCATAACATTTTTACTCATGATTTTCCCAATTAACAATGAAAAAGGGCATATTGTAAGCAGTTGTGTTGCATTGTATTGTTTTTGTTATTTATTTTAAATTATATAAACTCAGAACATCAACATATTGGCTTTGTCTTGCAATAATATGATTTATCATTTTATAAATACTCCCTCAACCTATGCTAGTGACAGCAAACATGTCTCAATCATATAGGGCATAACTTAATTTTTTCTATAGCTCTACAAAACCTTACTGACCCCTTGTGACTGAACTATGTACATAGGTGGCTCAACCTCTCACTGGTACATTTAAAGGCCAAGACTCAAATATTTAGCTCAGGAGTAGGTCAGAATTTAGTCACAATGCGCTTTTTTAATTATTATTATAGCTGGGGTCAGTCTCTTTGATCTTCCTAAGTAGGTTGTACTGAATCAAGTATTATTGTATTACTGGAGGTGTTACAGAGCTGCTTTGAGGTGACAGACTGGGCTGCACTCACTGAGCCCCATGGAGAAGACCTCGACGGGCTGACTGACTGCATCACCAGCTACATAAACTTCTGTGTGGACTCAGTTGTCCCAACAAAGACTGTGAGCTGTTATCCAAACAACAAGCCATGGATAACCAAGGACATTAAAGCCACACTCATTGGGAAGAGGAAGGCCTGCAGCTCGGGAAACAAGGAGGAGGCCCGGGCTGCTCAGAAGAAACTGAAGGTGCAGCTGAGCCAGGCCAGACAGAGACATGGGAGGAAGCTGGAGTGGAAACTTCAGCAGAACAACATGCGGGAAGTGTGGAGCGGCATGAGGACCATCACGGGACACAAGCCGACCCGAGGGAATAGCGTTGAGGGAGACGTGAACACAGCTAATGAGTTCAACATCTTCTTCAATCGCTTTAACACTGCAGGAACTGTCCACCTCCAGCCAGCAGCAGTCACCCCCCTACCCCTCCCTCCCCCGTCTCCTGTGGAAGACCCAGCTCA
Organism: Odontamblyopus lacepedii; assembly: GCA_034769755.1. Classification (NCBI taxonomy): domain Eukaryota; kingdom Metazoa; phylum Chordata; class Actinopteri; order Gobiiformes; family Gobiidae; genus Odontamblyopus; species Odontamblyopus lacepedii. Next base: position 18,773,253 of record CM068356.1, read on the forward strand.
CACCTCAGACGACACCACCCCTCCTCCTCCTGACACCTCCACACTTACTGTCACTGAGGAGCAGGTGAGGTGTCAACTGCAGAGACTGAAGGCCGGGAAAGCACCAGGACCTGATGGAGTGAGCCCCAGAGTCTTGAAGGGCTGTGCTCCCCAGCTCAGTGGTGTCCTGCACCAGATCTTCAGCCTGAGCCTGAGTCTTCAGTGAGTTCCCCTGCTGTGGAAGACATCGTGCCTCGTCCCTGTCCCGAAGATGCCGCGCCCCAGCGACCCTAAGGACTACAGGCCCGTGGCACTGACCTCCCACATCATGAAGACTCTGGAACGACTCGTCCTGCAGCAGCTGAGGCCCATGGTCCAACATCTGCAAGACCCTCTCCAGTTTGCCTACCAGCCCCACCTTGGAGTAGATGACGCCATCCTGACCCTACTCCACAGAGTCTACTCCCACCTGGACAAGCCGGCTGCCACTGTGAGGATCATGTTTTTTGACTTCTCCAGTGCGTTCGACACCATCAGGCCGGCTCTGCTGGCAGTGATGCAGGTGGATGCCTCCTTGGTGTCCTGGATTGTAGATTACCTCACTGGAAGACCACAGTATGTGCGTTTGCAGAGCTGTGTGTCGGACAGAGTGGTCAGCAACACCGGGGCTCCACAGGGGACAGTCCTGTCTCCCTTCCTCTTCACCCTCTACACCACAGACTTCAACTACTGCAGCGAGTCTTGCCACCTTCAGAAGTTTTCTGACGACTCTGCAGTGGTGGGATGCATCAGTGGTGGTGACGAGGAGGAGTACAGGACTGTAGTGGACAACGTTGTCACTTGGAGTGAGAAGAACCACCTCCAGCTCAACGTGATGAAGACAAAGGAACTGGTGGTGGACCTGAGGAGGACCAAAGCTGCTGTGACCCCCATCTCCATCCAGGAGGTCAGTGTGGACTTGGTGGAGGAGTACAAGTACCTGGGGGTGTACTTGGACAATAAACTGGACTGGAGCAGGAACGTGGAAGCGGTTTACAAGAAGGGCCAGAGCCGCCTCTATTTCCTGAGGAGGCTGAGGTCCTTTGACATCTGCAGGACAATGCTCAGGATGTTCTACGAGTCTATGGTGGCCAGTGCCATCATGTACGCTGTAGTCTGCTGGGGCAGCAGTCTGCGTGTGAGGGACACTAATAGACTCGAGAAGATCATTAGGAAGGCTGGACATGTTGTGGGGGAGGAGCTGGACTCTCTGGCGGTGGTGTTGGACAGGAGAATACTGGACAAAATCTGGACTATCCTGGACTCTCCCTCCCACCCCCTCCACAAGGTGCTGGCCAATCAGAGGAGCTCTTTCAGTCATAGACTGTGGCTGCCGCGCTGCTCCACTGAGAGACACAGGAAATCTTTCCTGCCTGTCGCCATCAAACTGTTGAACGCTGCACTTTAAATCACAAACTACTCAATCCTTTTCATCCTATTCCCTGCTCACACATGTATATAGTCATAAATATGTCACTGATGTAAATAATTTCCCAGAGAGAGCTATTTTATCTTTTATCTTATTGTATTTATCTTATTTTTGTAACTTGTTTCGATGTACATGCTCTTGGTCGGTTGCATCTGTAACAAAGAAAATTTCCCCTCGGGGATGAATAAAAGTAATTCTGATTCTGATTCTGATTATATCTTTCCACTGCTCTATAGGGAAACTTTCATCAGTGCTCAGTTTCGACAAATCTCCTGTTGCTAATCTTGGTGAAAACCAACTCCTCAGCTGCTACCTGCGTATAGTCAAAACCACGCCACTGTCCCAGATGTCTGTGACCTGGACGAAGAGTGACGTGTCTGGGGTCGTCTATCAGTTTAAGAGTGGGGCTGTGGATCTGGAGAACCAGAGCCCACAATTCAAAGGCAGGACAGCGCTGTCCCTAGTCGACCTGCGGACGGGGAATGCCTCGCTGCTCCTGTCAGCAGTGAGGAGCCAGGACCAGGGCGCGTTCACCTGCACCGTGAGCAGCAGCGCCGGAGCAGGGGCAGTCACCGTGGGCCTACGAGTTGGAGGTATGAACGGTTAGACTTTAAAGGTGCACTGTGTAACTTCTCTGATACGATAAATATATCTACTATTGTCATTGTCATCATGTTAAACAGAGCACCTTTAATGTTGTATAATGAAAAAAATGCTCATTTGTATTGTTACTTTCACTGTGGACTTTTTAACCTTCTGGTTGGTTAGACATAAATACATGAATATATAGGTTTGTGAGCTCATTTCAGTTTTTCATTGTCTCAAATATGGATTTTGTTTCCAGCCTTTTCAGCACCATCTTTCACATTATCAAACAGCAGTTTAACAGCTATCGCAGAGCGCTGGTTTCCTGAGCCCAGTGTGACCTGGACAAACCTCAGTGGGACTGTTCTACATGGGACCACCAGTCTGAACTTTAACAGTGCTGGTGTATACAGTGTGGAAACTGTACTATCACAAATCATAAACACAAGCAATACTTATATTTTGAAGATTGAGAACAGCTTGAAGATCTCAGTTTCACAAGCAACTGTAACAGGTACATAATACAGTCAGGGAGGCATGTTGATAGATTTCTCTGTTCATTCATTTAATTATATTTTTTATATTTTCAGGCTCTGAGATTATACAGCAAACGCACATGTACAACACCAACAAAGTATCCTCACCATTGATCACATCCACACCACTCACCTTCATGATCACTGTTTTACACATTGGCCTGGCCACTTTCCCATAAGAGTTTGGAAGGCTTTATTTTCTCCATTAAAAAACTTATATTTAACCCATCTGATCAGTGCTACTGCACAAGCCTGGGTTTACAGAGGTGCAAAAGGGTGCACAGCACCCTCATTTTAGGTGTGTGAAATAATTACACTAAATTGAGTATTGTCTTGGCCCCCTATTGAAACACTTACTCACCCTCAGTGACAGTGACAGTGTCTGCAGTCCTGTCCAGGCAATGTAACAATTAAAACTGGGCAGTGTTTAAAAAAAAAAAAGGATAACCTAATAACATCTTTGTTCAGTGTCATTAAAAAAATATGGCTAAGATAATAAAGATATGCATTTTTTATAATTGTATTTGTAAAAGTTATTTATATATTTAGGATATGGAAGTTATTGTCAGTTAGCACTGACAAGACTGTTGTTAACTTATAGTGCAACCTTGGTTGTTTCCTTTTGGCTTTGCTACCCTGAGCACTTTTTCTTTAATGTAATAAAAACATGTTTTAATTCTCCGATTTTGTATTTGGACATCCATTCTATGTGGGTATCAAAGTCAGTTAACAAGTCTGGCCTTATCCTGAAATCCTGAGCTGAAACTAGCTCCATCTCCATCTTACGCCTCAACTCTTTCCATGAAGAAATAAGCCTGAGTCTGACCAAAGGTAATTCAGGCCTTACATTTAAGAAGCGCTTTGTGCGTGCTCCCGATGGCTCTGAGAAGGCCAAATCAATGGAGTAAAGACATCACGAAAAATGGGCCAAAGGTGTGATGTGATAAATGATGACACGCACGGTCAAGCGCTTTATTTGGGACACGGATTAATGCGGAGAATGAAGCTGCACGACCCCTTCTCGATGCGCTGTGCGTAAAAGTAAACTGTACCGGAGCAAGAATTAGCGGATAAAAATCCGCGGGTACGTGTTTGCAGGGGGAAAGAGGAGAGAGAGAGAGATACTTGATGGAGTGAAAAGCCAGAACCCACTGAAAACCAGCTCACCTCTGTGTCTGTGCGTAAAAGCTGCACTGCCCTCTCAACAGACACACGTCCAAGAACGTCCACAAACATGTGTGTCCCGTGTGTAGGAGTGTATGGCTGGTGTTCTGTGTTTCCTTACACTTTGTGGGAGACAAAGCTAAAATAATCTTGACAGTCTGGTCCCGACATGTGTCCGGGTGCTTTTTACTGTATAACTCAGGTTAGTCACTTTGGTGGAACAGAACTGGGGCTTTGATAAGCCTGGACTGGCCAAATAAACCAAGCTCTCGCTTTAGCTCGCTTCATGGAATACGCTCTATGTTGTAAATAAGCATTTGCTTTAGTTCGGTTATGATGCTGCAGTATATGGTGCTGCCACTAGAGGGGGAACTAATAGTAGGACCACCCCCACATGGGCCTCCAGAGACTCCCATTGGTTTGGCACTGAGTGGGGTGTCAAATGTCCCATCAACTCTGAATGCATTGGCAACCTACTTCTACATGAAAGAGCTCCTGAGTGACCACAGGAATGTAACCAGTGAGTTAGTTTTTACGCATAAGTAAAAAAGTGCAAATATGTTTGTTACAACTTGTGTTTTTAATCGCTAATCGCGTCTTCATTTCGTGGAGTATTGTGAGGTGGAAAACTTGGAGGTTTGTCTTTGTGAATTTTTGGTCCCGTAGAACTTACTTGAAAAGAGCAGTGCAATGTCTAAAGAAGAAGGAAACGGAGACCAAATCGCCATAAACTCAGAAAAAGTGCAAAACGGGGCAAATGTAAACGCGAGGGCGGTGTGTAATGTGTGCATGCGCCTCTTTCGGGATCCAAAAATCTTACCGTGTCTCCACACCTTCTGCTCGGACTGTATCGCTCAGCTGGAGCCGTTCTCGCCGTCTCCCTCCTCCCGGGCCCTCCCGCTCAGACGCGGCAGTGGTGGCGAGGGCTCCGTGACGGTACTGTGTCCGGAATGTGACTCCGAAGTGGACTTACCGACGACGGGACCGGCCGGGCTCAGCACAGACCACTTGGCTCTGGATGAAGTGTTTCTGGAGACGCTGGTGACAGACGGTCCGCTGCCCTGTGACCTCTGCGGGGAGGGAGCCGCCGAGAGCCGCTGCGAGATATGCGCCATCAATCTGTGCGAGTTCTGCTGCCAGGCCCATAGGTAATGCAGGATTCATTATTATGAAGAGATGAGGTAGCACACTCAGTTTACTTGAGTAACTTTTTGATAAATCTACTCTGTACTATTTAACTGTGAAACAGTTCTCTTTAGCTTTATATTGACAATATTAAAATCTGTAAACATTTGTGTTTCTCACCATGATCCCATAAGTTAAATCTTCATTCCAAATGTAGCCAAAACTTTTTCTAGCTTGTAGATATGATATGAAACAACTCAACTGGTGGAAGTACTAATTCAGTCCATTACAATGATATGTTTTTGGTAATAGGGATATTTCTACTTGAACATGCATGATTCCAACAGGGTTCAGGTTAATCAAAACCATTTTCTCTGTTCTGCAGGCGTCAGAAGCGGACTGCCTCTCACTCAGTCCAGGCTCTCCATGAGCTGAAGTCCCGTGGTCGTCTCTGTCGTCCGGTCCTCTGCTCCCTCCACCCGGGGCAGGAGCTGCGACTCTTCTGTCAGCCCTGTGATGTGCCTGTGTGCCTGGAGTGTGCCGCCACTCTGCACCGGGACCACCGCTGTTCTCCCACACACGATGTCATTGATGGTCATGGAGACCGCATCCGGGAACTGGTCTCAGTCCATCTGCGTCCTCGTCTGGAGCGTCTGGAGGAGTCACTTCAAAAGGTAGTACAGTAAATTAAGATGGTTTGAAGCCTAGTGTATTAGTAAGTGATGTTTTGTGAAAAGAATTGAGCCAGTACTATTTTATGAGAACTCAAGACATGGTATTAAGATTTTTTAAGAGTTTTTGATTGACTACATTTTGTTGTTAATCTTTACACATTATCTGTTTCTCACATATAACTTTTAATTGTGGATAGTTGCATTGGCTACGTCTGATGTTGAATTTCCTTTCTACATGTTAACATAAATTCTAAATTGGTGTTCTCATAATCAGTGTAACTACATTCTCTCACTGTGTCTCCGTAAAGGTGGATGAGTCCCAGGACCTCCTGACGTCCCGTGTGGAGGAGGTGGCACAGGAGGTGAGGGCGTTTGCTCGAGGATACGCCAGTGCTGTGGAGGCCCACTGTCTGTCTCTGCTGCGCCGCTTAGAGGAGCTACACAAACAACGCAGGTACACAGACACTACATAATCCAATAGTATGCCTCCTGCTTAGTTAAGGAGACATTACCAGATATCATGTTCATTTATTGTAGGTAGTATTGCAGAATACATGTTACAATAAGAGCCCCTAAAACACCCACTGCCTGTCTTTTTTTCCAGAAACCAGCTCCACTTGCAGAGGGCTCAGCTGCGCCAGGCTCTGCTGGATATCCGAGGTGGTGTGGAATTTGCTGAAAGACTTTTGAGTTTTGGTTCAGATGCGGAGATCCTAAATGCTAAAAGAGTGACCCTGCAAAGACTGAGCAGCCTGTCTGAAAGTAGCTATGACCCACAATCTGTGGCAGGAATTGATGATGGCTCCAACATCTGCTTTTTGCCCTCTGAGCCAGCAGGGGATGTCAATGGCTATCCAGTTGTTGGGATAATCCACGGGAAGACAACAGACCCCAGCAAGTGCTCAGTGGAAGGAGAAGGTATGGTGAAGTCATGACTCTATCAGGATGTCCATAATTTACAGTAGAAATATTAATATGAATGGCAGGTGTTGTTTTGTTTTGATTATAAGACTTGTAATATTAAGAGTTGTGTATTATTATACCACTACACTTACTCAAATAAGCCACAAGGTGTCAGGAAACCAATAAGAAATTTGCGATATTTTATTACTCTGTGGCTTTATTATCATCAGCATTTTTCTCTGAACCAGTGCAATGAAAATGATCAGAAAATATACATAAATCCAAGTCAAATCTTATTAGTTACTGAGGTTTTGGATAATTACTTAAAATGGTGTTTGCCTTTGCTGTATTTTTAGCATCTCATTGTCTTCTGTGGAGGCACTGTAGCTTCTCCCTCTGTTTTGATTACTGGCTATAAAAGAGAGGAGACAAAACATTGTGGCAGTAAAATGACCAAGTTAATGGGCTTCTGTAGTTTCTCTATTATCCTTGTCTGACTCTGTTGTACATGTACACACACTGCCTGAACTCAGTGCAGCTGGTGAGACTGTGAAGGGGGCGGAACGGTGCAGAAAGATGCACAGTTAAAGACTATTGTTATGTGGGAATTCCTTTGGAGCAGAAGGAATGCTCCAGGGGCCTTAAGGGATAAAACAGTCTGGGGATGTTTACGCCAAGCACACACATTTCACCAGCTAGAAAGAAAAGAGGCAGGACATTTTAAATCCTGAAGTCACAACAGAGAGGCAGGAATGTAGTCAGATGAGAAATATTCATCTGGTCTTCTCAGTAGATGAAGAATAAACATAGTTAAAGTAAATGTGACAGGAGAAACATCAACTTCAATTCTTTTATACTAGTAAGCATTGTTAAATTAATATGAACAATGTACATCTAGAGGCATTTTCAATGTATAATGTGTGTAATGTGTGTCGAGACAATGATAATGGTGCAATAATTCATTAATACCTACCTCTTACCAAACCTTGATGCATATTTTCACATTTAATTGAATAACTTTCACTTCTATTTTTTGCTGTTTGCGACATTTCCAGTGCAAACTATGAAAGGGTTAAGCAGACTATTCGCTCAATGCACAGGTGACAGAAGAACAGCTGTGTCGGTAATGATGGCAGCTGCTACTTTCTAGGCTGAGAAAATACACTATAAATTCACACATAATTACTGCTTAATAGTGACTGAAATCTGATATCTGTGAGTAGAGAAGCTGTATTAATGTTTTAGCAATAGCTGATTTATTTTCACAAGGCTAGTCGAAATAGTAAAAACAATCCTCTGAACAAGTGGAAATAATTAGTCTTGCTGTGTCTAAACAGACCACCCCACAGCTGCTAGGAAGTACAGGCTAAACTGTAACAGTAGCATTTGTTTTCAAACCTATTAGACTGTAATAATGTGTTAGCTATAGGACAAAGTTGAAGCTGAAAAATATCTGTATGAGCTGCTGTATTTTGGAATGGTATTGGCCGAAATGTGTATATGCCAAGATGAAAAAAACACATTGTATGGTTTTATAGAGAGTTTCTGACGAATATAACAAGTTCAGTCATGAATAGTCTGCTTCTTTTAAGCCAAAAGGGAAGTTCTCATTTATGAGTTAGGTTTGATGTTAGACTTTATGTATTCTTATATCCCTTATTGCCTCCTGAATATGTATGTAATATATTATGACAGGATTGCAGCAGTGTAGTGTGGGTCAGTCTGGACACTTCACACTGGTCTGCAGGGACTCAGGAGGGGACCAGCTGACCCGAGGAGGAGAGCATGTTGTGGTCAGCATCGCCCATAAAGAAAAGAGAAACTGGTCAGTCAAATATTAAATACTAGAAGTCCATCCTTGTGAGTTTATTCTATATTTCTATGCTATATTGGGTCTTAAATATTCACTACAATTGCTTTCTAAAATCTAAAATCAATGTAATTATATTCAGTGAATGGCTATTTTTATTCTAACCCCTTATTTTATGCATGCACTTTATTTTATGATAGTTTATATTTTTTATTGTTATTATTTATTGTTTTATGTCATACCATATTGCTGAAGCACATTCCTAGCTGGTGAATTTTGTTCACTGACATCGATAAAACTTTTCAGATTCTTAAAACTAGTTTTTGAATTAACACAGGCTTTAAGTTAATCTACTGTGTCATTGCTGTATCTCTCTCCATTAAACACTAAATGTTTACTTAAAAGCACTAACTACTGTGCATTGGGTTGTTTCTCCAGTACCATCGTGTCATCAGTAGTGGACAACAGTGATGGGACCTACAGTGTTTCATACACTCCTGAAGAGCTCGGGCCTTACTCTGTGTGGGTCTGTGTAAAAACACAACATGTCAAGGTACAGTATTATGTTTCATATCCCAATATTTGTACAGCTTGACATTTCATCATGTAATGTCAAACAAATTAACCTTTCCTGCAGCGATGTACAACCTAAAGGCATCACTTGAACTACATGATTTTAAATGGTGGTCTGAGAACCAAATGTGGTTATATGAGATGCAGATTTTTTTTTTTACTTGATGCCTAATTAATACTGGATCATCATCATAATTATTATTGAATGGATAGTAGTGCACATTTTACCATTATTACTATTTCTTTAATATAGTATGATCTTGCAAATACTGTACAAGATTATAATAACCTACCTATTGCATTTCCTTTCTTTAATTAATATGCTTTTACAGCAAGTTTTTGACCAATTTTAAATTCTACCTTGTTTATGTTCTGCTTATTTGAACGCTATTCAGCCCCTTGTCTATGTTTACAGGGCTCCCCTTTCACACTGAACATAAAGAGGAAGCTGAGGCGCCACAGCGGGATGTTTCATTGCTGTTCTTTCTGCTCCAGTGAAGGGTCCAAAGAAGCTCGGTGCGGCTGCCCGGGAACTATGCCAGGTTTGCCACACAACACCTGAACCTGCTGCTGCTCTCTGTGAGGCAATATCAGCAGCAACATGCTGTAAGACTGAAGATGTATTACAATGGACGAACAAACAAACCGCTTGATTCAAAATGAACCCTTTTTCACAGCCAATCATTTACAGAGAGACTGAGGGTGTGTTTACACTTGTCGTTATTTGGTACTAAATTGAGCCCTTTTTAGTCCTGATGAGGGCTTGTTTGGTACTGTTCTAGTCCGTGTTTAGTCTCAGATTAGTACATGTTTAGATCAGGTTTAGTCCTGAAGGCACACTAAAATAAATACTCCTAATGGTATTACTCACCTTTTGTGCATTTTTTTTTTTAATTTTTAGCTCAGTGCATGTGATATTAATTATTATTTATAATAAAATATATTGCACACTACAAACATTTTCAGTTGTCTAGGGACATTTTTGCCTTTAAAATGTCTGACAATCCCATGCAATAGGTTTCAATCATACCATTAAAAAAGCAATTAATAACATGCTCAAGAGATAATAATATTTCTACTGTCTTTTGTGTTTCAGGGGGATTTAAAGGTTGTGGGCACGGACATAAGGGGCACCCAGGGAAGCCGCACTGGTCATGTTGTGGCAGTACAGTGGAGAAGTCTGAGTGTTTACCTGAGAGGGTGGTAACTGCTGTTTCTGCCCGTGGGCACCTGAGGACTGTGGAACTCTGAGAGGAAAACAGGCAGGAAATGTCAAGTCATGAAACAAAGCCACTAAAGGAGCAAGACAACCATGACCTACTGTGGTGTTAAGTAACTGTTGTTTCAAATTGTTTAAAAAGTGCCTTTGATACACTGGTTCTTTCTCAACTTTGTACACCTAATTACAGTAATATATTAATACTTTTCTTATGGCGCTCAACACAAAGGTGCTCTATGAAACTTCTCTGGTGGTACGTCTCTTTCTTGTTTCCATGGAAATATTACTGCTTTCCCCTAGAATATACCACAGTATGGTATTAAACACCAGGCCAAGTTACAGTTCCAATCTGTACAAGTAAGTAAGTAAGTAATAATGCATGTTTTTCCATTGTATTTCTTGGTAATAAAAACATCTGTAATATCACATTGTGGAACATTTTAGGTTAAGCATGAACAAGCAAAGTTAATTAAATAGTGTACCTTTAATGTACAATATGTTTGATGCTTAGCATCAAAATCAATTATGTTATAAAGTTGACTTATAGTGCCTTAAAACTGCTGCTAGTATACCCTGAAAGCTCTAAAAAAACAAAAACAAATATAATTTTATATTTAGTATAATTCAAATGGCTGATTAGTATAAGCAATATGTACTAAATGTAACCAAATTTGAAACTGTTTTATATTCTTATAGACTTGTTATAACATGGTACTCTTCAATACAGTGATTCATTTGCTAATATCAGAGAGACTTTCCACTTCTGACTGTATTCCACACTCAAATTATGGACCATGATGCATTAAAATTCCCTTGTATACTGCTGTAATATTTTGAATTGTGTAAATGACTTTCAATAGAATAGAGTCCAGTTACAAATGCTGAGTAACACACTTCTTCTTTTGGGATTTAAATTTCCAGAATCAATAATAACATTTCGTATCTAAGTTGATATCTACAATGTAAAAACTGCCAGCAAATGTTGTGACTATACTAGTATGTACTGAAATTTCAGGACGTCTGAGTCACACAGTTCCTTTTCATACCAGCAGGTGGCAATGCATAACTACTTTCCTCCTTTAGCCTAATGACACTATCTGCCGACTTTTCTCTTTCTTAAATATCACCCCAGTTGGTAGATAAGAAATGTCTTTACTGAGCTAAGGGACAACTGATAAATACGGCATTATCAGGAATCATGTTGTAAGTGCTTTTAGATTGACTGTTAACATTAATGTTTTATGAGCCTACTCTTCTGAAAGTAATTTACATTAGTGATAGAAGGATCCTGCTTAATCTAACAGTGGATAGAGGACATTTAATAGTACTGGGAGTTAAAATCAGTATAATTTAGTATTATAGTATTATATTATAGTAGTAGATTTTAAGTTGTTCAGTAAAGGTTTACTGAACAACTTAAAACATAATGGATGAAGTGTGTTAATAACTGTACACATATTTAAATGCAAACTGATAAGTTTAAGTGTGCAACTTTCAGATATAGGTATAGGTCTGAGTAGTGTGCAGGGCTATAAGAGTTAACCCAAAAGCATGCCCAATAGGTAAAAATCCTCCAGCTAAGGTAGTCCTGACCAAGCCTTGCTCAAGATTTGGAGATGAGTCCCCGAGCCCCACGCTTCTCCTACCAGGTTGTCCCATTTGTCCCAAATTTTCATCTAGGGACAATAAAGTATACCTTAACCATAACTCTATTGGCGGGCTATAGGAAATAACAGAACCAGCGTAGCCTTCTGTACTCACAAATAGTGACATAAGTATGAAATTGTTGAACCTAAAAACCCCAAAGGGAAAGTTGTCACAGTAGTTTTAGTATACAGTACATACTAGTTGTACCAGTTCAAGTGAATATCTGTTTTTTTTTTATTTTTTGTTTGTATTTTTGATCAGACTTCCTCGCTTATCTAGCCAAAAATGATTTATATAATCTAACATTGATACTGATTTACATTTCCTCTTTAACTCAAGTAGACATGAACCAGTGTTTGGGATCTGAGCCATCTCCTCCACAGGCAAAATTGAACAATGACAGTATGTAGCTAACAACAGGGCTGCTGCCATCTCCATGAACCCTGGAGAGAATGACTCCTGCCAACTCTCATAAATCTCCTTCATGTGGCATTGAGCTCTAAAGTAATGTACCTTGTAATTGAGAGCACATGCCACAATGGTCCAGCATTGTCCCTCAGTCAAGAGAGGGTTTTGTACATTTTTATTTTAATTTGTACTTTTTTTAGCCATGTCCTTAGATCTAGCTCAAGGCACTTTTCTAAACAACAGTTATGAGGAAAAAAAATACAGCCCCTCAGGAATAAAACAGAAAAAAACAGCAAACTATAACAAGGCTTTAAATACACATTACATATTAAATAAAATTCCAAATCAAACATTTACCAAAATACTAAAAGGTAAGATCAACCAAATGCTTGGAATGAATAAAAATGTTTTAAACGGGTTTTAATGGTGTTGAGACATTTGACTTTGCATTGACTTTGCACATTTGACTAGCAGGCACAAAACTGGAACTGTACTAAACATCATAATTATTGACATGCTAGTTCTGCAAATAGTTTTATACTGAGATATAAGTTATTTATTTCCAGTCTATAAAAACTAAAAGGTATGTCAGACATTTCTTATTTGTGTCTGATCATTTAATGATAAATAATGTAAACAGATGAAGATGCCCATTAGTGGTTTTCAGATTAAAATGAGGTTGATCTCATAATCCCAGAAGAGGGGCAAGAAACTGTTTTCCCCCATCTTATTTTTTGTACATTGTATTTGGCCATGAAATGTCCAAATTCATAAATATTAGACCAGATAAAATATATCAGTGACTAAACCCTAAAGTGCTATACTATGACAAAAATCAGCATTTTAACAATAGTCATTTTATCTGCCCCATCTGTCTTAAATATTACTGGCCTGTAGAATGTGGTTAATCTGAAACCTAACAATAGAGCTCAATATTTATGTTTAATGCACCTCTTTTTAGAAGTCTAAAGTTGGAGCAAGGACGCAGAACAGTGCACAGAAGATGGAGATGGAGGTATAGAGTGTTGTGACAGCTACTGACATCCCTCACCCACAAGTATTTCATCTCTGCAAAACCAATCACACCAATCCACTGTGCCAATCCCTAAATACACAGGGTTGTCTGCACTGCTTACATCGGTAACAATACCTTTTTACCTTTAGTTTTGAATGAGACAATCCATCCATCTTCTTCCGCTTATCCGGGACCAGGTCGCGGGGGCAGCAGTCTAAGCAGGGGCTCCCAAGCTTCCTTCTCCCCAGCCACTTCCACCAGCTCCTCCGGACGGACCCCGAGGCGTTCCCAGGCCAGCCTAGAGACATAGTCCCTCCAGCGTGTCCTGGGTCTTCCCCGGGGCCTCCTACCAGTGGGACATGCCCAGAACACCTCCCGAGGGAGGCGTCCAGGAGGCCAGATGCCCGAGCCACCTCAACTGGCTCCTCTCGACGTGGAGGAGCAGCGACTCTACTCCGGCTCACTGTAAGAATGCATGTTTTTCAAAATTTTGCACAATAAAAAACATCTGCAATTGAATAAATGCAAGATAGAGAAGACTACATAGAGACAGATCAATAACATCTCCATGGATGCAAGCAGGTGTTACATATAGCCCACCTTAAAATTTTTAAAGCGATAGAAATGTTCCTACTCACATATAACTTTTGTATCGCAAAGGTATTAAGAGACTTGTTCAATTCACTTTATTGTAGGATTAATTCTACGTTCACCTACTTGCTAGGACTCAACACTTGCTTGGTATTCATGAGCAGCTGTGACCCTGTGTTTAAAGAGGGCAGGTCACTCAGATTGAACACAACTCTATTAGAGACAAAGAGGTAAAGCCAATGTCACCACTGTAATACATTTACTCAGCTCTGAGTGGGGCCTAACTAGCTTACGCCTCAAAGTAGTGCACTTGGGAAAACAATTTAAAGTTTCAGTAGATTCAGTCCAGTGCATAGAATGGAAAGTGTACTTGCTTTCATGCCACAGTTTCTTAATAAAGCAGTAGCAGCAGCTGGATAACTTTATAAAAATAAAGAGCAGTGTCACCCAGACCTGGAGAGGGAGTCAGCTCTGGTGGTGTTTGGGAGGTCATATGTTGGAACAAGATGCATCCATGTGGACAATTCTCCTTTTATTTTCCCCTCTCCCCAGAGGCTCACTTGATGATGGTGGTGGTGGAGTAAAGAAGAAACGCTCTGCTGCACCATTAAACACAATGCCACAGCACTGAGCCAATAGTAGCTCACTTGTGGGGACTATATGCAGTTAGGGGCACCAGACCGTGGGATTGACACTTGAGACACACGTTTCTTTAAGCACCCTCGCTACCGAGAGCCAGGGGTGAGGGCTGTCCTTGCACTGCCCTCACAGTCTGGACATTTATAATTTACACTTTCACTCACAAACCGTGACTCAGAACTTATGACTTCGTATTGATATGTTGTTAGAGCTCCAGTTATAGTTTATATAATTTTTAAGATTTTGAAAGCAGGACTGGTAATACACAAGGTTGCTATGGATAACACAAAATGTACAATACAATACAATGAAAATTCTCACAAAAGTCTCACAAATGAACCAAAAACTGAATTATATTTTGAATTACAAATTCTAACTTCAAATTATTTTAATAGGCCTGTATTACGATATTCTCTGATCTATGTTAATGCTGTTTCTAAAACATACCTGAAGTCTTGTTTTGTTTCATTCACACATGTTTAACACACAAATCTTGCATATTTAGGCTGAATATTCTTTCAAACAGAAATACTCTGTTCCACCTTGTGATGTCATGTGGTAATAAAATAAGTGCTCCAGTGTGTTTCATAGACATTCATTAAAATCATTTGGATAATTTCAGCCCTGGAATTTCCCATCTCTACCAAAGGAGAAGGTAAAAGGAGCTGTTAACTTGAAACTATACTTCAAGACATCACAATGTGGAACAGAGCATTTTGAGCTTTGAAGCTGAAATAAAGGGTTATAAAACATGTGTGAATGAAACAAAATACAACTCCAGGAATGGCTTTGAGGAGGTAACAACATTCTGACATGGCTTAAAGTTTTCAAGAGTCCATTTTGCATAATGTAGGGCCTTTAACTATCTATGAACTGAACACCCTGAACAATCTACAGCAGGGGGGGTTCAGGGTCTTCAGTTTAATGTAATTAAAAAACACCTCTAAAATAAAAGCAATCCAGCTTTAGTCCACGCATGAGGTAAAATTATAAAATATGTTTATTTTTAAATTATCTTATCTTAGCCCGGGAGCTGTACAAATCTGATCTACAGTGACAGGATTGACACACCAACTTTTCACTTTAACAAAATGGTCACCATTTGTAAAGTTACTTCGGACATCCGTAAATATGAGGTGAACAAGGTCAGCAAAGCCATTTCAGTAACTGCATCCTTGTTTTTTCCCACCATTTTGATTTTCCACCCCATAAACTTGACTGTTTTGCCTCTGTGTGAAATGTATGATAAATTCTTCAACCATTCCGTGACAACGATCATCAGAAATGCACTGAAGCAGTCAACAGTCTCCCTCTTATTTTTTGGGACTGTCAGTGTTTTTGTGTCTGCTCAGCTTTTTTTGGTTCTTGTGTGGTCTCTCTCGCAGAGCTGTACCGTGAGGCCTATAGAACTATAGCACTAATTCACTCACTTGGGAGGGCACACTGTAAATCAAAGTGCCCCTCCGGCCCTGTTGTTGCCACTGTGGTGAAGGCTGTGCCCGGGGACTGAAGGACTGGCTCTTGATGGACACTGCAGTCTGTGTCTGTACTCAGCAAAACGCCATGGATGTGTTTATGGCTGGATGTTATCCCTTGATAGATCACCTGTCGAGAAAAGGCTCACTGAGGTGTGTGGAGTGCAGACAAACAGCCTCCAGAGCTTTGGTTTATGAAGTGTTTCCATGGCAACAACAAAACATAAAAAGAGACACTGTAAACTTTTTGTTCACTTACCTTGTTTGTGCTCATAAGATGAAATAATGATAAGAAAATAATGTAAGAGTAAGTGTGTCAAATCTTTTCAGAAGATGAGACAAACACAATAATGTTCAGGTTTCACATCTACCACCTAAAAATAAAAATCTATTAAACAGATGGTAACTTTAATGCTTCAGTATTGTTAATGTAGTCAAAACAGTTGACTGGCAGTAATTTGCTTACAACACACAACTTTGGATTTGGAATGCATATATTGAATCATATAGTTACACACTGAATCCAGGTGCTCATATTTTCTTCCAAGCAGCCAGTGTTTATTATGGACTCATAAGTAATTGCCTTTTAACAGCAACCGTGACTGCTGACGATGGAAATACTGTATCTCCATCACTCAGCACTCTACTTGTACATTAAACATTTTTCTGTGATTTATGTTGTAATGAATTGTAATTGTAATGCAGAGAGTGTTGTGTGATCCCTCAATCATATAATCTAAACCTATAGGTTTCAAAGGTTTTACGCTATGCAACAAATCATTGTAACCTACTACTGTGGCTCCAACCATTGAAAAACTGAGCAGCTGGTGAAGTGTCATCATTGAGGTTTCTAACAAATTACACCCTTCAGTGTGAGAAAAGCCGAGGCAGGACTGGGGCTGGGAGTGTGGCCAAAAGGAAATGCAGAAGTGACACCTGTCTAATATTGGGGGCAGAGTTTTTGTGGTGAGAAAAGATGGAACATTGTCAAGGCCAAAAAGGAGCACTATGTGAAGTGTGTTTCCCCTGAAACCTGACTTTAATAAAGTAGAGTACACTTGTGATCTCACTAAGTGCCCGTTTATGATGCTCAGCTGCATCATGCTACAACTTCTCACTGTCTTACCTGAGTTTTGGGCTAAATAAATTCACAATAATGCATGGTATATCAGCTAATTTGATGGCCAAATGATATTTTATTTTATACCATATGTTGCCTAATAGTTATGCCATATTAAAAAAATGCAGCTTTTGAAAATATATATCACAATATGGTATATGTAGAGTATGAGTAGAGTATATCTACATCACACTATTTTGGAACATTT
The DNA here is from genome assembly GCA_034769755.1 of Odontamblyopus lacepedii. Taxonomy (NCBI): domain Eukaryota; kingdom Metazoa; phylum Chordata; class Actinopteri; order Gobiiformes; family Gobiidae; genus Odontamblyopus; species Odontamblyopus lacepedii. Next base: position 18,790,392 of record CM068356.1, read on the forward strand.
CAGGTAAATTCTGACACATTTGACAACAGCTTTCCAAATTAGGCCTTTCGTATCATTATTAGAGGACAAATTGTACAGTTATTCTTATAGGCCAAATTCGGCATATAATAGGGTATATAAAGCAATATTTAGATCTACTAGACTGTTTATTTATATTATGCTTTTTCCAGACATATGTCACAAAGATGCTTTACAGAGCATTATTCATTCACTCCATACCTGGTGGTGGAAAGCTACTATTGTAGCCACAGCTGCCCTGGGACAGATGGACAGAAGCACAGCTGCCAATCCAATCAACGCCATCAGTCCCTCCGACCACCATCATCACTCACGCACACACCACTTTCATACTAGGCAATGTGGGCGAAGTGTCTTGCCAAGGGACACAACAATGATAGTTTTTGTAACTGGCGCCCCACTGTGGCACCTGACTTTCCCAGTGGTCTCCCATCCAAGTACTAACCAGGCTTTGCTTAGCTTCTGAGACCTGACGGGATGATGCTTTAATAAGCTGGTATGGCCACATTTTATTATACCTCATAGGTATGCCTTGGAAAAAATAAATTTACATTAAAATAAATTGACAATTGACATAAACTCGAATCATATCTAACTTTGCATTTTGCTCATTTTAATGACAGAACTAAAATAAGTAGGCCTATAACGTCTACGGCCTACATGACCTTAAAATAAAGTTTTTATGGGCTAATTTATCATTATGTTGGCGGTATGGCTTTTTGGGTTCAAACCAACCAGTAAAAATATGTTGTTGTGCGCATGGTAATTGTGAGACGCTCCCTCGCAGACGCAGGCAGAGTAGTTGATCCGGATCTCCGAGTAGCGTCAGCTCCAGTCAGTCACACTCCGCCGCAGCAGTCCGACAGTGCGGCCACTCGTGCTCTCGACGTCCGCGAAGCTCCACGGTTGTACGGCTATGATCTGAAGGCTCTCCCCGCGGACATTATAACATTTACGGATATGAGGACACCTGCTACAGCCTGTTCTTCCAGACGGCGGATCAGGATCCCTGACGAGCAGCGCATTTCTCCCATTTCACCGAGCAAATGAGAAAGGAGGTGATGCAGCGCAAGAGACCGCCTCTGTCAATTGATAACCAGCTAGCTAGCCTTAGCCACATATGCTAATAGCTAACACCAGGAGCTCCGATGCTGGATGCACAAATGTCTCTTAGCTGTCGTATTAGCCCGGCTTTGTTGTGTTCCCTTGTGCGTTTTAGATGATCGTACATCGGTGATACATTTACACATAGGTTTGTTACGTTAGCCGCTCGCTATTAGCTAGCATTATGTATGGGCTAATCATCTCACAGACTGCCACTGTCAGGGAATGAACTTGGTATTCAGTGTGGACACATCATAGCAACACAGTCTCGGTGGTAACTACTGCAAAACAATCTCTAGCTGAAATACGGGTTTCTGCAGAATTGCCCCTTTGAATTGACCCAAAGGTAATTTACACGTCTTGTCCTTTTCAAGGGAGCTCTTTAAAGCCATCCCCGTCTGAGCAGATGCTGAGCAGAAGCAGATATTTCATTTCATGTCCTAAGGTAACGGGACGAACCAGCGCGGAATTTCCAGTAAGCCTTTTATCGTGTAATGAAAATTAAACACGATACAGTAGATTTGTTAATATGTTAAAGCTGAAAATTCATCACTTTGGCTGTGACTACCAGGCAGGCTACTTTTGGACCATTATTTCTGCATAATAGTATTGAACCCGTGTTAGAAATAATGACTCGGTTATGTAATTAATACTCACAGTCGTGCTTATTTAGATGGATGTTTGCGTCGTGTTTGTTATGGCTCAGGGAGCTTTTGTACTTTTTTTTTCATGCTTATTCTTTTTTTTTAAATTGAATTGTAACAGGTATCCTTCACAGCGCATAATATGACTTTATTATGCTTATTAAAAGTAGTTGTTACTAGAAGAACAAAAATGTCATTTGACCTGATAAACTAAATATTTTCCATATTATTTATCTATTTATACATGTTATTTTCAGATTCACCATGACAGTCCTGCAGACCTCCATCACTGAGGGACTACAGCCCTACTTCTTCCTGGTTTCTGGATTTATCATTGCTGGCATGAGATAATAACGTGGCTCAGACCGTGAATGCTGCTACTACAACACCTGTGGCAGTGTTAGACCCTCCCCCCTGTGACCCCTGACCGCTCCCTGAGCCAAGTTCACATCCAGGGTGTAAAACATGACCACTCCCGCCCTCCTGCCGCTGTCTGGCCGCAGGATACCCACCCTCTCGACGGGCACCTCCTCGTTTCCCCATCACAGGGCTACACTCAGGCTCTCTGAGAAGTTCATCCTGCTGCTCATTCTCAGTGCCTTCATCACGTTATGTTTCGGGGCCTTTTTCTTCCTCCCGGACAACTCTAAGCACAAGCGCTTTGACCTGGGCCTGGAGGACGTACTTATCCCACACATCGACTCTCCCAAAGAGGGCAAACATGCCTCGGGACAGGTGGTCATACATGGACAGGGAGGACATGATGAGACCCGGCACAGGTAAGAGAACTTGGTCAGTTAGTTGTGAGAACACTACTTTACATTTTAATGGTTTAATAGATTAAAAAAACACATTTTGAAGAAGAATGATATATATTTTTATAGAACTTATAAACAATACTGTGCATTTGTAGTTGCAAGATTAAACAGGTGATTTCATTTTTAGACTTTTGGACTTGTGCCTAATTCCCTTGCTGGACAGAACTAGTTTGGAAATCTTATTACTCTACTTTATAATTACAATTAGCTTTGCAAAGTTAGGGTCAAATGATAGTATTAGAACTACCATTAGAATCCACTTAATACGTATGGAAGAACCAAACTTCAACAAATGATGAAATGGTTCAGACTATTCCTGGTCTTAAAGTCTGACTATGCCCCCTCACATTCTTGGTATGCTTCTGCACATGCAAGTGTGCTCAGATGATGTGTTTTAAGCGTTTTATTTATTTATTTATTTATTGTCAAACTCTACAGTTCCATTTCTGTGTAATATTTGAAGCTCTATACTACAGTTTAGTGCCGTCACATATGCTCTGGTCTTTCTTCCTGGAAATGCTGTCATAGTTAACCTCAGAAAACTCTGGATATTTAAACCTCTATCAATCAGCAAGAAAGGACACTATTTTAGCCTGAGAGACTTTCTGGGTTAGACTTGTGTGGAGCTATCTCAACTCTTCCAATGGAAATACTGAATACAAAGCTTCAAATGTTGCCTGAAAAATACCTATCTATTTACTTGGTTATTATCTTCTAAAAGGCGATGCACGATAGTCTAACATTCTCTAAGAATGAATATAACCCATTCATTTTCAAGTTGACAACATATCATGCGATTTGAGAGATTTTTTTTTCCTTTTATCAAGTGCTATTTGAGATTTGCTTGAATGGAAGAAAGAATATGTGGCTTTTTACATGAACTAGTAAAAAGGGCCATATTATCTGACTGTCATTGTATACTATTGATCAGATAACTTGACATATGACTTTGAGATATATTTTGAAAGAATGTCCTGCTTCCTCTCTCTTCCGCTGCTTTTTCCATTTGCTGTTTTGAGGCCAGACTCGGTTGCACAGATTCATGCAGATCTGTTATGCCTATCAGGATTTTCATTTGTTTGTTTGTGATTTGTTTGTTCTTGTTCTTGAGTCCCAAAATCTTCCGCATATGGTTCCACTGACATTTTTTAATAGTAACTTTAGCCTGACAAAGATGTATAGGAAAATAAAATGCCTCCAAAGCTGAACAATAGGTGCTAAGTATAATTTAATAGAAACTGTCTTTGTGCTTGTGTGGGAGGGCGTGCGAGTTTCGAGCTCTTCCAGGGAAACGGTGGTAAAAGCAATTTCTCAGACGCTCTCCTCAGTGTTGCCTCCCTGTTCCCCATGGAGCCTTATCATTTGTCCGCCCTGAAAGCTGTCCAAAGCAGCGTCCTGCTAGGAATAATGTAATTACTGTTGTCCAGCAGATGCGAGGATGAAGTGGGACTCGAGTGTTTGTAGGAGGTTTGCTTTCCTAAAGACTGTGGAACTAAGCAATCCCAGTTCTGATTGTTTTGTTTGGAGGTCTTATGAGGTTCACTGTTGTAATGTGTTCTTTCATTGCATAATTCCCACTTGATTGATCAAATTTGTTGCAAGCATCAAGGAAGGAAAGCTTTTTGACTTGACTTTAGATCTTTGCTGCTTTTCTTTAGTATTGTGAGATATCGGGCCACTGTTCTGCTAGAGGTCTTTTTACTTATTCCAATCAAAACACAAACTCCAGTCCAAAGTAAGAGTGAAATTCATGTATATGTAAAATGATGTGCATATGGACACTTTATAAATGAGAGTTCTGATATGTGAAGAGGCGACCCTACTGACAGTAATGCACTTTTCAAGGTTTGAGCCCTAAAATCCCTGCAGTTAAATACATGCAAAATAAATAAGATCCATGCCATACTTTGGAACATTCCAGGCAAAGCAATAATCAATCAAGCAGAAAACACTAGAAAAGTTAGATGGTGCACCTTTAATATTAAAGAAAAGTCATTTTGTCAGATTAGTGACAACTTTAAACAGAATAATACATTTTTAGAGGTGTTGAAATTTGTTTTATGCTAATATAAGGTGCACGTATGGCGTAAGCATTTATGTGTCTAGGTGAAGTATTTTCTGTTTTTCTGCTTATGTACAGTAAATCTGTTCCTTTTGCTCTGTTATGTGTTACTACTGTAGGTTTTCTTAAAACGAGCATTTTGTGCTGTAAAGGACCGAGGTTCAAACTGCCTCTGGAAAATGAAGCAAAATGGCACTGAAAATGTCCTGAGGAAAAGCAGCGCGACTGGTAATAATTTCACCTTTAGCACCACCCCACGGTGAGCCAGGCCTGCACTCACAAGTTCACACCGTTAATAGTCTTATAAAAGCTTTAGAGAGAACAAAGGTCATTCTGCTATTTTAGCCTTTTTCAGGGATTTATAACACAGCAACATTTGAAAAGTACTATCCAACTTTTCACAAGGACGGCTTTTGTGTGCTTCAGCTTTAGTGCCATACTGTTTAACAGGTGAATGCTGCTTTTCATCTAAATGATCTCAATGAGTTGGATTTGATAAAATGTATGCACATATTAACTTGGCTGTTTTAAATCAACTACAGGAAACTAATACTTCTAAAGAAAATTATGTTACAGACTGATACTTGCTCATCAATAAAGTTTGTCTAAGTTGCCTGGCAAATATATTTGTGGTATTTAGATACAATGTTCAGCAATCTTGTATTGGTTCAAGATGGAATAAGTTGTGTGTTGCTTCATCAGTGCTGCACTTTCATATCATTGTGATGTTCAACTGGAGAAATTCTTGATTGACAAATGACATGCCCTAAGCATTGATTAGTGGACCAAGATGGAGTGTGACATGAGCTCCCAAAAACGTAGTATGTCTATGATCTGACTGTAACTACACTTACAATATATGATAACAGTTGGCCAGAGAAGTACTGGTAAACAGTGACTTCATTTATGGGGAAAAAAAAAAAAAATCAGTTAAACACATTTCATTGCTCCTCCTTTCAGCTGTACATTAGAATCCAAATGATCCAAACATAACAAATAACAAATTGGCGAATTGATTAACTAAAGGTCTACAGCCACATTTTTTCAGTTTTTATGAGTGACAGTGTAAATTAAAGTGCTGTTTCTACACTCAGCAAAAAATATAAACGCAACACTTTTGTTTTTGCTCCCATTTGTCATGAGATGGACTCAAAGATCTAAAAGTCATTCCAGATACACAATATTACCATTTCTCTCAAACATTGTTCACAAATCTGTCTAAATGTGTGATAGTGAGCACTTTTGCTTTGCTGAGATAATCCATCCCACCTCACAGGTGTGCCACATCAAGATGCTCATCAGACACCATGATTAGTGCACAGGTGTACCTTAGACTGCCCACAATAAAAGGCCACTTTGAAATGTGCAGTTTTGTCTCACAGCAAAATGCCACAAATGGCGCAAGCATTGAGGGAGCGTGCAATTGGCATGCTGACAGCAGGAATGTCAACCAGATCTGTTGCTCGGGCATTGAATGTTCATTTCTCCACCATAAGCCGTCTCCAAAGGCATTTCAGAGAATATGGCAGTACATCCAACCGGCCTCACAACCGCAGACCACGTGTAACCACACCAGCCCAGGACCTCCACATCCAGCAGGTTCACCTCCAAGATCGTCTGAGACCAGCTACTCAGACAGCTGCTGAAACAATTGGTTTGCATAACCAAAGAATTTCTGCACAAACTGTCAGAAACCGTCTCAGGGAAGCTCAACTGCATGCTCGTCGTCCTCATCGGGGTCTTAACCTGACTCCAGATCGTCGCCGTAACAGACTTGAGTGGGCAAATGCCCACATTCGATGGCGTCTGGCACGTTTGAGAGGTGTTCTCTTCACGGATGAATCTCGGTTTACATTGTTCAGGGCAGATGGCAGACAGCGTGTGTGGCGTCGTGTGGGTGAGCGCTTTGCTGATGTCAATGTTGTGGATCGAGTGGCCCATGGTGGTGGTGGGGTTATGGTATGGGCAGGCATCTGTTATGGACGAAGAACACGGGTGCATTTTATTGATGGCATTTTGAATGCACAGAGATACCGTGATGAGATCCTGAGGCCCATTGTTGTGCCATACATCCATGAACATCACCTCATGTTTCAGCAAGATAATGCACGGCCCCATGTTGCAAGGATCTGTACACAATTTTTGGAAGCTGAAAATGTCCCAGTTCTTGCATGGCCAGCATACTCACCGGACATGTCACCCATTGAGCATGTTTGGGATGTGCTTGACCGGCATATACGACAGCGCGTACCAGTTCCCACTAATATCCAGCAACTTCGCACAGCCATTGAAGAGGAGTGGACCAACATTCCACAGGCCACAATTGACAATCTGATAAACTCTATGCGAGGAAGATGTGTTGCACTGCATGAGGCAAATGGTGGTCACACCAGATACTGACTGGTTCTGAGTCCCCAGACCCCCAATAAAGCAACAACTGCACATTTCAGGGTGGCCTTTTATTGTGGACAGTCTAAGGTACACCTATGCACTAATCATGGTGTCTGATGAGCATCTTGATGTGGCACACCTGTGAGGTGGGATGGATTATCTCAGCAAAGCAAAAGTGCTCACTATCACACATTTAGACAGATTTGTGAACAATGTTTGAGAGAAATGGTAATATTGTGTATCTGGAATGAATTTTAGATCTTTGAGTCCATCTCATGACAAATGGGAGCAAAAACAAAAGTGTTGCGTTTATATTTTTGTTGAGTGTATATTTCTACATTGTATCCACATGTTGAAGTAGATCAGGTCAGTACTGTACAGTCTGGAGTCGGTAGTGAGCCCAGATGATGTAAGGTGAGCAGTGTGCTGTTGTCATCTATTGTGCAGGTGGCGAGTACATGCTGTAAACAAATTGTCTCACTGTGATTTTTAAGCACAACCAGACCTGAAGCAATAATTTTATTTATTAATGTTTGAATGCACTGTAAGGAATCTAATGTCACCAGCATAATACACATACAGAAATTGAGTTTTATAGTGAAGTAACTCATTCACTGTTGAGAAGAATATCAGTTCTTGTAATATGATGCTCTATTTTTGTTAACTGCTTTGCAGTGAAGCAACAGCAGCATCATGTGTGACTCTAAGATCATACAAGCCCAGGGCATTTTGGCCAATGAGCCTTGAACATGCCTTGACGCAATATCTGTCTTCCATTTATGAAATTATTTTGGATCTTTTTGATTTTATAAACATGAATAGAGCCAGACACCTTCTACATTTTTTAGCTCATTGGTTGTCTGCCTCCAGCACAGGCTGATATTTTGTTTTGGCCAACCTGCTGCCTAATGAGTACACACAAATCTTTATTTCAAACTTAAATGCAAAAAGATAACTGCTTAAAACATGATTACACAACTCTCTTAAAGGTTTGTGGTAAAAGGTCTGTAAGTGAGGTTGTTGTAAATTAAAATTACACAGTGGCGAAAATAATCAAAATCGGCCCTACAGATTGGCCCAAAAATATCGATTTATGGATTACTCTGGATTCTAAACAGTCAGTATCGGCATCGACGATGAAAAAACCCACATTGGTCGATCTCTAAACATGAATTTGGGGCAGCAGTGATTAGAGCACTCAGACCACCAGGACCAATGCATGCTGTCAATGTGTCCTCAGGCAAGACACTTCACAAACTGTATGAATGTGATGTCTGGATGAGGGATAGCTGCTTATTTACCATCAATGAGAGGGGATCAAATGAATAATACAATGTAAAACTTGAGTGCTGACTTGTATGAATTAGTTGCTGACTGATATGGTCTGCTACCATGAGATGCTATTGCTTTGCCTGGAATGTTTCTCATTATGGTATTAAACGTAACCAGCTTGCATTTAATCAATTACAGGTGTATTTATTCACTGAGAAAGATGCCTTGAACCACAATTATTCTTACTGTCAGTTGGGTCGTCGCTTCACAGATCTGGCCTAGTGGCGTCACCTGCTTGTTTTTATGGCAATAGATATGTTTAATGACAGACTGTGGAACATTCCAGGCACAGCAATAACATCTCCATGGAACCAAGCAGGTGACGAACCCTCCATCAGAAAAGTTACATAGTGCACCTTTTAAGCTGTTATTTCACATTACATTTTGCCAGAATAACTAAATGTATCCTTCACGTTGCTTTCACCAATCAAGGCCTTTTCAAGGCCATTTTGTACTCGACTGTTGCATTGCTAAACCTCATTCCCATATGAGTCACTTATGCTCTAACTTCACTGAAGGCTCTTGAAAGAACAAGCCTGTTTTCACACCACATCTTTCACATAAAGGAGTTAGTGCCTTGACCAGCGCTAACCTGCTTTTGCCTCTTATTGTACTGCCAGTTAGTGTTAGTGGTGCAGGCTGATAACTGTGCTTTGGTGCTTGGATGTGGCCATAAATCTTTGCCCTGTGGATCATATTAAAGGCCATGGCCAGTTTCAAAGTAAAGTTATTTATCATGGTTACTGGGATCATAGATACCGTTTCTGTCTTTGTCCAGCTGACAGTAAATCTAGTTTGTTTGTTGTATGTTCACTTTTAGTGGTTAGTTTTGCACTTCATAATGCTCTTTGGTCGTAATTTTGTCATTTCTTTTTCTTTCAGTATTCTGAGCAGATTAACAGAAACCATCTAAGTATTTCAGGATATGTTGTGTTGTTTGCGAATGTTGTAAAATGTATCGTGGTAATTTAGGGCTATGCTTTTAATTGAATTTTAATCAATAGATTCAGTAATTTTTATTGCCCTCGCTCAGCCCTACTGGTAATTGTCTACCTATAGCCTATATTTGCTGCAGTAGGGCTCAGAGATGATACATAATTGCTATTTGAACTTTTTAATGATGCGTTTCTGCTGGCTCTCATTAAGTATAAATTCTGCATCATTTGTCATTTGTTGTTGCCTTATTAACTGGCATAAAAGTAGCTGCCATGTGCTCATGTAGGAGTGTAAGCAGTGCATCTGTTTTATCATTCCCTAAAAATATACAAAAAATTTGGTGTTAATCTCGACTAGATGTCAAATTTGATTGAAATTCAGTGTACAGTGTCAAACTCTTACAGAATATTGTTTGTTTGCTGACAGAGAAAAGCTCTTGCACATAGAAATTGACAGCATCACTTGTTTACTACTTTCCTTATTACAGCAGATTAGCTTTTCATTCTCTGTCAATATTCCAAAATAGAAAACGTTCAGCCAAATGCCTTATCTAATTAGTTGCTACCCTTATACACAAATGTAACAAATTCATAAGAGACATGCGTGTAAGACCATATCAAGCCTCCTTATTGCTATAATTTCTATTTAATTACTGTGTTGTTAGATTTTATCATGCACAGTTGGTGTTTAGAGACAGGGGCAGCAGTGGACCTTCATCAAATATAATCTACTCATTAACACAGCAGCCATTATCAGTCCTGCCTCACACACGTCTCATTTCCTCTTCCTCTTTATTAATTTGTCATGTGATTGTCATGGTTCTTATAAAACGTTGCAGCCAAAAAATTGATTGGTTGAGCTTTTTGATTTTTCTATGCCAAAATTGGCACTACTCTCTTGACTGTACAGTAATTTGTGTAAAGTCCGTCTTTGCCAATCTAACAGCTGTGACAGATATTAAATGTTGACAAGAAAGAAATAAAAAGAAATAATGACCCAATTTCAAACCATTAAAATGGCATACAAAACTAAAAATAAAGTAGCACTGTATTTTTCCCCTCAAGATTGGCTAGTTTTGCACAAGAATCTTAGTAATTTCAACAAGCATGAAATAAGTAAGAACTGAAGGCCTCCATGAGAAGAAAACCTCGGCTGCCAAACATGAGAGTATAATTTGTATTATTCTGATGATTTGGTTTCACATTGCCTTGGAAATAGAGGCACTTTAAAAGTATTGTCATAGCATCGTTTCTCAGCTCCAGTCACATTTTAGTGCTACATATACACCACACAGTCGAAGAGTTGTTGTTTGCACCTTTAGCAGAATCGCAACAACTTGTTAAAAATACGTACCATATGCAGCTGGCTATGGCATTTTTAATACTTTCCTGGTACAGAAACAAAAAAAACCAGATATATCCTCATATATACTTCATAAAATAAATTAATCACAAGTTGGTTTAGGAATGACCAAATTCAGACTAAGAAGGCAGTGTGCTGCTTGTGGCTCTTCTTTGGAGGACTATTTTTGAAGAAGGATAAAGTGAAAGTGAGTACTGATTGAGGGCCAGGTCAAGTAAGTGCCCGTTCTTTGTATTCTCTCCCCTGTGTCTTAGTATCAGCTGTAACAAGTCTGCATCACTAGCAGAGGCAAAGAAAATAGAGACACTTATTTGAATTGGTTTGCATAAGTGTGGCACAAGTTTTTTGTGATAAGACACGAAAGAATTAACATAAATAATTCGTTGAACTACCACTTAATAAAATGTCACCTCTGCCCTTATTTTGGAGGGGTGTCCTCTTGTCAGGTAGAGAAACATGATCAAAGTCTGTTCATTCAGAGCCAGTTGTGCCATTAGTCCTGCAGTTTGAGTTTTGAATTTCAAATAATCCTGTTCATGTCCCCACACCACACCCCAGCTGTGTCCAACAAGCCATAGGTGTTCCTATTGAAAGCCCTGAGAGTTGGCACAACCATCGGAAAATGGATCTGAGAGGAAGCTCTCTCTCAAACGTCATTCCCCCTGTCAGGGATGTGTATCAAACTGGGATCAGTGGGAACCACAGAAACGCATGTCAGGTAGAACGTTGCTGAACATTTTTATACTAATTCTGGTGCTACCTGGAAACTCGGTGGTTCTGTGCTGTTGCTAGGTTATATGGTTATATGTCCCGTCAGTATTGGTATCGGCTCCCGATCCGGCTCTTTTATGAGTATCGGACTGGATTGGTCAGTCACATGATCAGACCGATCCAGTTTCACATGTTTTTGTGGCATCGATGCTCTTTAAGGAAGCCGTAAATCAAAACGCCACCATGTCCGCTGTGTGGGATTACTTTTTTACTCATGGAGGAATCAGCAGAGCAAACACTAGTGGAGGCATTTCAAAGAAGAGAAAAACTACCTTGAAATGGCGACAAGTCCAAGAACATAACCCAGAGGATTGTCGAATTCATCGCTTTAGACGATCAACCGTTTTGTCATCTAATGGACTTTTTGGAGCCAAGGTACGAACTTCCTTCACGACGCTGCACAAAAAGGTATTACAAAAATCAGATTGGAAGCCAAAAAATCTTGATTGGGACATCTCTAATTTTAATGTATGTATTTGCACTGTTTTGGTATTTATTGTATGTGTGAAGCACTTTGGGAAAGTGCTGTTGTTGATTTGATATTTAATGTAAGACCTATTTAAAACTTGTTTGATTTGATTAATATGGGTCCTTTAATACTTGAATGTCAGTTGCATTTGATACAGAATTATTTCAGAAATGCAAGATTTTTCTTCACCCAGACACTAGTGTCATGTGGCCCGCACTGAGGAGAAAGTAGTGATCTGAGTGTCTTTGCTGTGAATGAGTGCACTATCGTCTGCTATAAGCGTGGGACTGTGTGAATGAGTTAATGTGAGTTTATGGGCTAGAGACAAAGCCAGAGTCACCATCTCCCCTCTATTACTGTAGACTTTCAATACATTTCAGGTAACTCCAAAGCATCTGTATTTCTCTCTGCAATATATTCTCAGTTTAATTAAATCTGTCTGTATGCTATGAATCATGGTAGTAACAGAGCTTTTTGCTTGCTGCTGAAATCCCAAATTCTGTTGTCCATTGACTTTGCTTAATACATTTCATCAAAGAATAATAGAAAAAAAGGCTTCTTTTCTTTTGTTGCCTTTATATAAGACCATATCCCAAGACCCAGAGCTTGCATGTTTGTGTTGCTATAGGGACATAATGTCTAGTACTGTTTTACAGGGCCTACATGTTAGGTATACCATTAGCTGTATCGAAGCATATGTAGGTCAGAATAACACAAACATGCATGTTGCCTTGAAGCGCTGGGCTCAGGTGCTCTCAGGAAATGTGTGGAAATTGTGTCCTGAATGTACTGTATATGTCTGCAATGTGGTTGTCAAAAGAATAGCTATTTGGATACTAATCAGTTGCATTAAAACTAGATTGCTAATAAATATACTGAAAAAATGACGTTTTATTGTAAGTTAAGAATTACATTCCATTGTTGGTATCAAAATTGGTATCCAATATTGAACCTTTTTCTTAGTATCAAAATCGAGTATTGTGCCAGTAGATTGCAAATGAAAAAGTAAAGACAGTGCTAAGATGAATTTGCTTTAGCATTTCTTTAGGTTTGCCAAAACCTGTTCTGTCAGCGAGCGGGATGTACTATATTTTTGCCAAAGGATATGCTGTCGGCATTCTACTGACTGTCATGTGTCATCAACTCAAGTTTAGGAGAAAAATCCGACCAAATGTTTCCTCATACTTAAAACTTTGAGTGTCTATTGAAGCCTCAGTTGACAAGAAGCAAAGGTTGTAGCGCTCGACCACCTCATCCCTGCTTCACAACACTTATCATTGGACGTCTGCTGTCTGACTGGAGGCAGCTCGTCTCACACACTCAGAACTGAAGGGCCCTGCTCCCCTGAGAGCTCTTGAGTTTAAACCAAAAAGAAGGCTTTCTTAAAGGGATGGTTCAGTTTTTTCAAGTGCTTTTAGAGAAGGCGTATAGTCAGTAGTGATGGAACAATAAACACTGATATTGTTAATATAAAGGGTAGGTAGTAATTAGCGACAATACTCGGTACTACACATTTTGTTTCATTTGCTAACAGACTAGCTGTGTAATATGATTCTGTTAAAGAAGAAGCGCATACAAGTTGAGCAACACTACGCTTAGATATGGACATTCAAAACATGAGGCAAGAGATTTAGTTACTTTATAATAAATCTGCCTGCAGCTGTTCTTCGTTCTGGCATCCCACCAATCTGCCACCAATTTAACAGTGCACGTCTCTACTGCTTAAAAACACTTCTTTGCTTTCAGTTTTACACCAGTCTCTCTCTTAGAGGAAGATGAAAGCTCACCAATACCAATGGTCTGAAAAGAATAGCATAGAGTTGCAGTCCACAGAAAAGCACTGAATGATGATGTGAGCTATTTCTTCAGATCTAAGATAGTTAAAAAATCACAGGGCCATATGACAGTTGAAGTTATATTGCATTCACATCAAGGCGCAATTCTGGAAATGAACTGTACAAGAAATCAATGTCACAAGGTATGGCTTGTTTGAATGCCAATGTAGAGGTGTAAAATAAAATGTTTAGTTATGCCTTATTGTCTGCCAACTCAAAGCTTATCTGCAGCGCCAAATAGCCCAGCAGTCCTGCTCTTTTCATTCTTTTGCATAAATGGGTAAATTTAGTAATTAAGCCTCAACTTGCTCGAGGTGACCTCTGTCTGTGTGAGTGCATCTCAGTTTGTTGCTATGGTTACCTGACATCCTTCCTCCACTGCTTTAATTCACAGCCCTGGGTTTCCAAACCAATATCCCCCAAAAGTGTATTCAATATCCTCTCAGGCAATGGACCACTACTGCTCCACTCCACCTGCTGATGTACAAGCTCTCCCATCGCCCTGACAGCACAGGAGGAGGATGTAGGCCAAACTTTATGTATGATAACAAGGGCTGGGAATCACAGGGTCCCTTACGATTCAATACAAGATGCGATATTATAGTAATACCCCTGAAGAACATATTGTTGAAAACTGATCAAAAGACAGCACAACTCTGCACATTTATTCTTAAAGCAGTTATCCTTGAACTTGGCGTAGATTCTTGTTTTCAGTGTGTTCCAGGCTCCAGTCGTTAGTTGGATAGAAGAACTTGGGTAAAATAAAGCTGAAAGATTTGCCAGGCTTTCTTCCACAGATTGTCTCTGCCAGATTTGTTCAGACATTAAAAAGTAGAGACAGCTCACACAGAAGCCGCCTGGGTACACTTTAGCCTCAGCCTACGCCTGCCTTTGTGGAGGTAATGGAGGAAGGCTGCTGGGATCTGCTCCTAATCGTGTGTCTGACATTAAATGGGATGTGATACCAGTGACGCAGGAACAGCTTTACTTTGATATTGGCTCAGAAAAAATACCAGACTGAAAAGGTACAGTGAGACGAAGTGAAAAGTGTTTTGGACAAAATTAAGTGGTACTTTATGTGTTGTTGGGATGAGCAATTTTCCCACTCATACTGACTGATCACATTTAAAAAAAAAATTTTTCTCTCTTATTAGACATATTTGTTTAATTAATAGTAATTTCACAAAACAAAATTTGTGTCTTTCCCAGTTTGTCCTATGTGCAGATTAGATTTGTCTTTTTGAAAAGACTCATGGGTATAAATACCCAAAAAACTGTATTTTTACAAAAACATGTAACAAATTACCCAAATAAATGTATATTAGGATTTTGTATCCCATTATTTGTCAGACATGCAGTAGATTTCAAGATGCACAAAAAACAGTCTATGCCAGTGTATGCTAGATACCTTCATTGATGGGGTTTTAGTTGTAGACTTCTTGATTGAAAAAACAAACTAAATTGGAGCATATAATTGACAATTAGAAATGACACAATCGCATTCTTGTTTCAAAGTTGATTATCATAATTGCATAACACTAACTAGTGACATATGCCTGCCATCAATAGACTGAAGACTGAAAATGACTATTTTGAGTCCTATTGCTAACCTGCTATATTAATCTCATATTTTGTTGACACCATGCATACAAGTATCAAAGCATCCATAGGTACATATTGCTGAAAGTACTCTGTGGAAAGGAAACCCCTGTATTCACTCACTGTCAATACCAAGACAATTTTACAAACTCATGCTTTGACATCGTGAGGCGTACATGCAGTAATTGTAGCCCTGGTGTTGCAAAAATATGTTTTCTATCAATTAAAGTCAGACGCGCCGAGATGCAGTATATGAATATTTATGAGGTGTTTCCAGAGCAATGTTGTGTAACTCTGAAGCTCCATTGGCCCCACATTCAAAGTCACAACATAAATATTTATAAATGTGAAAATTAAAATCTGGCATTTTCATTTGTTTTGTATAACTATAATGCGACGTTATGTTTAGGCTTCAATAGAGGACAAGCAATGGCATCTTTTCACTGTAAAATGATTTTCCCTTACAGAGAGGGGGACGTCAGTGCTCTTAATGGAGTGGAGCACTGCTTTTAACAGGATCCATTGTTTTTACAGGGATGATGGCATTGATTTGAACTGTTGTGGTGGCCCTTTTTCTTTCATCAATATTCCTACATTTACTAAAATTAATGCATTTGTTCCACCTAAACCAGCTACAATATGTTACTTTTATTTTGTAGTTAAATTAATTATATTACTCAAAAAAGGGTCGATCTAATAGTAATTCGGATTCATGGTTGCAGCCCTATTCTTGAATCATTTAAACATATTTGGTTTTTAATTTTACCTTTTGTGACCCACCTTCCTTCGGTTTGCTGAAGATGCTGCTTGTGTCATTGTCCTTTAAAAAAAGAAAAAAAATCCACTACAAGCCTTTGCAAAATGTACATATGCTGTATTTAACAACTACTCCTTCTCATGTTTATCTTAGTTGTGTTTAAAGAAAGGTAATGTTATATTCTGTGTTAGTTTTGCAGAGGCGTACAGCTGCGTCCACATGGGAACAGCAGGTCTCTGGCATGTCAGGCTAATCCCACACAACGGTGTTCACAAGCAGAAAAACAACAAAATCATATCGCATCAGACTAACCAATTTTAATGCTCTGTGCTATGATCACTCCATTCACAGTAACTAAAGTGGACCTGGCATTTTTGCCTGATGGTGTTGTTGAAATTGACAGCTTCAGTAATGTACTTGAGCAGTCAGAATAGCAGTGGTTATTCATGTGCTACCTTTTCATTATTGCTAGAACAATCACAGCCACTTTGATTGATCTTTTAAAAGTTATTACAATGAGCCATCCCACACACTTGGCCCAGCACCTGAATTGAAAATGCTTAGTCTGTCCTACGCTTGTCATTAGAATTCATTTCGTATTGCACTGCTTCCCTGAAACCAAATGATTACAAATGAAATTGCTATTGTCTTTCAGTCAAGGACCATTTTATTCAAATGTGGCAGCCCTCCACCCTTGAGCAAGCAATGCACACTGAATTGTAATATGTAGCTTGTGATTTAGTCATACATATTTTTTAACTTTTGTTCTCTACCTTCTGTAAACCTTGTGTCCAGTGTTGGAATTGTTATTTCAGCTCTGTGTTTGTTTGTATTGCCCCTGCCTCACAGCATGACGAGGTGGACATGAGCTCCCACCCCCCTGGACAGGATAGGGCAGACGATGTTCCTCTTGTCTTTTCATTGTTTCACCCCACACCTGTTGTACTTCCTGGTGGTTATGTAACGGTGCAGAGGGGGGTGTTTAACATTGTGTGTAGTTTATAATGAGCTGAGTGTGTTGTGCTGCTAAAGTATGTGATAATTGTTAGGGATGGGACAAAATCTGGGACAAAAAGAGTCTGGTGAACTACATTTTTTGATAATGTGTAGTCCCAAAAATCAGAACTGTAATGGCAGCAGAAATATTAAATAAAATAAATAAAAAATGGTGAGGCTAAGTGAATTGCACAATGTATTTATTATAGCCTAAATAGTGTCAAATTCTCATCTTGTCTCATCTTGTCTCAATAATAATAATACATTTTATTTATTTGGCGCCTTTCTTGACACCCAAGGCCACCTTACAACAACAGCTATAGCGCAAAGACACTTTACAGAACATACCCGATGGTAGTAAGCTTAAGCTACCACCAACACTCACGCACACACCACTTTCACACCTACAGTGCATGTTTTGGGTTGATGGGGGAAACCGGAGTGCCCGGAGGAAACCCATCCAGACACGGGGAGAACATGCAAACTCCACACAGAAAGGCCCGGCCGCCAACGCCTACCACGTCTTGTGGTAATTGTATCTCGTCCCACCCCTAACTGCTAGTCATACCTCAATGAAATGGCAGTGTTTGGGATCTAGCTTTGAATTGTTAGGTTTAGATACTTTTGAAAGAACTTATTATTATTATTATAAGTTTTCTTTTCTTTGTAGCTGTTGGTCTATTTGCAATATTACAAAAACATTAATTAATTAATACAGTAATGTGATATTATTTACATGATCAGAAATTGATCACATTGCAAGTTGGTCCCGCACATTCTATCTTAGTACTACTTACTGCCATGCATTAGTAATTTAATATTGTATTTTCCGATAACTGAAACTTTCCCTTGAATTAAACTAGTGTAATGTGGATTGATGGTGTTGCACTATATTGGTCCAATTTTATGGTTTTCCAGTTTTTGCTTTAGCTATAGCTGTGGAAGCCAGCATGCTGAATACTAAGAAACCCGTCTGATAGCCATCTGATATGTGTGGTTGCCCCCTGCAGGGAGGAGGAGGAGAGCCTGCGGGATAAGATCCGAGCAGACCACGAGCGAGCACTGCAGGAGGCCAAGGAGAAGCTGCGAAAGTCCCGTGAGGAGCTCCAAGCTGAGATCCAGACGGAGAAGACAAAGGTGGTGGAGGACTTAAAGAAGAAGGACCCAGGGCCAAAACCTTTACCACCAGTTCCCATGCCCCAAGTGGTGGGAGTGAATGACGGAGAGCCACCAGAGCCCGACGTCAAGGAGAAACGAGACAAGATCCGAGAAGTAAGCCTCTAACCTTTAATAGCAGTCACAGTATTGCAATATTGACAAATATGTAATGAAGGACTTATCCACATAACAGTTGGTGTTGAGGTTCGAGTATCATACAAGTATGATACATTTTTTAAGTCCTCTAACAAAAGGGCTGGTTGATATGACTTCATAGCATGATTTATTCCAGAGAAATCTAAAGTTTAGAATGAGTTTTATAACATATTAAAGGGGAACTTCCCCTTCCCCCAAAAACAAGTGTGATGTCTGTGCACTAAATTAGGTCTTGAGTTTCACTCATAAATGGTGAGAAAATATATTTACTTTCTGTAACGTGGATTATTATTAGTCAAAATGTGCATATTTAAGTTAAAACTTAAAACTTTAAACAAGGACATGTGAGGAGACTTTGGCTCTGATTCAGAGCTTTCACCTAAACAAGAGAGCCGCGACTCCTCTTCAGCATCATGTGCTCTTACTGCTACAGAATTGACTGTAGACTTGTTGAATAAAATGAGGTGGACCAACATCTAGATCATGAGCTAACAATCTTTTGATTGTTGGCACAGCCCTATGTAGAAGTTCTGAACATATATTAAAACATATCTTATGTGTTATAAAATGAATATGTTGATTTTGTTTTACTTAAGCTGTTAAGCAGATGTGCCGACTAGTCTCAAGGGTATTTATTAGGGATGAGCATGATTAGTTGATTAATCAATAATTGATCTTTAAGAATTTCATCAATCACTTTCATTTTTAATTGACAAACCGAATGTAGGTTGTGTGTGTAACGTGGCGTAAGGAGACGAGGCTGCGTCTGACAGCGCAAATACGGGAGTTGTGGCCTCACAGTCCTAGGTCTTGGCTATGCACACCTCCTTGGAGATCACTATACCACTGGGATATTCTGATAGTAACCGGGATACGGTGGCATGTATACGCAGTATTCAGGTTACTGCAATATAAAGTTGAGTGAGCATGCATCCAAAAGACAAACAAATATGATTTCATTATAGTTCTATGTCTCCAACAGCGCAATATACGCCCAGAACAGACTCACCATCCTCTGTCACAGAAAGAACACATTTCCACTGAGACATGTCTTTTAGTCCGACAGAAGCTGACCGCATCAGGGTACAGAGCAGGCTGTTTTTTTTTTTTTCCCCCACCAGCGCTTATAGTTTATACAAATTAGCCATGTGGTTTTAAGTTTTGTTTTTGTAAAATGTAAATAAATTATAAATAAAGTTTCATTGATTGATAATATCAAATGGGCTGATGTGGCTCTATAGTCGTTATGGTTTATATGTTGTAAAGTTGAGGTGCGCATGAATTAAGTTTAACTGCCAACAGTTGTCCTGCTAATGAAGATCTCCTTGCGGAAAAAACACCCTGTATTTTTGTGTTTTCATTGCGTTTTAGAATATAAAGGTATAGAAATAATAATGATAATAATTTTAATAAAAAACGTTAATGATAAATCGATTGTTAATTCTCCTGACGATCGATTAAGAAAATGTATTCGAATGTCCATCCCTAGTACGTATGTTATACAGTTTATTATCGACTCATCTGAGAATTTTGCATTGAGTTGTATGTCTCGCTTAACACTTCTAAAACATTTCTCAAGGCTCTTGGGGGACCATTTTGTAAGCAACCTCAACTGATGTCATCTTCACTTTTAAATTTTTCTATGCATTTCCTAGATATCTTGCTTATTAATCTCTACCACTATTTGATTGGTTTCTTTTGTTACTTTAGCCTGTAGTAACACTAAACATGCACATATGCCTGGCCCACTGTTTCTCTGTCCTGTACAGCTGAATCTCTTTCTCTTCTCCACTTTTCTCTCTGCGCCAGCTCTTATTGAAGGCAACAGTAAGCCAGACGTGCAGCGCCTGTTCAGAATTCAGATGGTGCTATCGGCTGCTGCTCTCTCTATACACTCACAGCCAAACCAATCCTATCTGCCTCTCTGTGCTCCTCTCCTTCCTGCGCTCTAGTTTTCCTGAATAATAACCTCATATCAGCTTTCGAAGTGCTTCTTGGATTCAGGCAGAGTTGAGCTGTAAACGGAGCAGTCCCATTCACTCCAAACCTGCCTTTGTCTCTAGATATCCCTTTTGTTTGCTTCATAATCGCCATTCATACAGAAGGCTACACTCTTCCAAATGAGTGAGAAGCAGCTGCCTGGGCTCTAGCTGCACGCTAACCTCCTCACAGACCCAGAATGGTCCTCTGTCACGCTCCACCCACACCTTCAGCTTTGGATCTGCCAGTAACCACTCCATCATGAGACTTGAATAAATTTCACATTTTCAAGGTCACACATTCAAAGCCAAGTTTGATTAATGAACAAACCCCCCATATCATACATTGTTAATCAATCTATTGAAACTTTGGCTGGAGTTGATAGTCCAGTTTTGTGGTAAACATGCAGTAGATTAGATTTTTTTTTATCTGACTACCAGTGATAGTTGCCAGTCTATGAATGATAAGTAGGACAGCAATCATAGGTGTTATATTGACTCTTTAGTCAGAAGATAGAGAGATGCTTCTAGCAGACCAAGGTACCACTGCACTCTAGGTTGAATAGCTCTGTGTGACCCTGATTTTTAGCAGTCACCTGCTTGACCGCAATTAAACCAGCTGTTAACAGGTCATAAACTGAAAGCTCTCCTAATAACATTAAAAATGTCTTGTTAGTGGAGGCCTAAGCTCAACATTTGTTGCATAATCATTTGATACACTCAACAAAAATATAAACGCAACACTTTTGTTTTTGCTCCCATTTGTCATGAGATGGACTCAAAGATCTAAAATTCATTCCAGATACACAATATTACCATTTCTCTCAAACATTGTTCACAAATCTGTCTAAATGTGTGATAGTGAGCACTTTTGCTTTGCTGAGATAATCCATCCCACCTCACAGGTGTGCCACATCAAGATGCTCATCAGACACCATGATTAGTGCATAGGTGTACCTTAGACTGCCCACAATAAAAGGCCACCCTGAAATGTGCAGTTGTTGCTTTATTGGGGGTCTGGGGACTCAGAACCAGTCAGTATCTGGTGTGACCACCATTTGCCTCATGCAGTGCAACACATCTTCTTCGCATAGAGTTTATCAGATTGTCAATTGTGGCCTGTGGAATGTTGGTCCACTCCTCTTCAATGGCTGTGCGAAGTTGCTGGATATTAGTGGGAACTGGTACGCGCTGTCGTATACGCCGGTCAAGCACATCCCAAACATGCTCAATGGGTGACATGTCCGGTGAGTATGCTGGCCATGCAAGAACTGGTACATTTTCAGCTTCCAAGAATTGTGTACAGATCCTTGCAACATGGGGCCGTGCATTATCTTGCTGAAACATGAGGTGATGTTCATGGATGTATGGCACAACAATGGGCCTCAGGATCTCATCACGGTATCTCTGTGCATTCAAAATGCCATCAATAAAATGCACCTGTGTTCTTCGTCCATAACAGATGCCTGCCCATACCATAACCCCACCACCACCATGGGCCACTCGATCCACAACATTGACATCAGCAAAGCGCTCACCCACACGGCACCACACACGCTGTCTGCCATCTGCCCTGAACAATGTAAACCGAGATTCATCCGTGAAGAGAACACCTCTCCAACGTGCCAGACGCCATCGAATGTGGGCATTTGCCCACTCAAGTCTGTTACGGCGACGATCTGGAGTCAGGTTAAGACCCCGATGAGGACGACGAGCATGCAGTTGAGCTTCCCTGAGACGGTTTCTGACAGTTTGTGCAGAAATTCTTTGGTTATGCAAACCAATTGTTTCAGCAGCTGTCTGAGTAGCTGATCTCAGACGATCTTGGAGGTGAACCTGCTGGATGTGGAGGTCCTGGGCTGGTGTGGTTACACGTGGTCTGCGTTTGTGAGGCCGGTTGGATGTACTGCCATATTCTCTGAAACGCCTTTGGAGACGGCTTATGGTGGAGAAATGAACATTCAATGCCCGAGCAACAGATCTGGTTGACATTCCTGCTGTCAGCATGCCAATTGCACGCTCCCTCAATGCTTGCGCCATCTGTGGCATTTTGCTGTGAGACAAAACTGCACATTTCAGGGTGGCCTTTTATTGTGGGCAGTCTAAGGTACACCTGTGCACTAATCATGGTGTCTGATGAGCATCTTGATGTGGCACACCTGTGAGGTGGGATGGATTATCTCAGCAAAGCAAAAGTGCTCACTATCACACATTTAGACAGATTTGTGAACAATGTTTGAGAGAAATGGTAATATTGTGTATCTGGAATGAATTTTAGATCTTTGAGTCCATCTCATGACAAATGGGAGCAAAAACAAAAGTGTTGCGTTTATATTTTTGTTGAGTGTATTTGCTGTCACTATAATAAACATGCACTGAACCAATCTTATAAAATTGCTTATATTAAAACGGATATTGTGTGAAACTGGATTGGCAGCACACAAAACAAAAGCATGCATTCTTAACCTTGAATCGTATTGTGCAGCGACACCTTGGTAATTTGGACAGATGGTGGTGTGTGGACATCTGTGTTTGGCTCTGGGGAAGGACACACAAATCTATTATTGTTGTCTTTGTGTAGAAAATTCACAATAATAAACAATACAATGCCATATTTTGTTTGCTTTTACCCTCACTTTGCAGCGGCTTGTTTTATATGCTTTTAGTGTAGATTTATATTGCTTAGGATGTAGATGCATTTTCCCTAGTCTCATATTACTTTAATGTACAGCCATTCATCTTCATGGATAAACAGTGACACAGGATTTTATATGTTGAATGGTAAAAAATTGAACACTCTATCTGGCTTTTATCTGGCTTGCAAAGTCTCTCTAACACTTTGTCTTGTGTCAAATTCAACCAGTCTGTGGCATCTTTCACTTGGTCAGTAAAACAATCTCATTTTATAAAGACAGCTTTATGTCCATTTCTCAATTCAGTCTGTAACTACCTCTCTCGTCTACGCAGCTATGGCAACTGGACATTTTCACTTTATTTGGAATGGAGATTTTGAATATCAATTCAAGTAGCAGTTATTTAAAGTTGCACTATGTAACATTTCTAGTGGAGGGTCTATCACCTGCTTGTCTCCATGGAAATGTTATTGGTATGGTATGCTTTTTATTTATACAGGGACAGTGCACAACAATACATTAACCAAGACAGAAGTCGTAGGAAAGATGCTCGTGCAGGTTATAGCATTAATGCTAATTTACGCCTGTAGTCCCTGAGCAGGTTGGTGGAAATACTGAGAGTACAGATTCAGTATATAAAGATAAACTGACCAAAATATATATTAAAACAGATATTACTTAGGGATAAGTGCTGAAAAATTATTCTAAAAACAACATAAACCGCAGCACATGCACTCTTAGCCCCTTCCACCCTCCATCAAGGCCCAACATTTGCACATGGAATATTCCAGGCAAAGCAATAACATCTCCATGGAGACAAGCAGGTAGCAGGCCCTCCACCAGAAAAATTGCGCAGTGCACTTTTAAACCTATGTATTAAAAAAAAAGAAAGTTAGTTTAGGCAGTACAATAAATTTAGAAAGTGTAACTGTTCTTATCCTATGATTGAATTATCTTGCTTCTGGTTCAGCACAAGTAGCATGCAAGGAAACTTCTTTTGACAGCCATAACCCCGCAGAGCACATTAGTTGTATTTATTATGTATGATTGTATATGTCAAAGGGGCTCCAGCTGTTTTGCCTTCCCTGAATAATGGCATAACCTTTTCCATATAACTCTCAACATCACTCTATAATACTGTGCACTTCTATTCTCTGTTTTCAGGAGTGTTTTTTCAGGTGCTAAGTGCTAAAACTTCAGCACAATGTCTTTTGTGTATGATTTTCACAAAATAGAAAAACACTTTGTTGTTCCAATTCTCATTTCAATATTCTTAGTTTTCGGTAGCATTGCAAAAGGTACATAATATTCCAAAATGCACTGTAAAAGAAGAAATCGTTATTTTGTTTCGTAGAGTTGGTAGTTTAGGCAAGAAATATGGGGGTTTTATTTTCTCTTCCTATTAAAAGATAACATTTTGGATTTTATGTTTTTCACTTTGTTGCTGTTATGTTTTGTGGACTGCCTGTTTGGGAGTTACACAGAAAACATCACGACATATAATTTTGGTGTGTGACAATTTTAATGAGCCTCTCCAATTAGTGCTGAGGTGAAGTAAAGGGAATGTCAGTGACAATGTCTCCCAGGTCGTTTAAAGCACAAGCACGGCATTTTCTTTATTTAGTTCAGCTGAATGTGTACAGCAGCCTTGAGCATTGTTGGATTTATCTTCAGGTTGGAAACATAATTTATTACAAATATGCTCATATTTGCTAATTCAGAGATTATATAGATTGTATGATCCAGATTAGAAAATATGTGCTGTTGTGATAACACTAACTAGCACCACTCAGCATCCTGTTTTATAATGATCACATCTGGTAATTTCTTGTAATTTCTACCAGCACATCATGGTGTTAAGTTGCCTATGCCTGATACAGTTTTCTTAGGCTTGTTCTGTACGATACTGGTTTTGACAAAATCAGAAATACCTTTTTTTTTCAGGTATCAGTATCAGCAACGACTCAAACCAATTCAGTGATCCAATACTGCACTGTATTTTTGTCCAGATGAGAGTTGCAGCCATTTTGTCTTTGTGGCTAATGCTACCGTTAACGCCTAGACTTTTGTCAAGCTGCCTCTCCAACACAGACTTCATTCACTTGATATGGTCACATTTCAGCTCAAGTTTGAAGTCCAAACCTGGCTGTTATAAATCTGAAATTTAATGTAGAATTGATTATTCAATTGAGATTGAGAGATTGAGGTATCTCCATCCACATAAAATTAGTAGCTACTCTAAAACTAGTTGCACACAGATATTAGGATGATTTATTGCTTCTCTGTGTCCGAGTTTGAGTTACCTTTCACTGTAAGAAGCCATTCCGATGTCCCCGTCCTCATGTATCTTTTGAGTGGGTTCCATTTGGGCAGATAGGAACCCTCTACGGGGCGTGTTGGAAGGAGATGTGAAAGACGAGGGCATGTGGGACGTGTGCCTTAAATCAGTCAGAATGACTCGAGAGGTCACTCCCCTCAACTCCCAAACCTCTGAAATCTGTCACTGTGCTCCCAGGCTGTGCAGATTAAAAAACTGAACAATGCACTCGTAATGGCTCTGCTCTGTACCTCCGGCTGTAAGAGATTTATGAATATTTTACTGCTCCAGGGTCGGCCTGTGTGAGCGCGTGTGGGACTTTAGTGTATTAGGGCTATGGTTACATGAGTCACGCTCTTCTGTCCTTTGGGAATGAGATGGCTGGGGGCTGATTATGCTGCTTTTTAGTCCAGACCAGACCCAGGCGACCAGTGAGCCAGTGTTTGGCTTCCACTGTGAAGGTCAAAGCACCTCATTCAGTCTACCATCTTCTGGTCATTAACATCACAGCACAACCTGGTGGCAGCAGTCTAAAGTTAAAAGTGGCTAACTTTCACAAACAACAAAATGAAGAACAAAAGACATTTGTTTAGTTTGTAATTAATTTCTTCTTTAATACCATACACATAAAAACATTAACCATTTATGTTATAAAAGTTTATAGTTTCCCATTTCCTCTGCAGTCTCTGTACATGTTGATGTTTGCAAGAACTGTATTTTATAAATTTGGGTAAATAGAGCACATACAATATGAATGTAAAACTTAATTTCTGTTTTAGTAAAAAAAATAGTGTCAAATGGCAAAGAATACATATTTCAAACACATTTCTAGGTCATTTTAAGGTTGATTTGTCTGAGCAAAGTAAATATTCAAATCCCATCTTTATCAAAGCCACCAGTGGAGTTGACGCTTCACTTTTCCTCTCACTCATCAGTGGATGGTGGAGGGGAGCGGGGGGGTGGGGGGTGGGGGGGTGTTTTTAATCTCCCTCCGACTCTGACCTTAATAACACAGGGCCAGTCCTTGAGCGCTGGGCCGTTCCAAACTGTGCTTCGGAGTATAATGTGCAGTGATTAATATATTCACTGTGGCACTTTGGTGACTGGCCCACATAGAAATAAGGAGATCACTCCCCAAGACTATAATAGACGTATACAACCTCAGCCTTAAATATCTCCCCAGGCCCAGTGCAAAGGCAAATCATTGTTTATCGTCTCATTCAGCTGACATCCATTACTTTGGGGGTTTGAATATAATATTTTGTACTTTTGTACTTTTTGTACTCTAAAGGAGGTTACGTAGAGGTTAGTAAGACGTAAATTGTGAACTTTTGCTGTCTTTGGAGTTGTGACATTTATAAGGCGTTCTCAACAGAATACAAGATGTGGGTTTCATATACTTGTGCATTGGGATGTCTTTAGAGAACTGTGACGGATAAATTAGGACATTATCTGGTATTATAGCTTGTACAGTGTAATTTCCCACTCCTCTTTTCAAGGTGTCCTGATGGTGAGGGGTAGCTGCTGTCAAAATCAATCCAGAATTTGGCCGCTTAATAACCAATTACTTTCCCAAGGTCCTTCTGGAACAAGTCATGTGTCAACACTGTCAACAAGCTTGCGTTGCCTCGCGTGTCCTTGCCATATGGACAAATCAAAGCTTGATGAAGCATCCAATCAACACCGATCAGAGAGAATGTGCCAGCTTCTAAGTGTCCGTCAGTGCGTATTAATCTGGTTTATAATCCCCTCCACGTGCCTGTGCAGCGTCATGGAAACGAGCAAGGCCAAGAACACACCTTCTTTTCATTAACTGGGCTCCCTGCTGGTTTCAAGGATTCCCACAAGGGGCTGAGGAACTGTCCTCTGAGGAAAGAGTTGAAACGCTATCACCAAGGCTGCTGCTCCACTGGACTGTTGTTTTTATTATACAGCTCATAAACGGTATCACCCTTGTACAACCATATTATTTACAGATACATCCCGAGGCATATCATCTCACATTTTAAAATACTACAGTTAAACAAAATATGATGAGGTTACATTGTGAGAGATTTGCTGCTTCACTAATTTCTGCAGCCCTTGTTATTGTATTAAAGGGCCTGTATTAAGCTATTTTCTGATCTATGTTATAATGTTGTTTCTTCATCACAAACATACCTGGAGTTGTGTTTTGTTTCATTCACACATGTTTTACACACAATCCCTGAATATTTAGGTTATTCACTCAAACTGAAAATGTTCCCCATTTCACAGGAAGTGCTAAACTACCCCTTCACTAGAATCATTTGGATGATTTCAGCCCTTGAATTGCCCATTTCTACTGAACTCAAGGTAAAAGATACCTGTTAACGTCACAAGGTGGACCAGAGCATTTTGAGCTTTGGAGGTGTAGACAGACTAATAATAAAAGATTACTCAGATATGCGTGAATGAAATAAAACACAAGTCTGTTTTTGATGAGGTAACAGCATTATAACATACTGTAGCTTAAAGCTCACAAAAGTCAGTTTGGTTTAATATAAGGCCTTTAAAACAACGAAAAAGGGAAAGTAAAATCTGGCTTTGCATCACTCTGGTGCAGCTGCCATCTTGGTGCATCAACCCATTGCTATTGCTGCTGTTTCTGACAACATGTTATCAGCATATATTTAATAAAAGTAAAATGTTTTGGTGAAGGTTCTAGTTTAATATTTTGTTAATACAGTATTTAAATTCAAACTCAAGGGTTCTACCATGTTTACAGTTTGAACAGGAAAGCATTTGCTGTCCATTGAAGAACACATAATATGTGTGAATCTGACAATGGCATTCAACTTAGAGAAAAAAAAAATTGAAATGGAAGTGTCAATGGTGTCTGAGTGAAAGCTTCTCTCTACATGTGCTGTGTGGTGTCGTCTGTAGAGTTTGCCCTGCAGCTCCTCTGCTCTCCTCAGCCTCTGTGTCAGGACCCATTTCTGGCTCCTATGCCTTATGGCCAAATCTTTCTCACATCTTTTTTTTTTTTTTTTTTAAAGGTCAAATGAGGGGGAATCATTGCTCTATTATTTACAAGACAAGTAAAACTCCTAAGGGAGAAAAAATATTGTTTCACCTTTAAATGTACTGTGTAGAAAAAGCACTGACACTATGCAGAGTCTAATTATTGCCTTTTGTTTTGTTTTGCAGATGATGAAACATGCCTGGGACAGCTACAGACAGTACGGCTGGGGTCACAACGAGCTCAAACCTATTGCTAAGAAAGGACATTCCACAAATATATTTGGTAAGTTGAACAAATGGTTGACCTATTTTTAGCTCACTATAAATTGTAATGTAGGTAATGTGTCAGATATTTTGTACTTAATTCAATGTATTAACCTAATATCCCAGAGGTTTCTGGCATGTATACGTTTCAGGTTTATGATCTTACTTTCTCTTCGGCATAACAAGTTAGACTCTTAATATTTGAACTGAAGGTGAGCTAGTATCCATGTATTATTTAAATTTATCATGATTAATGCTTCTATTAATGTAACATCTAAAACATTGTCTCACACCTTGTTTAAAGTGGTCTTCTCTCCTTGCACCTTAGTGCCTTATTTTACAAAGAATAAATTACATGGATATTTGACACTACTTGATAGGATTACATAGACGTGACGACACAATACATGTGTGGTAATTTGAATTTAAGTCTTCTACCTACATTCTTGTCCAGCATCTCTTTCCCTGTGTCCCAATGCTGTGCTGCATGCATTATGTGAGGGTGCATTCATATGAGGGTTTTGTGGCAAATTGAAATTTTCCATTGGCAAATTGTCTCGAGCCGCCAGTGTTATATTCTGTGTTGACGCTAAACGGTAGATAGATGTTTATTTCTGCTGCTGCCCGCTGTATTCTCCTGTCTGGGTGTAATAGCTGAGTTTGTATCTGCAGGTTATTAGTTACAAGGTGTCCCGAGTGCATGAGCCACACACACACAACCACACGTCCATTATTGATGAAGCACTTCCTGTCGGCTCACGCAACCTCCATGCTAGAAATGTGTGTGGGTGACAGGGACTATGGAGGGAGCAAGTGGGTTTTACTGCTACAAGAATGAGAGTATAGGTTGGTTTGAACAAAATGTACCAGGATCCAGACCTAATATGTATCGCAAGTGTGAAAATACAAAGCATGGGATAAAAATGGAATGAAAAAATCTTGCTCGCTAATTTAGAGAAGGAATTTTCTAATGCACAAGATGCATTTCCCTTTAGGGTCAATAATCAGTTTCAGTTAGACTAGATAGAAAAAGATGCACCAACCTAACTTTGATAGAAAATAATGTAATGCAAGGGTATGATTTCATAACTTAAACTGATTGATAAATAGGGGTGGGTGATGCCTCAAAAAATATAAGTTTCACAATTTTTACTGCATGAGCACCGGCTTGTCTATAAAGGTAACCACAAATATCTCCATCTTATGAGAGTTCACACTCTTAAATCTACTCATGACAGCACGACAGAAGCTGACCAAGGAGGAGTGGGTGGGGGAATGTGTCTGAATGTGTCAAAGAGCTGCATTACATATGAAAAGGCGCTGACTTACAATATACATCACAACAGCATATTGTCACAGGAATCATATCATAATGCTATCTTAACCACCATATTGCCAAGCCCAAATTGTAGGCAAGTTGGCAACATGTGTCTCTCAAAAAACCTTGTTAAAGACACAACGCAAAAGCAAGCCTTCCAGCTGACAAAGAGGCTGCTGTGGTAACAGGAGAGCTCTGCCTCTCTCTGCGACACCTCACTCCGATAACCTTGAGTTCACTGTTGGCCCCGGTTTGTCGTCTGCAAAAATTAGCAGAGCTGATTCTAGGCCTAAAAATAGATGCAGCTATTGTCTTGAGTTGGAGTGGTTCAGCCAAGGATAGGTCCTTGTAAAGGAAGTATGGTTGAAGATGTCTGACACAGCAGCCCTGGTACATTCCTGCTCACTTACATACAGGCTCATTGTACGTGGCAGTAATGGCTGAGGCTTCACACTGCGAGCACAGAGTGGAAGGAGGCATTCAGGAGAGCATAAAAGCTGTTCTGGATCTTTACGCACACCATATAAGTGTCACACAATAGCACATTTATCTCTCAACTTTCAGCCCAGTTTTCTTTCTTAGATTTATCCATGCCTTGTCATCCCACTAGTTTAAAAATGTTTCATCTAGTATACTATTCAAATCGTTCTGGCCAAATAGTAGGAAAGTTTGCTTGCTACCACGATGATAATAATGAATGATAATCTAGGCTGCCAATCTGACCCTCCGACACACACAAATCACATTCGTACTAGGCAATGTGGGTGAAGCGTCTTGCTTTAAGACAGGGCACTTTCTTCTTGAGCCACTGCTGCCCCTCTGTGGCACCTGTTATTTCTTTCCACATCCAAGTACTAACCGGGCCTGTTCTTGCTTACCTTCTTAGATCTGATGAGCTGTCACAACCTGTATGGCCACGGTATTTTTCCTTGAATGTCTTTACGTGACCATTCTCTTTTTTTTTTATTATTATTTTGCTGTCACCAGGTGTACAAACATATGGCATTGCAATTACATATCACAGGTATTTTTACATTTATATTTACATACATTAGACAGCAGAGAAAAAGGGAAGAGGGTATAGGTGTCCATCCATCCATCCATCTTCTCCTGCTTAATCCGGCCGCTTAATGGGTCGCGGGGGCAGCGTGCTGCCCAATACTCATAGCACCTGACCCCCCCTATGAACCCCTCTGCAGGTGGTGAGCAACATGGTCCTTGATGTTAGTTCATAGGGGTGCGGGCATGTTTTAGGTTGATGGGGGAAACCGGAGTACCCGGAGGAAACCCATCCAGACACGGGGAGGAACATGCAAACTCCACACAGAAAGGCCCGGGTGACCCGGGGATCGAACCCGCAACCTTCTTGCTGTGAGGCCTGAGTGTTGCCACTCAGCCACCGGGTATAGGTGTGTGTATGTATGTGTGGGTGTGGGTGTAATATTGCGGGTCGTATGAAGGACAGTTAGACAATTAGAAAAAAGCAGGTTCAAAGGGTGATTGGCAGTCAGAGTAGAAAAATAATAATAATAATAAAAAATAAAAAAAAAATAGAATAAGTAAATAAATAATAACAATAATGATAATAATAATAATAATGGAGAAAGTGTATATTGGAAAAGGATGTGGAAAAGGACGTGATGTTGGTGGAGTGGGATATTATGGCTGTGTTATGAGCTGTAAGAGAGGTATTTTAAGGTGGTTTGTGATACGGTGGTGATGTTGGTAATAACAGTAACAAATAGTTATTAAGACCCATGCATGGGGTGTGATCCTTAATTCATTCTGTTTATTTTTCGATGTTGCTGTCATACAGTTGAGTGAGTTTTTGTCCATTTGTTATGATTTTAAAAGTGATCGTTTGTGGAG
The DNA here is from genome assembly GCA_034769755.1 of Odontamblyopus lacepedii. Classification (NCBI taxonomy): domain Eukaryota; kingdom Metazoa; phylum Chordata; class Actinopteri; order Gobiiformes; family Gobiidae; genus Odontamblyopus; species Odontamblyopus lacepedii. The sequence continues at coordinate 18,822,162 of CM068356.1, forward strand.
GGTTGTGACATGTAGTGGTGCATTAAAATGGGTGGCCTGCGGTCTCGAGGTGTGTAGCCTTGTCCGCAGACCCCCCTATTTGTTCTTTGTGGGAATGGAGGTGTGCCCTAAGCTAATGTTGCATTAAAAAAAGACAGGAGAAGAGGACCAACAAGCCAGAGGTGTGTGGCCTCCAGTCTCTGGTCCCCCCCTGCCCCGCTTGCCCTATTCTATTTTACGTGACCATTCTATTCAATTAAATCAAATATTCAAATAGACTTTACATTGCTGTCTATCGATTTTGCCCATTGTAGCCTTTTGAAAACAACACTTGGGCACTAGTTACACAGCAAAACATGTAGGTCAGCTTGCATTGTTTATTATCCACACCCCATGATGTTTTAGCCCCTCTCCGCCTCTGGGCATTTCTTCCTGTTTTCCTGAGTCAAAGTTCAAGTGGATGGTGGTGCCGTGACAAAGACTGGGACCAGCACAGACTGCTTTAATGAGTTTCAGTGGAGATCCTGTGCTTACGGTCTGAAATCACTATTGTTTTTGCTTTGCATGGCTGCGCTATGAATACACCATCATACTCAATACTATTTATCACAATCACCCATGGGTAATTGCAGGACTATGCACTATTGACCCGGCCTGAAAGGATTTGACCTCCCTGGGCAGGGGTCAGTTAAAGCAAGGGGCTGTAGCTGCTGCTTTGTGGAAGATGGACAGCACAATCTCATCTTTAAACACTTGGCTGTGTTTGTTCAAAACAGCTCCCAGAAGAAAGGGCTCATTTTACATTGATCTGGACTCGTGCTTGTAACACCACACCGCTTTATGTTGTGGTCCACATGTCTACAAATCCTGCATGGTGTTTCTTTGGAATGACTCTGAACTAGATTATACTAGTAATTCATGTATTTATATATGTATTCTTTTTTGTCATGATAGATTTAGCAACAGTAGTTTTTTCCTTAAACTCCTTTTGCTATTTCCATATTTTATGCTAAATGAATAGATGTAATAATAATAACTGGAAAACGGGTGATCATAATTTTAACTAGGGTCAATATTTCTTTTTTGTATTTACTCTGTAATAAATAATTGTTATTAATGGAAAATCAGTTGTTATTCTAATACAAGTAACACAAGAATTCAATGTGAAGCCTCTACAATGTGCAATATACAGTTTTGACACAATTAACAGCCAATATAGGGATTTGTCCAATTCTAAGTTAGTGGTAGGCGATTCTGTGGCTTGTTAATTAATGCCTTGTTGTTGAACATTAGACTACAGTGTTCATGTGCTGACCTTATTGGTTCTGTAATCTCATTGGCTTTGGGGGGTGTTACGCGGTTTCATTGGATTTAATCTGGTCCAGCGTGGATCCCAGTTAGGGCTGTACAGTTTTAATCAAGGTTGCAATTCAGTCATTTTTAATGGACCATCGTGGCCCTTTTTAATGGAGAGGTCTACGGCCAGTAAAAGCTTTGGAGTAGAGTTCAGAATATTTGTTTGTACCATTTTTGTATCAAATGGCAATGATTTAAAAGTCTATATTGTTTATGATGAAGAAATTAATGTTGAAGACCATATTTTTGGTTTCAGTAAGACAAAATAAAATCTGAAACTCAAGATTTCATTTCATTTTCATCAATTTGATGAAAATATCGTAATACATTTTCTGTCCCATTGTCCAGCCCTAATCCCAGTGGCATCCTGGGAATGCCCTGAGACAGTCCTTAGTCCTCTGCAGGTTCATGCTCTGATCAGTTTAATCGAAGCTGCAGAATTTGTCACTTGTGTTACTGTGTGACTTTTCCCACTGGCAGCTCCACACATGGCAGTAAATGATATGAGCCTGTGCCGGAGGCGAACAACCATATAAGGCTGCCCCATCACTGCAGAGAGCTAACACATTATTAATGACACGCGCTTTGTCCATTATGAGATTACTTACATGCGCTATCTAATTTTCATGTAACACACACCTTCTGATGCAAGGTAAAAGCTGACTTATTTTGCCAATGTATTTTAAATTTTTTTTGTTTTTTTTATTTTTTTTACTATGCATGTATTTCAAGTGTAGCATCCAAAATTTTCTATTCTTCATGGATATGTTGTTTTGCCTAAATTTTCCACACTTTGGCAGAAAACTCTGCAATCTCCATGACGACAAGAAGGTCACTCCACTGAACAAAGTGTTTTATGGCAATAAAAATGCATGTAATTGAATAACTGAAAGATAAACAAGTTTATAGCAAACTGTAGACAATTCCAGAGAAAGCACAAACACCTTTATGAGACAAGCGAATGATGGACCTTCAGGAAAGGTACATAGTGAACCTTTAAATCAAGCAAATGGGCTTTTCTTTTCTAAGCATTTTGGAGGAATGGTGCAGTTAACCCTCACACCAGTACAAAGAAGAAAGTCATTTAGTATTCACAGCAGCAGTGCAGTCGGCAGTTAGACCAGATGTGAAAGCAGCCTCAAAGATTCACTTTGATTTGTCTTAAAAACACCTGATTTGGTCTTGTTTGGATCTGAAGAATTTGAGTTTTTGTTGAGTTGGGAAGATTTGTGTTATTTATTACAACTAAATTGCAATAAATAAAATGAAGAGGTTTTTCATTTGTCTAAAATTCCAGCAAACAAATAATTGTTTTATTTTACTGCATGAATAATATTGTTGTATTATTGAAATAGGGTTGATACATGGTCAAAATATCACTATTGCAAAATGTACTAATGCAACAAATGTTATGAAAATGAATTTGTCACAAGTTCCTTATCTGATGGAAAGTTATAGTTTTTAAACTATAAAAACACAAGAAAAAGCAGATTTAACTGTGTTACTTTCACCTTGTTTTCATCTTGGTTGAGTACTCATTTTGACAATATTAAGACATGCATTTTTATTTTATTTTTTTTACAGATTTTACTTTTTAAGTTAAAATATTTGAAATATCACAAAATATCTATGGCAATACAAAACAGTGAATATTACCTAATTTTCTTATACATTGGGTCCATTTCACACATGTTTAGTTGCATGTTTGCTTTTGTAGTTTTGTTGTTGTTGCATTTATAATACATTTGAAACCACACCTCACTCATAACATGCATCTTTACATGTGCTATCAGAGCCATGAACTCTGGGGTTCCCTCTTGCTCACAGCTATGGGTTTATTACACAGCATCTAGGTCATGTCTGCCAAGAGCAGAATGGTGCGTTCTGGGAAAGCGTTGTATTGAGGCAGCTTTCAGTGCAGTCATGTGTAAGAGCTGAGTCAAAGGCACTGCTGTGGAAATTACTACACAGTATTGTTCAATGTGTTAGGTTGTCATGAATGCAACCTTGACATTGCATTTACATTGTAAATGCGTTTACATTGTTTGTCTTTGTATATACCTGAACATGGGCAGGCCTGTCACAATAAATATTAGGTCAAGTTATCGTTCAATGTATGTTTCATGGAACAATAATTTTTGAGGGTCAATAGTTATGGTGGTAGTTTTTCTTTGTACCACAGGGATTCTTTTTAGTTATTTTTATTTAAGATGTAGTGGGTTGAATGAATGACTTCTCTGACTATTACAGATAGGAACCAAGTACTTAAGTGTTTAATTCAGCTATTTATTTCTAAAAGTTTGTGTTTTTTAACCATATTAAACATTTTACAATATTTTTTTGAGGAAAATTCTACTTATTGTGTCAGTGGCATAAATTAGTTTCAGTATGATCTTTTATCATCTATATTTTCTTTAGCAGTATATCACACTTTAAAATTTGTTACCCTGACAGACCTAAACAAGGGTACATTTAATATGTCTGTAATGTTTGGCAGTTAAGCATGTGCTACAGTGTTGTTGGTTTATTCAACAAGGGATCTGTGTAAGCCTGCGCTGATCTGCTATAAGCTGTCAGCATCTTAATGTGATGTACACAACTTCTGCCTCGTCAGGTCTTTGCTCTTTTATTGTCTTTGGACCATAATGGCTTCCTGGCATACTTTGTGTTTGTCATCAAGTTTCACTACAGAATATTTTACTAATAACTATGTGGTGTGTATGGGTGCCAATAACAGGATGGGCAACTTTATATGAATTAAAACAGTAGTGCTCACCTAAATAAAAATACTTTCTGATGATGTGATATGATGGTTGAGGCAAAGTTTGTGTGCAAAAATATTTAAGTTCATTATGTTATGTTTTTTAATTGAAGTTACAATGTCATAGTACATTAAATCACAATAATGTCTATTGCATTATCTATTATCTTTTTCTCATACATTGGGTCTATTTCACCCATGCTCAGTTGTATGTTTTGCTTTTGTAGTTTTTCAGGCAATGTACAGAAAAAAACGACATCTTTTTTAAATTAGATTTTCTGCACCAAATCATTCAGCCCTGCAAAACTTTTACATCCTCAAGGTTAAAATCTTTCAACAAATATTTCAGTGTTTCAATCGCCTGTGCAATAAAAATCTAAATACCTATCGTATTTTCCGGACTATAAGCCGCTACTTTTTTCCCAGGCTTTGAACCATGCGGCTTTTAGCGCCGAGCGGCAACATTTTTATTTTCTCTTTCACCGCTAGGGGCGCTCTAACCGGAATTTCAAAAACAAGATAGACGGAGAAGAATAAGCTACTTTTTATTTAGCAGATATAACATGCACGACAAATTACTAACTGGTAATTATTTTCAAATCCTCACCCCTTCATCATGAAAAGCACACGAAGGAGTTTGTATGATGCAAGTTTTAAGTTGAAGGCATCGACCTTACTCCAGGAAGGAAACCGCTGTAGAGCCCTGCGGGACCCAACACAAAACAGTGCGGCGCGGGACCATGGATGCAATAAGAGCATTCTGAAAGCACATTCTGAAAGATCATTCTGAAAGCTTATTGCGGCTGCGGGCGTGAGCGCGGCCGCACGGCGCGGGTGGTAGCAGTACTGAAGACTGCGGGAGTGGGATTGTGTCCTGCGCAGACCTCTACCGTGCTGCTGCACGTAGTCAGCACAGTTGCTGCCGTGTTAAAAGGCACTGTTCGGAAGGAATCTGTTCAGGTACATTTACAGAACAAAATCGTTCTGTATATGCAATAAATATGTAATTTTTCAACATAGATATCAGTGGCTTATAGCCCGGTTGCGGCTTGTACAACTTTTTTCTTAATTTTTTTTAAAAATGGCGTGGGTGCTGCTTATATACCGGTGCGCTCAGTAGTCCGGAAAATACGGTAAGTATTTTGGATTGTGTATTATACAATTAATACAAACCTTTGCCAGTTCTAGTTCTTTAATCGTTCACTCTCTTAAACCCATGAAAGCTTATCTTTTTGGCATCATCTTAATGTTTCTTCATCAATTTTAAAAACAAATCACTTCTTCTACTTGGAGCTTAGATTAAAATGACAGATTAATAAATGCTTTCATTACTAATGACAAAATTGCTTGTGTTAAAAATTAGCTAATAAATGCATCCTTACTCCCGATGGAGGAGAAAGGAAGCTCCCTGCTGTTTGAATCAAGCATTTTTTGTGTGTTGACTCAGATGCACTGATGACTGTGAAGTTGATTTGAACAGGGTGGAGGAGGCTGGTGGTCCTTTTATGAGCCCTGCAGGGTTGTGGTAGTCTTGCCTTTTCAGTGGGTGAGAGAGAAAGGGAAGATCTCAGTCTCTTAACACCAGATGCTGATTCATTGACTGACAGAAGTTGAAGTTGAGGTATCTGAATAACTTTTTACTTTATTTGAGCAGCAGCTTTGCCATTTATATTTGATCACACCAGGAGATGAAAAGTGGCCTGCATGCTTGTCAGAGTTGTAACATTGCTTGGAGATATTGAAACAAATTAGAATTGCCCTTTAGATTATCAGTAACACATGAAATTAAATCCATGATAATTTCATGAGATGGTGCTCCCTCGTTCCGCACACGCGGAACAAGGGCATTGTGTGGCATTTGTGTAATTGGTTCTGTTGAGTCTGAAATGACTTTAATGTCAGTTTAACAATTATTTGGTTTTGGTGATGGCCTTGATGTCCTGCAGTGATACAAAGAGCAGACTCCTTTCTTTAAATGTTCCCTCTGTTTAAGCACTTTGTACTTGCCTGAACTCCAGAATACAGACTTCTTCAATATTTTAAGTATGAGTCTGGTCACTGCTGAATCTCTCCTTTTTCATATGGGTGTGATTGACAGATGGATTAGCCAGTCACTGACACGCGTGGTTCATTTGTATTAAAACAAATATGAATGCTTATAAGGAAAAAAGAAAGTAAAAAATATCACTACGATGGAAAAACAGTATTTCTGGGGTGATATATTGAGATACTTTTTAAACTCGATATAGATTTTGACATATCGTATATATTGATATAATGCTTATATTTACTTCTGATTTCGCTGCTTTGCTTGTTTGGCTCTGTGCTCGCCCCCGCCTCCTTGCCCTCTCATTGCATGTTGTCTCATTCAACACAGCGCCGCCACAACCAGCCTGTGAATGCCGAAAGTTGGTGCCAACCAAAGCTTCTAGCGCCACAAACCTTTTTCACCAGCTGCACATCCTCTGTCACAGAAAGAACACAAATATTCCACCGAGTCAGGTCCTTTAGTCCGACAGGGCGAGTGAGCTGTTTTTTCCAGTGTTTAGAGTTTATGCAAATTAGCCATGCTGTTTTAAGTTTTGTTTCTGTAAAACATAAACAAATGTGCGCAAAGCTGCATTAAACACATCACTATCACAAATGGGCTTATGTGGCTCTATTGTATTATATGTAAAGTTGAGTTTATTGATGCAGAATATTTTAATGAATAACTTGTTGTAGTGTTGAACTTGTACAATAGGGCTTGGGAAACGCTCCTTACCGCTGGGTAGGAACATGGGTCTGTTAAAATAAGGAACCTCCCGAGTAGGGATGGGCATGATTTGTTGACTTATCGAGAATCGATTGTTAAGAATTTTGTTGATCACGTTCATTTTTAATCGACAAACCGAATGTAGGTCGCTGTGCATAGAGTAGCGTAAGGAGACGAGGCTGCATCTCACAGCGCTAACAAAGGAGTTGCAGCCTCACGTCTTGGCTCTGGCACACCTCCTTGGAAATCACTATACCACTCAATGAGTCCGTATACATGTACATCAGTATCCCGGTTAATGTTGGGTTTTTTGAGTGTATCGGTTTTGTCATGGTGCATGTATACGCAGTATCCCGGTTACTGCAAGAGTTGAGTGCGCATGTGTCCAAAAGACAAACACTTTTCAATCTTTTCATTACAACAGTAGCCAAATAAAGTGACCAACATAAATAAAGTGAAATGACTGTTAAATAAAGAGCTGCGCTGAACCTGCACATGTGCAATATGCACACGTATGACCTGCACACGTATGATCTCTGAAAACATAAACCATCTTGAACGTGATATACGCACAGAACAGACTCACCGTTTGCAGACATCCCTCGGTCACAGAAAGAACACACATAATATAATCCACTGAGTTGCATCCTTTACTCTGGCAGAAGTTGACCGCACCAGCGCACAAGGACAGAGCTGCTTTTACAATTTATGCAAATTAGCCATGCGGTTTTAAATTTCTTTTCTGTAAAACAAAAAAATGTGCTCAAAGCTGCATTAAACACATTATACTCTCAAACAGGCTGATGTAGCTCTATGGCTATGGTTTATATGTTGTAAAGTTGAGTTTATTTATGCAGATTAGTAATAGTAATAATAATGATGATGATTTTAATCTAAAAACAGTAATCATTAATTGATAATCGATCGTTAATTCTCCCAACGATCGATTAAGAAAATGTATGTAGTTTTTGGGGGGGTTATTTTTCCTGTACATCAATATCGAGATATTTTTTGCTCCATATCGCCCAACCCTAATAGGTGATCAATGAACTCTTTGTTTCATATGTCACTGAAAAGCTTATCTGATTGCACGATCATACAAGTGACACAGAGCGTGGGAACCAGACTGATATCCATCTGTATGAAAAAAATATATATACAGGACTTACCAGGAAAACTTTGTACAAGCCCGCCACAATCAAAATATACCAAGGGGTCACCAACTGGTTCATCAATTCAGGCTTTTGATTGCACTCAAAAGAATAAAATGTCCAAATAAATAATTACGTCTTTGTAATAATAAATAAGGTAATTATTATAAGAGCTTTATTTTCCATATTTCTTTGGCCAGTATTGTATTTTTACATGTTAAAATATGAAATAACTTTACAGAAAGTCCAGTCTGCAGTCTGCTGGCATTTATCCTGGATCTGTTCAGCCAGACAGTGGTTTGGGGTTGGTGGGGCACTTGAGGCCTCTCCTCTAACTCTTGGAGGCAGTGAGCAGAACACAGCAGATGTCTGGGTCTGGTGCCAGGGAAGTTGGTAACCAGTGGCCCCAATGGCATCAGACTGCAGACGGCACTGGTCAGAGCTATCCTTTGTTTTGTGGCTGCTGGGCCCTTCCTGAACAGATTCAAAATCCTAACAGGACCAGAAACAGTAGTGCAACAGCAAGGCTACAGAACTCCTGAACTTGTGTTGCAAAGAGTGAAAGTAGTTCTGAATATGAGGAACTGAGTGGAAGACTTAGAAGACGGCACTAACATGAGTCACTGTGAAAAATCCAATTAAAAGACAAAATTGTGTCAATTTCAAAACACTTTTCACAATAAAGCCACATCCTAAGCTTTGTGCTTATACTTTTAAAAGATGCTGGGTCGTGTGTATGTGACATTTCGGATCATTCACGTCAACAAGAATACCAACTTTGGGTCTTTTTACATTATTTGATAAATCTAATCATGGCTTCTCCTTTGGTGATTTCTAAGATGCGAAATCTCATTTTGTTGAATTTACTCAAAAGTCACATACATTTTTTTATTTTTTTATTTTTTTTTAGCTTTGTTAAGATGTGGACCTCAAAAGCTGTGATGAAGAGGAAAAAAGTTAACTTGTGAAAGCTTTCTTAAAGAATAAGGGTTGTGAAAATGTCATGGCTGACAGCAGAGGCATTAAAAGGAGCCAGCTATGGAGAGATTGGCTAAAACAAGTACAGTGCCTGTCTGAGGACACCAGACATCACAGTGTGTAGAAGAGGCTGTGTGAGGATACAGAATTAGAACTCAGAAGTTTGTTCTTTGTTTCTGTGTAATTCACTTAATTGATTTACAAAGCACCATTTTCCTCATTTACCTGTGGCTGCTTTCCGGCACAATCATAACTGAGCTTCATTTGCATTACTCAAAAAGATGAACAGTTTAGTGCCTTCCAGAATGTTCACACATATTTAAGGTCTTAATATCGTTTTCCACTTTATGTAATAAGTACCAGATAAAAATTTCATATAAGTGACTTTGTAATAGCAGCATTTTACCCTAGATTGTGGACAAGTCAATCTTTGGCTTGGGAATGGTCCTCACACAGTCGGGTAAATCAGCAAGGAATCATTTTCCTGAAACCCATGAATATGTAACCAGTCAAACATTTCCTTTAAACCACTCTCAGTTGACTGAAAAGCAAGACATGTTGAAATGCTCCAATTATTTGCTCCGCTTTTTCCTTTATGCAGTCTACTATACTTTTAATGTTGGGATGACAACTCATTTGTTAGTTTCATTTGCTGTAATTACACAGTATTTCACTATTCTGTGCACATAACAAACTGCCTCACTGACAACACTTTCTGACTGTCTCAAATTTTCAAAAGTCTGACAGACAAATGAGTGATTGGTTCGACTGGCTGTAGATTTTCTCATAAGAAACAAGTATAACAAATTGTACTGGGACTCGAGCTTACTGCTGGTGAAATCATATGAATGGAGAACAGTAGACACTAAACAGCACAGCACTGAGAGAGAGAGCACATGAAAAGGAGAGTAAGAGAGAGAGAGTGATGGGGGATAGAGGGAAAGGATAGGAGAAGAGGGAGAGAGAGCATCAGACGGGGAGTAAGATAGAGATGATGGCTAGAGGGGAAGAATAGGGGAAGAGGGAGAGACAGAAAGAGAGAGGGACGGAGAGGAGCAGGAGTACTAGAAAATGGAACACCAGAGCCCAGCCTGAATCTGTTTTTGTGGAGTATCTTATTAGTCAGGCTTCTCAGTGCAGTCTATGGGGAAAACAATGTACCAGCATAAAACAAAACACAGCCACAACTCTCCAGCACAAAGTAATATTCTGTTGCAAAAAATGATGACAAAATTACTGTATATATTAAACACTAAGGCTGGTCGATCTTGACCAAATTTAATGATTTTCAGTCAACATGTCATTTCAGTTGATTGGATTAGTTGAGTATCAGGCACATGTAAATAGACTCTTAAACCACCCACACAAATTTCACCCTTTAGAAGTTTAAATTTTTTCACTTTTTTGCCACATTTTATACTAGACAATACATTTAATATTGAAACTTTTGCATATTCAAAATTACATTCACAATAATCATATTTAGATAACCTGACCACCTCTGTCAAACCCCATCTTTCCTTTGCTTTATCTGATATAATCTGAATAACCTTACAGTATTTTCCATTGCTTTACAAAGGCATGGAAAAGGGAACAACTCTGAATAATGACATCACTTTCACCTTCCTCATGTGAATTCAGGGCAACAAATTCTGAAAACCTGTGGTCTAATGAAACTGGAGAGCAGACAGAGAGAGGCTCCATGAGTGTTTGAGAGAGCCTGATAATGGAGGTGCACAGGGGAGGCATCTGGGAGATTGTGATAAATGAACACCAAGTTAAAGTTCAGTTGAGGTAGTGAGAAGATGGTGAGTCTGATGCTATGTTCAGACCGGGGCGTCAAGGGGTCCAGTTTACATGCAAAGTCTATGTGGACGACGCGCATCTATGGCATCCACGTTTTTTGAGGCATGTCTTCAGGCGACAGAGCAGCTCAAATCTGATGTTAACGCGGCGCGTCTTGATCATTCAGTCGTCAACGCTCTGGACAGCGTCCAGAGCATCAGAAGTTGAAAATGCTGATGAACTTTTGGCGTAGGATGCGCTACATTAACCAATCAGAGACTACTATCCAGTGACGTAGCAATGTTATTATCCGGAAGAGGGAGAAGAAAGAGAAAGACTTTGGAGCCAGAGCTGGGAGCCACAAACACCAGAACAAGAAACTCCTAAGGCATGTCATTAGCGGAGTATAAATATATATACGCCGATCACCAGGCATAGACCAGGACTGAACCAGGACAAAACCAGGACTTAACCAGATCTAAACCTGGATTAAACCTGTGTAATTTGCAGAATAGAAATATATACACGCCGCAGCCGCAGAGCTGATCACCAGGACTAGACCAGGACTGGACCAAGTTTAAACCAGAACAACACCAGTGTCATTAGCGGAGTATAAATATATACACTCTGCATCCGCCGAGCCAATAACCTCCGCTGTTGGGTTTTATGTAATAAATACACCAAAGCCCACTCAACCTGGTCTGCCATTGTTCCAGGAAAAGACCGGGAAATGGCACTTGTTTCCAGGGCAATGGACACCCTGGACTCATGTCAAGTATTTTTCTCCCGTTTGTCCTCAAATGCAAAGGCGTTCAATTAGACATGTCCAGCGTGTTTTTTGACGACTCGGTCTGAATGCAGCATAAGGCTGCGTTTCGGTGGCATCCTAAAAATATAAACAATAAAGAAATGGACAGGTTTGGATGTACAGGGATATTGACACAAACATGTTTTTTGCCTATCCTTCCGTCTATCCATCATCTTCTTTATTCGGCTTGGTCGCAGGGGCAGCTGTCCACTGTGCACCTGACCCCTATGAACTGTTCTGTGGGTGGTGAGCACACAGGAGGTGGACCCATGTCATCCTTTCAGACTGAGCCCGGCCAGGCACCGGGCGACGTCAAAGTTACATAATGTGGCTTTAAAGTGTTTTATAATTAAACCCATGTTGTATGAAAAATGTGGTTGGTTCAAAACATTACCTAGAAGATAAAGATCAACAACTATTTTTTCAATCACAATACACGGCCAGTATAACAGACAGGCCATTATCCATTTTTTACCAAATTTACTTTTATAATTAATTGTGGTTGCTAGAATTGGTCTCAACAACCTGTGATTCCCAGTGGTGATAAGCCAAAGAAGACAAATGAAATTAGCAATTCAAACAAGATGCCAGCTGGGACAAACCTTAATTAATTTGTGGTCATGCCAAAGTGTCCATTATTCATCTGATTTATGTTCAAATGAATGGAAATAAAAAGATATGAGTGGTGGACCCGGGTATACTGGACCCGTGCAATTTTTCCATGTAAAAACAAACCCATCATGCCTGGTGTGTTTCCGATAAGCAGTGGCTGGCTCCTGTAAAGCTAGAGACTGAAAGTGCCAATTCAGCTCCATTTGAGGCACTTGGCTTGATTTAAAGAGGTTTGCGGAGCCCAAATGAAAAGAGTTATGATGGACACAGACAGAAAGCCAAACACAGTAAACCACAGATATGACAGAGGACAAGCAAAAGTGGGCTTGATTTGGCATTGCTCTGAGCTTTTTTTTTTTTTTTTTTACAAATGGGGGAGGGGCAGGGGGGATCGGCACATCAGCAACAAATTGAGTGATCAAGAAAAGATGAGGAAAAACACAGAGACGGTGATAAATGAGGGAAAACAGATGGTGAGGTGCATTAGGGAGGAGGCGGAGATGCAGAGAGGCGAGGACTTGCCTGAAGTATGTGGAAAGCTCAAGTTTACACACAAAATGAGTGGCTTTAGACTTTAAACATTTGCACCAAAATGTAGAAAGCAAATGTATATTGTCCAATCTCCAAAAACTAAGATTTGTTCAGAGAATTTGGGGAGAATTTTTTTTTTTTTCTGGCAAGCATTGCAATTTATGTTTTAACTGTAGGATTCTGTTCAAAGTTCATTTTAATTGTGTCTAAAAGAATTGACAAATGACTAAAATGAACAACAGGAATCACATTTTAGAACACGTTTTTACAGATCTAAGATACAGGGTTAGCAGTTTTTTATGTAGAATAACAGATTATACTTTCTGATGAAAATTATTTGCTAATTGCATCCATTCAAATTGTAATTTCATTGTGATTAATCTTGCAGCCCTAGTGCTATTTTGTGGTGCATTTAATACTTAATGGTCTTTGCCAAAACTACTACTACTACTACTACTGAACTGAATCACAATCTGAATGGCCTCTGTCACCAGATCGCCAAAGCTGCAGTAGTTTGGGTAGTATAATACTATCTGTAAAGTATTAAATATTATCTATCAAACCTGCTAATCCTGAATGCATGAGACTGTTTTTTATCAATTCATATATTTCAAGTTTTGAATTATTGATGCTGCTGAACTTGGTACACTTGTTCTTAATCATATTTTAGAAAGATAAATCTCCCATTTCTTTTCTGACAATACAAACTAAATATTTCATCTGTTATACCACAGTTATTCTTTCTTGACTTGATACTTCCAAAATAACAAGTGCTGCAATTATTTTGAATCAGATGAACTTTATTGCCATTTTTGGTGAACAAAAATTCACAAGGTAGGAATGTGCTTTGGATATTTGGTTCAACCTAGAACAATGAATTATAACAAAAATATAGTGTATAATAAGTGAAATCCCAGACAATCCTATTAATGTTTGTATTATAAACAGAGGAAGCATCTTATTCTAAAGAGATTAAATGTCAAAAGGGGTATTTTTAGTCGTAGCAGACCCGTTTCGCAACTGAGGAGCAGTTGTGACACGCTGCCATGACGACCCAGAGCTAGCCTTTAGGTGCTGAAAATGACAGAAGGAGAGGGGCCGTTGTACTCTTCCAACGCTTGGACCAATCTGTCAGGATCAGGCAGGGGGCCAGGGCATCTCACTATCTCCTCTACACGCCTCTCTGCCTGCAATGTATTTTTGTAGTGATTTAGGGGTTTCTGTCTATAATGATAATAAGACTGTGGATGCTGGAGCCAGGCACTGTTCTCTCTTTGAATGGACTCAAAGATAACAACAGCAGGGTGTCGCGCTGTGGAGCTGATACGAAATGAGGGAAGATTTACCAGACAATAACCATGGAAATAGTAGTGCCTGTTTAATTGATCTTTCCTTTATGATTATACAGAGAGATTTCCTGTGGACAGATGTAGCGATCTCAGCCTAATCTTTTTGTTTTCTTTTTATTCCTGTTTTGCAGGTAATTCCCAGTTAGGAGCCTCCATAGTAGATGCCTTGGACACTCTGTTCATCATGGGGCTTCAAGAAGAGTTCAAGGACGGACAGGAGTGGATCGAGCAGAATCTGGACTTCAGTATAGTATGTTTCACACACTCATAAAAACACAAGTGTTTGTACAAACCAAACAACTCTACCTCAAGGATACAAGAATATTGATCTAAATGTGTTGTAGCTTTCCAAAAGACACATTTAAGACAAACACAGTTATGCTTTTCCTTTACAACGTTAAATATGATTTATATCATTGTTATTCACAATGAAATGATTGTTACGAGTAGGATTATAATAGAAGTGCATGTTATAGTCTTTCTCCTACTTTGAACTTTACCCAACATATTTTATTAGTTGTCCTAATTCCAATTAAACAAGATACAGTATGACTTCTTGTGCCAGAAATGCCATTAATCTATACAGTTTTTAACCTTTATTTTCCATGTAACATTTTCTCATTCTGTCATGCATAACTCTCACACAAATTGTTATTGAATCACTCTCATTCGCATAAATTAATTAATCACAGTTTATTTTCCCTCATCTTCATAAAATCAGAGTTCTAAATAATTCCCCTTGTTTGCTATGATTGTGACTGTGCTTTTGATGCCAGGCTTGTTAGTCCCACACAGAGCCAATCACAGGGCAGCCACAGTATACACTGAAAACATCAAAACAGATGACACTGATGGGACTAATTAACCTCTGGATCACTGTGAAAACAGAAACTGTTCAAAATTATAGGCTTTGTTAGAGTACTGTGCTCAATTTGATTTTGAGCAAGATGAAGGTTTAAAAAACTGGGTTCAATTTGGAGAATACACAAGAAATTGACTGTGTGAGATCAATCCAAACAGAGGGATGTCAATGCCACAGCTGGATAAAACTGCCTTCTGTGGACAATAATAGTGCTGCAACTATGAATCTGAATAATGGTGATAGCGATAATTTGCTGTATTTAAAATGAGGAGCCAAGTACTCTGTACTCACACAAGCTTAAAAGTGTCACTTTAGTACCACTAAAGTGACACTCTCACCAAAAAACATACTTATTATTTTGACCTCCATCCTGTTTCTGCAACTTGTACCACAGTGGTACTGACTTCCTGGTGTAGATGATTTTACAAAAGCGTGGTATAGGGAGAACATTGCAGTTCTTTCAAATGTGCTAGCTTTACATTTTTTATGTCAGGATGGTCATTATAAAGTCCTCTGCATAATGTTACTTCTGTCTGTTATTGGTGCAGGATGAATTATTTACCTGGTCTTGACACTGAATTCTTAAGTGTATTGTTTCTCTTGCACTTTCATGAGTTTTTAAACAAATTCTGTGACTGGATGTTGTGCTGGGCCTCTGTGGTGAGAAAAGGAGACAGGATTTTCTTAGAGCAGATTAAAGACATCATCAATCTTAGTGAGGGATTTGTCACTTAAACTTACATGGGAGGGTAATTATGGCTGACATTTCCTGGGTGAACACACTGCTGTTTCTGTATGTCATTTTAACTCAACCATTTTGACCTTTGCTCTATGTCTGCTTCAGCTTTGTCAAATGTACTTTGAAGTTAGCCTGAATCTGACAACCTCCGTTATAATAATTTGTAATAATTTGTAATAATTGCCTGTTGCAAAGGGCAGTCTTTTGTGTCTTGTGTCTGAATAAACCCTTTTACATTTTGAGTATTTACATTACTGTGAAGCAGACGTTGGGCATGTAAGGTTATAAAGGTTCTAGAGGTCATTGTAGTAAAAGGTAAAAGAACCATTTGGGCACCGCAAATCACAGAACCTGTTCTTGGGCAATAACACACCAGTAGGATGTAGGAACCTATGCTCTACCCACTTAGCTTCAGTATAACAAATAATGGTTTTATGGTGTGAAATGGCACATTTAATTTTCAATTGTATGTGCTTTTTCCACATTAATTACGGCTGTTCGGTGCATGGGCCCTGGATGGATGTTGAGATTACAATTTATGAAAGGAAATGTTTCCCTTGCTGAATGAATCCAATCTGAAGTACTTAATAAACTGTAAAGAAAAACAGAACAGAAGCACCTACATTACTGTTCAACTTTCTCTGCCTCCCACCTGCTTTCATTCTTTTATTGTTTACCACACAATGTCATGCCACCCACATGCCACACACACTCATGTGCCCCGCCGCAGCTCTAATGAATGAGTAAAAAGTGGTTGTACCGAGTCTGGTGGTGAGTCACTTTTGGACTTCTGTGTCCTGGACTAGCCCCTGTTCTGCAGGCTGCTTTTACATGATGGATGGGTCAGAATACAGCCTGTGCACGCGGCTGGCCTCAAAGAGCCACCAAATTAATGGACTTCTGTTAGTCATTCATCATTCAAATTAGACGCTGGGAGATAAGTCATGGTATACTTTTCAAAACGTTTCATTTTGTTCTTTATAACAATGCCATAGACTACATCATGCTGGCGTTTTATGGAGTAAAGCTGAACCATTTGCATCTAATTAATACATTTAATACATGACAGCAGAATCACATGTTATCACATCAGATTCTCTCCCTCCAAATCTGTAGTAAATTGATTTTTCTAAACTAAATTTTAGGTGTAACCAATTCATTTTCCAGACATGGGAACAGTTCATTTTAGTCACTGTAGACTAATCAGCAGATTTATATAAAGACAATAGCTATCACTTTCAATAGACTTAATAGTGCCCCCATTTATACTTTCTATTGTTTACATAGAAGAAACCCTAAGCTCCCATTAAAATACTGTTTGCATATCTATGCCGAGCTGTCAGCGCCTGTAGCTCTTTTGTCGAATGTGAAAGACATGACAGTGACTCCCTCAGCTTCGCCTGCTTCCCTCTTGTCACCTTGAATGACAAGTTGTTGTACAATTTAATATTTTAGTGT
Organism: Odontamblyopus lacepedii; assembly: GCA_034769755.1. Classification (NCBI taxonomy): domain Eukaryota; kingdom Metazoa; phylum Chordata; class Actinopteri; order Gobiiformes; family Gobiidae; genus Odontamblyopus; species Odontamblyopus lacepedii. Next base: position 18,839,286 of record CM068356.1, read on the forward strand.
AGCCTCCTGCATAACATGTTTTTCAGCTGTTTTCATCAGACATGAAGGACTATCACATTTTCTCCTGCTTTGGTGCGAGATGGGAGCAGGTCTGTGAATACAGCCGCACTGCTGGAACGAGCCACATACTGAGAATAAGGAAATCATGTTATATGTATGTGCAGAGCTTTATTTATTCAACAAGCTTTAGGAGCTAACATATAGGTCTGCTTTGGGAAAATGCAGGGGTTGAGGTTTAGCATTCTGAATCCATAAGCCACTTTGTACATGTGAGTATAAAAGTAAGTAGTTCCACGTTTTTATCTCTATGTAACAATTTGAAAACCCATATTGTATATAGGGAAGTGTGTAAAAAAAAATGAAATGGATACATTAAATAAATAAAACAAATCTGACAATTAAACCAAAATGATTCCTAATTCAGTAGAGAAATTGCAGTTATACATTTTCAATTCAAATTCAATAGAAGATAATAGAATAATTTCCAAATCCCTTGTGTGGCTGTTACCCAAAAGCTCCTCACACTTCACGTACAGGAATAATAATATGCAGTTTGTGCTGAGAGCTCTTCCTCATTTTACCTCAGCGTTGGTTTTTAATATTGCACTGAATATCCTTCCATTATCTCCCACATTGTGTCGTGAGCAGCCCAGACGCGTAACGCAAGCACACAATCACACTTCTGTCCTAGTCTTTAAAGTGAAGTTTAAATCGGCCCAACTTTAATTGAAACAGTGGTTTGGAAAGATACTCTGCATTAGAGACACACATTGATTAAAAGCCTGCTGCTGCTAAATGACATTGTTTCTGAAAATGAAATTAAATCTTGAGGCAGACTTCACAGTAGATGAATTAAAAGCAGTTAATTATATTATACATCCTGCAAAGTGCTGAGAAGTTTTTCACTGTCAGCCCATGAACTCTGATAACCTTTATGCCTCTTTTTTTTATATTAAAGGTGTGCTATGTAACTTTTCCAGGAAGACACCACCAAGCCAAGTTACAGATCTATGGAGAGGTGATCCTTTCCACAGTAAAAATGCTTTTTGAGCAATAAATGGAGGCAAAATAGATTAATAATGGCACTAAGCTTTAATAATCTAGATAAGTTTAATGCCATACTGTGGAACATAGAAGGAAAAACAATACCCTCGTGATGACAAGAAGGTAGAGTGCCATCTGCAAAAAATCACCTATAGTATGCTGAATCACCATAGTTAACATGTCTTAATTGAACTCTTTCTGTTATTCTGTTCATACAATCCGACCATGTCTTCAGGAGGTCTGATGATTGACTGTGCATTTGCAAGTATTGCACGATGAACAGTCTAATATTTCTGTGATACATTTTTTAAATGTTTTCCTTCCCTTGAGTGCACCCTTGAAAGATTGCCAGTTTTTTTTTTTTCATTTTTCTCAATTTTGTGCTCAGTCTTACAATTGCAGATTTTAATTACAGATGGTTTATGCATTAGCATGGTACTAGTGACCATCCCAGTATGCTGCCAATAAACTCCCTGAAAACACTCCTTGAACAGATGTTGAATTTTCCACCATTATATGACGTTGTTTCACTAGAGACAGGTGGGCCTGCTGTGCTGATGTGTCATGGGAAAAATGAATTAATACCAAAGCTCTTGTGTGGTGCTCTTATGCGTCATTGCACGAGCAGCATGGTTCCTCTGTGTCCTATCTGTTTCCACTCCAGGCGCTCTTTTAACCCGGCCTTGTTTATGGGGTAGCCTCTCCTGGGACTGGCCTGCCAAATCACATTTTCAAAAGGCACAAGCATAAACAGAGAAAACAAATCCGAGTATATAATTATTTTTCTTCTGTGTGCTTTTTCAGCGCTCAAGGGCAATGTAATCTCCATGCTAAATGAACAACCATGGTGTGCAGATTGCCTTTCAGGATATAAACAGCATTCACATTACTATTTCAAGCAAAATTAAAATAGTGTTCAGAACTATTGAATGGGTTGAATTTACAGAGATTGATCTATAGCATTAACTCACAAATTTACAAGAATGCAGTTCCTGGAGTGCTTGTGTTTGAAAAGTACACAATTGCCATGTGAAATAACTTCCTATTTTAACGTATTTAAACAAAATGAAAACAATGTGCAACTTTTTGTAATTTTACTTGTTTTTAATGTATTCTGCTTTTTTGTTTTCCCAGAATGCCGAGGTGTCAGTGTTTGAGGTCAACATCCGCTTCATTGGAGGTCTGCTGGCTGCATACTACCTCTCAGGACAGGAGGTTAGTAGTTATATCCATTGGGAAGATAGGCGGTGCAAAATCAACACTCGATTGCGATTGATTGCTGTTGGCCTTGTCAGTTTAAATATAAATTTACAGCTACATATAGCTGTAGTCTTTAAAATGTTGTCTTTGAAAATAGATATTTCTCTTGCTGAAGTTGAAGAATACCATGTGTGGAATAGAGAGTGGATTAGAGTAGAGCTGCAGCTATCGATTATTACAGTAATCGATTATTCTGTCGATTATTTTGTTCGAATAATCGAGTAATCGTTTGTTATTGTCGTGTCTACTTTGCACATGTTAAGTACACACCAGGTGTACTGACAGATACACGTGTTTTGGACATGAAAAACGTAATTATCGCTGGGCTAAGGTTGACTCACCTCGCGGTTTCTTTTCCACTTGATGTAATGTACGGGGCTTTCTGTTTAGATGTTGTAGCATCAGTGTTGAGAAGGTGACTTTTAAAATGTAATCCCCTACAGATTACATATTACATTCCCTAAAATGTAGTTTGTGACATAATCAATTAAATTACTTAAAATGAGTAACATAATCTGAATACTTGGACTCTGGAATACTTGATATTGTCATGATTTTTAAAACTACATAAATGTAGCAACCAACTCCTGCAAATTCTTGTTTGGTTTTAGACCTGGATTAGACCTGGATTAGTCCTGGTTTTCGATCTGGTTTAGACCTGCTTTAGACCTGGCTTAGTCTTGGTGTGAGTTCTGGTTTAGAGGCGCACAGGAGGAAGCGCGGTCCACGGAGTGTACGCGACAAGACACAATCCACGCGCAGAGTGAGCGACGTACGGGAGATGCGGGGTGCACAGCGTACGGGACCGTACCACGCTCTGTTTACCGCGCTCTGAGGAGGTTCTGCTCTTATTACACATCCATGGGCGCCGCGCTGTTGTGTGTACAGTGAAGTGCAGTGGTCGTGCGGAAACTTTACCTCTACCACAAAAGGTTCCGGCCATCGCCGAACGTATGAAAATAAAACGAAGCATCGAGGCAAAAAAAAAAAAATCGATGCATTTTTCTAATCGATTTAATCGATTAACTCGATGAATCGTTTCAGCCCTAGATTAGAGTTTTTAATCAACATTTTTATGTTTCAAGGGTGGTTATAGAAGTGGTAAAGGAAAGGAGTTTACGATTTACTATGATTGAAGTGGCCAAGTCCACCTGTCACAATCACCTGCCAATCACCTGTCAGAGTGCTGCATAGAGTTGCTTTAAACAGAAAACCTTAAAGGGACAGTTTGGAATTTCAGACATAGGGCCTCATTTCCTAGTGAGCCAGAGTGTTGGAGATGTGTGGAGACACTTTTTTAAAGATTTCATCCAGTCCTTGTATTTGGAGAGGTCGCTGGTGCTAGGCTAGTGCATGTCAATGGGCATAGTTAGCCTGCCACTAAAAACAGTCTTAACCACTCCACAAAGCATCCGAAGCAAATCAGTTAATACGCCAGACTGTTGATGTGAATGTCTGTGTCGATAGAATAATGTTTGAAATAAAACTAACCTTGCATCGCATGAATTGTCACATGTTGAGGGACTATTTTCTCATAGCAGTCCGCAGCTGCCAAACTTTCTATCAGGAAGTACAACTCGCTGCTGCTACTAAGACAAAATCCTTCAAATGCAAGGTTGGTTTTACTTCTAAAATTATTCTATCGACAGACATTCACATCGACAGTCTGGAGTTATAATTGTTTTGTGTTGGGTGCACTGCGGAGTGAGTAAGACATGCACTAGCCTAGGACCAGCAACATCTCCAAATACAAGGACTGGATGGAATTTTTAAAAAAGTGTCCCCACACGTCTCCAACACTCTGGCTCACTAGGAAATGAGGCCCTATGTCCAAAATTCCGAACTGTCCCTTTAATGGTTTATAATCACAATTATATTTTACTCTGCCATATTGTCCAGGCCATGTTACAGTACTGCATAAGAAGGTGCACTAATGTAACTTTTTTGGTTGAGGGTCCAGCTTGTCTCCATGGAGATGTAATTGCAGTGGCGCCTCCAGGGCAAGTTACAGGTCAGATTTGTGGAGAGGCGACCTCACACATTGTAAGAATGCATGTTTGTCAAGGTTTTTTGAGCAACAAAAAATATCAGTAATTGAATAAAAGCAGGTGGATATTCTTTTAATACCATGCTGTGGAACATTCCAGGCAAAGCAATAACATCTCAAGCAAGCAGCAGATCCTCCCCCAGAAGTTACTGTGGTGCACCTTTAAATTTATCCTGAGTGGGCAGTGCAGGGACAGTGTGGCCCAGTAAATGTTGGACTTGATGTTGTTGAAAAGCAGAAGGACATGGAGAAATGAGCTTGATAAATGAGAGAAAGTCGGCCAGAAAGAGCCATTCTTCATCCTCACTGTGGACATGTCCTTGAGCAAGGCACTTAACCCTCCAACTGCTCCAGTCAACCCAAAGCAGAATAAATGGTTGATTCTGGGCAGATCCCCAGGGGAAATTGTGTGCAACTGCATGAATATAAAGCAGCAAGCTGAGTGTTTTTAAAAAGTGCCAAGGATGACGCCTGGAGTGGGGAGGAAATGAGAAGCAGGGTGTGAACAGATGAAGGTGGCATGTTGGACTGAGCTGCAGCTTCTGAATATGAGCAGAGGTCTAGAAGGCCTCTCTTTGGTCCCTGGGTTTGTTGCACTTAGTGTTGTATTATTAACATTTCAAAATAAATTTCAATACTCAAAAATACTACATGCTATGTTAATAATATAGTTAATATTATATGGTCTGCTTTGTTATAGATCAAGATCATTCAAAACCTATTCATGTTTCTACTTTGTTATGTTCATGTATGTAATACAGTATTGACGCAATCTGAAAAAATTACCTACTTTCAATATATTAGTTTTAGTCTTGACTTGTATCTGGGTATTGAAGAATAATCACAAAAAACCCCTAAACAAATAAATGCATTCAATGTGCACACTCAAATGACTGAGCATTGAAGGTGAATCCATTGTATATTGTGGTGGATTTGTTACAAAGGCAAAACTGTCAGCCTGTGAAGCATTGCTGATCTCTATTTTTCATTATACATTAATGTAAACCCCTAAACCATAAAATTACAACCAGAAAACTGGACCATGGCCTACAGAAGAAGTCCAGTGCATAAGGTGAAAACACACACACATTTTCATGTGTAAATTTCTTTGTACAAAAAATAGGAATATTCCTACCTTTCATTTTAATGGAGAGTGATACACTGTGCTCCGCTTAGACATACATGCTGAAAATAAATATAGCAATTTAAATACAGCATTGTGCTCCATGTTGCATCTTGAGACACATTTCTGTGGTTGACCCTACGATTACCCTATGATTAACCTACCATATCTATAAATATTTGTGGTAATTGAAAAAAATATTAATATTGTCATCTACTCAGAACATATCTTTGTGGCTACTGTCTGGCTACTACTGGCTACATGTTTCCTTTTCCATTTTGAAATGCAGGGTCTAAATTCATCTAACTTTCCTTGTTGTGTGTGAAATGTCTTTTTGAATCACTTAACTTTCCTCCCGGAACCAGAATTGCACAGAGCCTCCCGTTAGGCTGTAGAGGCACTTTAGTATTAGCCAGCTTCAGCAGTCATATCAGAGCATAACATCCCCATGATGATTGTGTGCTGTGAAAGATTAGAAGCTGCTTATGGAGTCACTTACTGCAAAATAAGAGATGTAAGCTAAAGTGAATGTGATAAGCTCTTGTTACTGCAAAATGCTTTGAAATTTTGGACATTTTAATGACCCAAAACATGCTTCCTGGATTATAGGTTATATCATGTCCCCAAGTGTATTCTCTGATCCCCTCTGTCTTTCTTATGTCCTCACTGCTGTTTTTTGTTGTGTTGTGAGTCTTTTGTACTACGGATGGGCATTTGATTAAATTTTCTTAATCGATCTTTAGGAGAATTAACGATTGATTTTCGATTCATCATTAATGTTTTTATATTTAAATGATCATAATTATTATTACGATTACTAATCTGCATAAATAAAAATCAACTTTACAACATACACCATAACCACTATAGAGCTACATCAGCCCGTTTGAGATTATATTGTGTTTAGTGCAGCTTTGTGCACATTTGTTTACATTTTACAGAAATTAAACTTAAAACCACATGGCTAATTTGTATAAACTATAAGCACTGAAAAAACAGCTCCTCCTTGTGCCCTGATGCGATCAGCTTCTGTCAGACTAAAGGATATGACTCAGTGGAACATATGAGTCTGTTCTGTGCGTATATCGCGTTGGAGATGGCTCATGTTATTAGAGATCATACGTGTGCAGGTCATATGAGTGCAGATTGTATGTGTGCACTTTATTTACGTTGGTCACTTTCATTATTTTGCCTACTGTTGTGAAGAAAAGACTGAAAAGTGTTTGTCTTTTGGACACATGCGCACTCAACTGTTGCAGTAACAGGGAAGCTGCGTATACATACACTATGATGAAACTGGAATACTCAAAAAACCCGATCATAACCGGGTTACTGATGTACATGTAAACGCACTCTTTGAGTGGTCTAGTGATCTCCAAGGAGGTGTGCCAGAGCAGAGACGTGGGACAGTGAGGCTGTGTTTGCGCTGTCGTCTCCTTACGCTACGTTACGCACAGCAACCTACATTCGGTTTGTCAAATAAAAATCAACATGATCGACTAAATTCTTAATTATCAATTATCGGTTAGTTGACTAATCACACCCATCCCTATTTTGTACGCCTCTCCGATCTAATTGGATCATCTGCTCTTTTGTCATCTCACACTTTTCCCTTCATTTACCCTGTTTTACTGCTGCCTTTTTCTCTATGGCCCAAGGAGTCATTTTTATGCTCAATAGTAAAGACCAATTTAACTGACCTTACCACAGTTGGATAAAATGCAAAACTGGTAAAAGTCAAGGGAAGTCCAGTCTGCAGTTACCTTGAATACTTTGCCAGTGAAAACTTTCATGCAGTTTCATACCAAATCCTTTATGCACCCACATTCAAAAGTATTAATACCTTGCTTGATGGACAAATTTAGTTATAATGACTTTTTTCTTGGCAATCAAGTCAAGTGTAATTTCACCACTTAAGTGTTCCACAGCCAACAAACCACTTTCTTACACTTACACTTACACAATTAACTAATGCTTGCTTGGCTTAGATACTGGAGCCTTTCCATTGCTTAAAATTTATGCTAAAACAATGCAACATTAACTAGAAATTGGGTTTGTTTTGTTTAACTTGTGGCGTTAACAGCATTTTGCCAAAATTAATATAATTTAATCAGAATGATTTTCATAGCTATTATGTTTTGTTGAACTACAATTTATGTATATCTGTCAAAGACTGGTTGCACCAGGGCTTGTCAGTCACACTTTGAATCTGCATTTTTTGTCTGTGAACTGAAATGTTTTCCAATGTTTCCAGTGGCTCTAGCTTGATTATTCTTTTGGCTTTTCCCTCTCTTTTTCCTTTCTAACTTCACGCCTCATTTCTTCCCACCATTTATTGGCTCTTGTTCCCAAATCCTGCAGTCGATCGCACCACTCGGCAGCTTAACTGTACAAGTGTTAAAGCGAGCATGTTGTTCAATGGTTTGTGATTTTATATGGATTCAGAGAAAGGTCTGATTCTGAAATAACATTTAGTGATCAGAACAAGTTTTTTTGCTAGGGAGACAAACTACCACTTGGTCTAAATCTGCAAAATATATTGTAACAGACTTGTAGTGCAGGGTTTCCACTACATCCATTTGTGCCCACAGCCTTTTTATTAAGCCTAGTTATTACTGCAATACCATTTTTTAAATTGTTGGTTTAATCACAATTATTCAGTTATTTCACAGGCCTACATTATATCCAGAAAAAAACATTTAGTACTGTGTATAATTTAGGTGTGCCATTCACAATTTCAAATAAAGTTGTTCTAATAATCAGATCCTTTCCAACTTTGGAAACTTGAGTAACAGACCAGTGAAAAGCTGGACAGCTAAAACTGTAGCTAGCCATCTAACCCCTTGTTCTCCTGAAATTCACTGAAGCCAAAATGACTGGACAGTTTGGCCAGAGGAACAGCAGATGGCCACAGTGGTAGAAGGTCAGTGCCCGAGCACAGGCCTGTGATGTGGCATAATGAGAGGAGGGCTTCAGAAAGATGAGCCTCTCTGCCTAGTGCTCACTGTGCTGGGATCGTGCTACACTCTAACCACACGCTACAGAGAGACAAAGACAGCCGATGACAGAGCGTTGTGCGACTGCAATAATAATGCTAATGGAGACGGTGAAGTGACCCAACCCAGCGCCTGGAACACAGCATAGCACAGCAAGTTGGGGCTGAGATGTGTAACATATGGCAAGGCAAGTGAAGTAGAAATAACAAATATGAAAAATACAAATTTTGGCAACAGTAATGCAATGAGTAATTCATTATGAAACAATCAAAATTTGCCCTAGAAAAGAATTTGAATAATTTCTGGTATGACCTAATTCTTACCATGATACATTCTTTGTCATGGGAGCATTTCTGCAAAATATTATATAAAGGTATTTCAATGATGCAAGCCCTCCTGCAGTAAACTAAAACCCTCTTGCTGTAAGGGACATTCACTCAATATGGTGGTTGATTTATTTCTTTTATTTATGAATTATCTGTTTTAATGCTCACAGTTGGGTCATCTCTATAGATCTAACCTTTAATTTGGCCCTCCACCAAAAAGTTGCACAGTGCACTTTTAAACACTCTTGAGAATTGATTCCTTAGATTTTTTTTATCAGTACTGCCAAACTGTCAGACTCGCCTCTTTCTCAGATTTAATGAGATCTAAATGCTTTTAGGGAGTAGATGCATGTGTCATTGGGTTTAATGCTGTCTGCTCTGAACTTGCTGCACTTGAGAGATTTGATGATCAAGTCAAATGTTCCTCACTGAGATCAAACAGCCTAGAGAAGCTCCACTCCTGGACAGCTTCAAATCAAAGCCCAGGCTGACGGCAAACCATGTGAAACGAGGTTAAGAGTGTCTGAGGAGGAGAGGATTAAATACAAAGGAGACATACAGTACCACAGTATCAATACTGCATAGGGCTGGGCAAAAAAGTTAATTTATTGAATTTGAAATTCAAATCAATTGTTTAGGAAAAAAAATATTTTTATTTTCTCCACTTTCTAGCATTTTTAGTGCAATTTCCAATGCAGTCACAAGGACCAATCTTTAGCACAGGGTCATGCTGCTCTTACTTTGAAATCAGTGACAGCAAATTAAATATTGCGGCTGCATCTTGTATCTCATTCATAAATGCTGAATACAATCTGTTCTGTTTTTATCATTTGCTGTGGTTTGCAGAACATTTTTAGTGGCAAAGGGAAAAAAAAACATTTTGAGAAAAAAAAAGACTTTTAATTTCAGGAAAAATCGCTCTGTGTGAATAGGCAGTCCTCATATATAGATGTATCACATCACAAATATTGTCAATAACCAGGAAGGAATAGTTTGAAGTCTATTTCAATCAGTGTAGCATTTTATGTGATAATTGATTTGTTTCCCCAAATATCTATCAATAATGGCACATAAGCAGGCAGCATTACATAACATACAACTTTTTTTTTATTAGGAAGTCCATTTATTTCACCATATACTGCTGTACTATGGTATTTATGTTAAGTTATCATGCCAATGTATCCCTAGTCCTACATCACAAAACTCTTTACCAAACCTTTGCCAGTTTATGATCATGTACAAACCCAAATCTATTATGGAAACCAAATCTGCAAATCATCTGTAAAAATGTATAAAGCTATTGATAAATGACATAATCAACCCAGTCTCTCCCAGTCTAGACCTGAATATTACTCTGCAGTGAAAATCTTGGTTTACCCCATTTAGTGTTCATGGCTGAAACTAGTGATGTTTTTCATTGCAGTCTTTGATGAGGTTCAAGGTTCAAACTTTAATTAGCCATTTGTAGAGCACAAATTGTACACATACATAGGAATTGCATTACATATGCCCATCGAGTCAATAATAAAAAACAGAACATCAACAAACATTAATAAATTTAAAAAACACATGTAAGAATAATAAATATGAAATATATAATAGTTTTTATGTACTGGCCAAGAGTCTCACTGCGGCTGGATAAAAACTGTTATAAAAGCGTGTCGTGTGTGTTATGATGCTGTTCGCTCTTTTGTGTCTCGGGCTATAAGGGTTGTGTTTAGGTCTGAGTAGTGAGTGCGCTGGGTGGTGAATGTCTGAGTATGGACTGAGCTTTCTTTTTGCAGCGCTGTGTTTAGTGTGGTCATGGATGGGAGTTTGGTCCCTATGATTCTCTCTGCAGTCTTTATCACTGACATACTCAATTACCAAATGCTGCTCAACCACAACAAGCTTTCAAAATATCAACAGCTTCTGATTTTCACTCACATAAAGGACTTGCAAACAAACTTTGGGGGAAAAAAATGAAACAAGGCTTTGGCAGTCTATCTGCTGAATTCAGATAGGAGTGTGAGAAACTACTTCAGAGCCTTAATTAAAGTTGTATGAGTATTGATGAATTGAAATCGAGTGGGAAGTGGGTCCAGAGAAAGAATGAGGGGTTTTGGTAACTAATATGACAAGGTGAAAGATGTGAGGTAGCAGAGCGTGCACCTAATAGGGAGCAAAAATAATGAACTGTAGCTAAGAGTTAATATAATGAGGCCAGAGGAGGAAGTGGGCAGCAGGAAAAACCAAGAGAAAGAAGCCATGAATTAATAGCGACCACTCACAGGTGAGCAGCAGTGCAAGTGAAATATTCAGCTCGGTGTTGAGAACCACTGCAGCTGCATTAAAAAGCCTGGCTCTTTGTCATCAAACTTAATTCAGTATTGTGTTAATTTGGAGAAGTTTCCAGCAAGGAATTAAACTTTTTCCCACAGGCCACCCTACTTTCCCTATTCAATCAATGCACAATGGGTCTATGCTTCTATGAGCCTTAGGCCTTGGGTTTAAAACACTACTACTATGAGCTTAAAGGTGCACCATGTAACTTTCCTGGTGGATGGCGTGTCACCTCATTGTCTCTATGGAGATGTTATTGCTTTGGTAAGGTAAGGTAAGGTTTATTTATATAGTGCTTTACACAGACATGTGTTCCCAAAGAGCTTTACACAGCATTTTACAGAGCATTCTTCATTCACTCCATACCCGGTGGTGGTAAGCTACTGTTGTAGCCACAGTTGCCCTGGGGCAGACTGACGGAGGCGCGGCTGTCAAGCCAAGCGGTGCCAACGGTCCCTCCGACCACCACCAGCACTCACTCACACAACTTTCACACCTACAGTGCATGTTTTGAGTTGATGGAGGAAACCGGAGTGCCCGGAGGAAACCCATCCAGACACGGGGAGAACATGCAAACTCCACACAGAAAGACTGTGAGGCATGAATGCTAGCCACTCAGCCACCGTGCCGCTTTGGCTTGACTGTCCCACAGTATGATGCTAAACGTATCTTTCTCAAGAGACGAGCAGGCGACACCACCAGCTACAGGTTAGATGTCTGGGTTTTTCAAGAAATTTTTGAGCAATAATACTACCTGTAATACATAAATAAAAATAGAAATGTTTAAAGCAACGAACAACACTGAGGAACATTTTAGGTAAAGCAATATCATCACCATGGAGATGGTGGACCCCCGACCAGACAAGTTGCACCTATAGCTTAATCTCTGCATTCCCTTTAGACATTTATAAATTGCTGTTGCTATAATAATGTTTATTTTTTGGTGATTTAAACAATTAAAAGTCGGTTATCTTATGACTCAAGCTAAGCCACTTGAGTCCTTAAACAAAACATATTCTTCTATAGTCTTTCCATGTTTTTACCTTGTATGTGCCCACTGCAACTGCTTTTCTCTTTAAAGATGTCCCACATTTTGGTTTAAAGTATAACAAGGAAGCTTTGTTCTATTTTGAGCTCTCCTGTGGGACTATGGCTTAGCAACAGCCAGCACCGCCCAGCTCTTAGGCTCGATGTAGTGTGAACCGCTTCACTAACACTCAGTAGATAATATATTTCAAGGCGTATCTCTACCATGAGTGCCCAGAAAGGCGCCCTATAAATAAAATGTATTATTATTATTATTATAATGATCGAAGCCATTCCATGATGTCTTTCTGCATAGGTCTAGGTCTTTTGAGTTGTTTGCTGTCCATGACTGTAATATAGGGTGCTTTCATGTGACATTGCAAAATTCTATCATCTCTGTAGTTTATAATTGAGTTGGTGGAAACATCAGAATTCTGTGGTAGAATTTAACTTCTGATAGCAGATTTGTTAGCCCGATAGATGGTTAATAGCTCATATGAAGACAGACATTGATATAAAGTTCAATGTCTTCTCTGTCTACACAAATACATTTTTTATTCACAATAGCTTCAAAAAGTGGTGCCATTATTGAACCCCTTGAAAAAGTGATTGTTGTTTGTTAAAAAGACTTTGAGACATAAAATTGATATGGCAAATTAGTGGAGTTTATCCAAAACAATTAGGGATAATCTTCAACAATTGTGGCTCATAAATTTTGATTTTTTTTTGGCAAAACTGTCAGTTATATTTGCCCATACCCTCCATCTGAAATCATGACCTCAAATACTAGAACGTGGATGCAACCTGCAGACTATTTGACTGCAAAGCAGGAAATGCAGTGTAGGGAATGTCGCACAGTAAAAGGAAGAAGATGGTTGACTTAATGCCGTCTCTCCTGGTGGTCCTCGGGGGCCTTCTTACTGCGCCGCCTCATTCAGCACATTTCACAGTCGACTCCTTAATCCCGTTAGGAGGCTCCATTACATGTCAACAGTGGCCTGCTGCATCCATCAGGGACTACGCTGGTGCTTTCATTTATTGCCTTGTGAAAACTGCTGATCTTATTAAGCAGGTTGGGTCAGTACTTATTATCGTTACTACCACTGTCTATGGTCTTAATCAGGATGTTTGTGGAGGATCTTGGACTCTCGGGAGACCTAAAGTGAGGGATCAAGATGTTGAGTGTACTTGGAATGCTTAGGCAGAGATTGTGTATGTTTTATACCATGGTAAGGGAAAAAAATACAAATATGAACTGTGTGGCTTCCAGTTCAGGAGTAAATGTTCTCTGAAAAGTTCTAATTTTATCCCGAAATCTTGCCTAATCTACCTAATATGATATATTTTTAGAACATTACTGATCCTAAATTTCAAGTGCTTTAGAGGTGGAAGATATCGAAAATATGGATATCACAGCCATTTTAGAGATTTGCAAAACTAGAATATGAACTATATCGTCTGAAGTAAAAAAAAAAAAAAAAAAAAAAATTTTGCTGCAGATTTCTGATTGTTACCCGTAATATTATCAGGAGGGTCCCAAACAGAATCACACACCATTTCATAGCTTTATTGATTAGTAGTAGTTCAATCTGGTCAAATATAATGCAAAGTGTAGAATTTTCTATCTTCCTAATCTAGATCTGTGTGCCTTCCTGTGGAGCATATTTGTGTCGCAAATTGACACCATATCAACACTAAAGAAGATATTACCTGTGGTTTAATCTTGAATATTGCAATATTTGTTTTACTTGTGTGTAGTGATCTGGATCCCAAACATTGTCCTCATGTAATAAGAGGATGACTGGCTGAGTTTAGTGTGATGTTTGCAGGATTACATCTCTCTCATCTTTGTCTCTGACCCAACATTGTGGAACCATTTAGCAGAGGCTTACTTCCAAAGCGCTTTACTGGAAGCTACCCACAGTCAGCACAGTCTGCTCAAGGCCTGGTCTCTGTAGAAATCAAACCCTCAACTCCAGCAGCAGAACAGTCATTGGCTTCACAGGGTCACAATGTCTCGCTGCATTTTCAAGTTCACGGGCACTCTTAAATCTACTGTCCACAGTTTTGAATTTCTTCCACACTGCTTCACTGCTTAGTTTGAAGCCGAAAAACAAAAGGCAAAGTAAAATGATCAGCCGTGATGAAGAATACAAATTACAAATTGTAATTCCTCACAAAATTACAGGTTGTTTTTTAAATTCCTAAAATTTCTACTACTACTAGCTGTGTAAAAAATAAGATTTAATTAGCATTTTACTCAGAACTACTTTTTAATTAAAACCCTTATTATTTTGGGATGGGGAATATAAGTTGCACTCTCTGAATCCTTATAGTGGTTTATGTACCTGTTTATATTTCAGACTATGGGATGTTTTTGAGCATCACCTTATACCAGTCTAAGCTTCACCATATGACCTTGCCCTTTTGTCAGGCTACACCAGGTGCATCTTTTCTGTGTGCGCATTGAGCCATTATGCAAGTGTGTGTGCTATTTGTGTTCACTGAGAGAGTATATCCTTCAGTGATCGATTTTGAAAAGTGCAGTAATGCATTTTAAAAGGCTGCTCAACACTAAAGCTGTCAGGGCAGCAGGGAGAAATTAGGAGCTTGGCTTGACCAGACAGCAAACTGTCTAGGCCCATCCTCTCCAAGGATTTTCCCTCGAAGCTCTCAATATCCTAATCTGGCCGTCCTGCTACAGTGAATATGATGTCCACAGGATAGATGCACGCGGCCCAAGGGGTGATATGCTGCAGTGATATGAGGATCTCTCAAGGACACGGACAGTGTCCTTGACAGAGTGTGTATAAGATGGGTAACGGTTGACATTTTGGTTAATATTGAACTTCACAAAGTCAAGCAAGTCCACTATAGGGATTATGCTGTACTTCTCGTCTTGCTGAGTGAATTGTTGCTCTCTGTTGTTTCTATTTCAATAAGATGGAAAGTATGAGTACTGAAATTAACAAAATGCAGAATAAGATAGAAGGAGTTTGCCGATTTGTCCCTGGCATAATTCTGTAGTACAATGTGTTGCCCACACAAGATCTAGACTTTGATCTTGCTTATTCCAAGTCCTTGTCAAAAATAAGAGGTAATCCAAAAGTATACATTTTATTTAGTTAATAGGGACATCCATACTCACATACTGAACAAATTTAAATTCATCATCATCAAACACAGTCAGTATTTTTGTTTGTCATGCTTAGTGTAATACCTATATTATGTCTAAATTTCCAATAGCCAGATTACATTATTGCCTGAGAGTAGAGTAGATGCAGATTACCTCACTTTTTTTTCTCCTTAACATTTCAGAAATTTGTGGAGAAAGTTAACATTCCTCAACCTCATAAAGAGAACCAGGCTGCCCTTTGGCCCCATACTAAAGCTCCATGGCTGAATGAGATAAGGGAAATGCACAGGCGCTAATTATCTCTCCCTTTACCTGTCTCAGCAGCTTACACCGTTTCACAACCAATAACTCTGCCCTTGATGCTTTAGAAGGCCGGCCCCTATCTCCTGAGGGTCTTTGTAGCACATGTCCACGTGCAGATCGGACCAGGGAGACAGATGATTATCATAAAGCTAAAGTTTTATCTTTGTCTGCCCTGATGAGCCTCTTGGATCGTAGCCCTTCGTAACATCGACAGCAGCACCTCTGATAATAAAATGCAATGGAGTTTGTAAAGAGCTGCTGTGTGCTGCCAACAGACAGGTTACGAATCAGTGGAGAGGTTTATGATGACGAGACAGACATGGACAAACCTGAGGGGACCCACTCAGTCAAACGGAGCATACGAGGATACAAGGAAACTGTTATTTCAAAGCACAGGAAATGGGCTTTGCAAATGTCACTGCAGTAGGTTTCAGGTATAGCTATAGAGATGTAGATAAATGTAGATAAATACACTTTTTATCATTTCCTGTCTAAGCAACTTGTGTTGTCTGCTATTATTCCATTAAAACATTTTACTGCGTCTGCCCTAAACTAGAATTAGCATATCAATTAACATAAAGTGTAGTAATTTGTTTTTGAAGGCAAGCTTTTGTTTGGTGCTATATTAGTCAACTCAAACATAATTCTTGCATCTTGTTTACCCAATAGAACATGCAGTTCAATTCATTGGTCTTTGTAGATCTCATTACTGTTTTGTCTTAAATTTTTAAACATGATTATAGTGTAGTGATAATGTCCCCTTTTCTCATGCACACTTTCCCTTGTTTCCAATGCTCTCAATTAAAGCTGTGCAATTAATTACATTTTAACTGATTGAGATTCAGTGATTTATAATTGTCAATGATCAGCTTGATTTATTTTTAAGCAAATGAGCCAGCCCTTTGTCTATAACAGCATGTATTTTTGAGCACAGTTTAGACTTGAAATGTGACAATTTCTTGGGTCAAATGACAATGATTAAACATCTGTATATTTAAGGACTCCTATTGAAAGCCATTTGTATTTGGTTTTTAAAGGAACAGCAATTTTGGACATTAGGCCTCATTTCCTAGTGAGCCAGAATGCTGGAGGCCATATGGCCAATGGCCATAGTTGTCCTGCCACTAAAAACAGTCTTACCCACTCCACAAAGCACCCGACGCAAATCACTTACAGCATTACGCCAGAATATTGATGCAAATGTCTGTGTTGATATAATAATAACTAACCTTGCATCACATGAATTGTCGCATGTTGAGGGACTATTTTTTCCATATATCAGTTTGCCGCTGCCAAGGAAGTATAACTCGCTGCTGCTGCTCACACATCATCCTTCAAACGCAAGGTTGGTTTTACTTGTAAAATTATTCTGTCGACACAGACATTCGCATTGACAGTCTGGCATTATAATTTTTTTGCCTTGGGTGCACTGTGGAGTGGGTAAGACTGTTTTTAGTGGCAGGCCAACTATGGCCATTGACATGCACTAGCCTAGCACAAGCGACCTCTGGAAACACAAGGACTGTCTGGATGAAATCTTTAAAAAAAAGTGTCTCCTATGGAGTGACATAGCTGTCAGAATTATTTGTGAGCGTAGGATAGAAACTTGATGTGCATATTTGGGAAATCTGTGCATATTTGTCTGTAGTTGAGCATAAAATAAATATTTGTAAACTCTCAAATGAGTCCAGTCATCCATAAAATGTTTTGTGTGTATTTTATCCATCAGAATACGAATTAAAAAGTTATGACATCAAGAATTACAGTCACGCAATGAAAAGTTACGATAACGGTATCAGCACGCGGAGGTGCCGGAATTTTGCCCCACATGCGGCCTGAACCAGGACTGGACAAGGTCCGAACCAGGGCTAAATCATAACTGAACCAGGACTGAACCAGGGCTATCCATCCATCCACCCATCCATCTTCTTCCGCTTTATCTGGCTGGGTCACAGGGGCAGCAGTTCAGCGCCCAGTCCTCTGTGCACCCAACCTCTATGAACCCCTCTATGGGTGGTGAGCCCACAGGAGGATGGACCCATGTCATCCTTTTGGACTGCGCCCTAACTCTCTCTCACACATTAAATTACAAATGTGTTTAAATATATCTTTTCTTGAGTTTTTTTTTTTTTGGCAGTTATTGCTAATGTATGCATTGTATCGCCATGGTAACTGCTGTACGGAAATAAGGAAATTGAATTTAGGAATGTTACGTGTGTATGAATGGTGTAAATGGTGTGTGTAGGTATAATGGATTTGCTATTAGCACAGACCTTATACCAAAAAGAATGGGGCACCAGATTATAAATCACAATAAAAACATTAACACTATCCAATCTACACTATTCTCAGTCTGAAGGATGAAAGTTCTGAGCCGATCAGGGATCTTAACACAACTCTTAATAACACCAAAGCCAAAAATGTACTTTGTGTGGTTTATTTTTAGCAACGAAACATGAACATTTGCTTTCAAAACTGGTTTAAGTCACAACAATAGAGCACTGATTATACATTATTTAGGAATTAATCAGGGTTCTGTCTTACATTTGCAAGCCACTGAAGAGTAACTCTACTGTGGACAGGGAGATAACGGTTATCGCTGAAGGACCAATAAATGCCAACCTCTGTGCACACTGTATGGATCAGATCTTACTCGTTTGGCATGGTTCCGAGGTGATCAGGCCCGGAGACGGATGCCAGATCCGGTTGTGTGGCGAGGCAGGGTGTTGGTGATGGCAGCGCCCGGCACGAGCAATGTAGCAGCGGTGAAGGAGGCGTCAGGTGCGACAGCAGCGGCGATGGCGAGTCCGGGCGAGTCTGGTTGGGTCAGGCGGCAGCCCCCAATGTATCACACGCGTGCGGCCCTCTGGTCCGTGATCCAGCAATGGTTAATCCAGCGGTGTCTTCAGGGGAGCTCCGTCCTCGTGCATGATGTTTGGCCAATTGTGCGCGAATGCGGGCAGGATAGTTTTGCTCCTCCGAATGGGAGGGCATTAACACATGCAAATGAGATAGAGATCTCCCCACTGGTATTTTATCAAGCTTTATAAAACTTAACAACCAGACTTTACCCTTATTAATTTTTAAGCTTGTGCTACCCATTTCACACATGAAAAGGTTTATAGCCTTATCCAGTCCATCATGATATGTGACATCTTGTAGAACAGTTAAGTAAACAGACTCGGTCAGTGTCGCTGTTACATTTTCTTTTTTCAGATTCAAACGGGGAACGTGACATGATATCAGTTTGAAAGCATTATCTTGCCAATACATAAAACATCAGAAACAAAGATTCCACATTTTTACACATATTCAGTCCTTTTATTGAGCGGGAACAGTCCGAAGCAGGGTAATCCTTGGCACCATTCGGTCTGGCTTTTCGCCCCAAAAGGTGATAGTTGTGAATCTGGTCAGCATCAGATTCAACAGAAATTACCACGTAGCCGTGGAGTGCGTGTTCTTTTGTTTACAGAATGGCCATTTGTCAGTCCGACGTGGCAAGGAGATGGTGGATGGTAAATCAAAGCGGGGGTTAAACAGAGGTCCTCTTGCCGTGTCCCTCTTGTCCCACCCTTACTTGGGGACTGTTCAAATCAGTCCGTTTGATGTCTTCTTCTCCTACACTGCTAAATCTTCCATCAATATAAATACTCCCCATCATGATGTCACTGCAAAGTATCAATAGGAATAAAATAAAAAAGTAAAATCAAGCCCCAGCCTTACGCTGAACATTTTTATCCCATTGTTTGTTTTTGCCTCGGCCAGTTTCAGCTCAGTTTGACCTCTGAGTCCTCCGCGATTGGCCGGATGGCTGCTTAAGCATTCAGCAAACAGCAGCATGTGCTCTAGCTCCCCCTCACTTTACTCAGAATTTTCCATAGATCCAGTGTCTCTATAAAAGTGGCCTCTCTGACAGATTGTTGATGAATCAGCCTCCATCTGGGTCTATGTGAAAGCCACTGTTGCTCATCTGAATGCACAACTCAATCCTTGTGCACTTTATTATAATGTGAAAAGATTCTTAATGGAAAAAGTTGATACTTTTTGTATGTGTTTTAAATTCTAATCAAGTCAAATATATATAAAGTGTATTCAATAAGACAAGCATTGCATTTCCACTTATGCTGTAATTATGATTCTATTTAGAGTTCACATTTTAAACATGTCCAGGATCATTAACATTAACATTGCTATCAGTGCATCTGTGTAGTCCCTCAGTTGTCCAGGTATGTTCCACAGTGATCCATGGGCGTGTACTAGTCTATGTGGCCTATTCAGGAAAGGTTCACTTCTGTCCTGTGAGTGTGACTTTTTTAGTATCAATACTTGCTCAAATATAGTAGTATCTAGTCTATATACCTAGTTTCAGTACTAGTTTTTGTATTGATTAGTATCTGATTTTCTATACTTTTGACAAAATAATATTAAATAATAATTCACCTTTCAACCATATTACAAAATGTAGCTGCAAACTATGAAATTCAGTGTGTTGCTTTGCTTTGTAAAAGTAGAATGTTGAGAAACTGGCCTGGGACAAGTCTTGGATATCCTTATAAGCGAAAGAGCACAAGGATATTTTGTGCTCTTTCGCTCTCATTTTTTGAATCTATTCATATTCTAGTATTTGCATTTCCCAAATTTGCTGTTCCCTTTGTTGCATATCTGTTTTGAATGTGTCTGTCTTCAGATGTTTGTTTTCTAAGCAGATCTGCATTTACATTAGGTTTGTACTGTTTGCTTATTAGTAAGCAGCAAGAACCACCATAGCTTGTGTTCTTTTATGTTTTTGATTGACATCTCAAGGCAAAACATCACTGTCTGCTACATTCTTCATCTCTCCGCTGCCGTATAATCTGAAATCGGACACGCGTCTATTTTTCCACCATCACTCTGTATGTTTGTATCTACTCGTGTAATCTTTGTCTCCCTCTCCTACAAGCGTTTTACTTTTATTCTCCGGCATTCTGTACAAAGTGAAATTGCCAGCTGTCTTCATAAATCAGTTCAGCAGTGTCAGGCCCTGCTTGTCACTAGTTTTTCTCTCTTGTTACTTTGTGTTCTTGTTAAGTTCATATCTGTAACTTTCACTGAAAAAGTACAAAATCTATTTCAACTAACTTTAGGTCACAAGCCTAACCCTAACATTTTGATTTGAGTGTCCACATACTATTACTCCACTCACTGATATTTTTTCCTGGAACTATAAATTGATATGTTGAAACTAGTTTGAAATACTTTGAAACAAGTCTACAAATTGACATACAAATTAATAAAAAGTCAAAATTTTGTACTGTCTCTACAAAAGAATCTGCAACACCCATAGCTAAATTGTACTTATTTTCTTTGTTTTTGTATTTTAGGTTTTCAAGATGAAAGCAGTACAGCTGGCGGAGAAGCTCATCCCAGCCTTTAACACTCCCACTGGAATCCCCTGGGCCATGGTCAACCTAAAGACGTCAGTATCTCCATGGACCCCTCATGTTGTAGCAGAAATATAATAGGGCAAGGACTTAATATCCCTTAGTAACTTAATTAGCCTAATTTGACTTAAGTAACACATTTTTATGTGTATACAACACTAGTAATGACTTTTTATCACATACACTTATTTATCTGGGAAATTATTAATGCAGACTTCTTATTAAGAATTTTTATTTACACAAAACTGCTTGAATATTGAGTAACAGCAGATACTGCTGTTTTAAAGTTTTATTGTATAGGAATTGGTACTGAAAAAGCTGGATCCCTACTTAACTACTACTTATGTATTGTGAAACTTTTCAAATTCTCTCTAAACATAAAATACTGCTAATTGTGTATTTATGCAGTCATTTACATTTACTGGTGTGCATATTTTAAACTGATTTATCATACTGATAAAGGGATAAAATTAGTTCCAGACATGCAAATGTTGAGTACTTTCTTTTTTTTTTTTAAGTACACAGATGTTCACCTGTGCTCTTATCTCCCACTTGATTTCAGTATTTGCCCTTCATGTTTGTGCTTATTTCGATTTTCTCATAATTTTCTGATTTAACATTTGCACATCATTATCAAATCAATGTGGCCTACTTCAAACTTCAGAGAGACATTGAACTATGTGTCATTCTGACCAAAATTTTGATGTTTTAGCATTTATGATATACAATTTTTGGCTCAGTAGTTGCTGAGTCAGCTGTGCCATGTCATTTCTGTCTGTGACTTGTGTTGCTAATCTTCCTGTCTTTCTTTGCTCTTTGCTGTGTCTTCACTGGTGCCTGTGTCCAGTGGTGTTGGCCGTAACTGGGGCTGGGCCTCGGCTGGTAGCAGTATCCTGGCTGAGTTTGGGACTCTACACATGGAGTTTGTCCACCTCACCTACCTGACGGGCAACCCTGTGTACTACCAAAAGGTACTCAGCTCTGATTACTGACTAATTAAATCACTTTTTCTGGTTTTAATTAATGAAATATCACATAATTGCATAATAGTTTTACATTGCTTGCACTGTAAACTGCAATGTTAATCTTCTACTCCACAACTACTACTTAATAATAGAAATGGGTCATTTACAACATCTTTAAACCCCATGTGTTTGACATGGGTTAAAGTCTTAATGTTTTTATTATGGACACTCAAGTCTCAAATTTACTCTAACATGCATTAATCAAACTATAACTTTAACAACAGAAACCTTATCATACATGGCATACAGGTTGATTTTTTTATATGTCTCATCAAATGACCCCTCCATCTTTGTATCTTTCAATTACAGGTGATGCATATTCGCAAGCTGCTCGCCAAAATGGACCGGCCAAATGGTCTTTACCCAAACTACTTGAACCCTCGGACTGGTCGCTGGGGGCAACGTAAGTAAATGTGATCTGCTCAGTGTGAAGCCTGATGAGCTCTTGTCAAACTGTTGTGAGTGCTTTACAAAGCATGCTGTTAGGGCTGAAACGATTACTCGAGTAACTCGGATAATTCGATTACAAAAAATATTCGGGGCAAATTCTTTGCCTCGAGGCTTCGTTTAATTCATGTCACCAAAGTCAATTTATTTAAAATGTCTCTGCTATCGTATCACTCCTCCTTTGTAGACTGCTGCGCCAGTCTGGGATCACTGTTTCACACGGACAGTTATCAATGACGTACATTTCAAAGATTTGAAGCGGCGCGATTTATTCCACGGTGTGGAAATGGCAGATAATGATGTGGCCGGTGCCAGTGTGCACTGGCAAAGCCAACCTGATGTACCACAACAGTACGTCTTCAATGCTGCAGCACTTAAAGCGAAACTTAAAGCGTGAACTGTACTTCTCTAAGCGGAGTCGGAGAATCTACGAGGTAATATACTTTACGATTGCTAACTGAAATGAAAAGTAACGCCTATTAGAATGTACAGTATTTGTAATTATTTGTAACCTGTGTTATGAGTCGATAGTAACGAGGCATAATGAGCAGCAAGAGAGCAAATGATCTCACTCAAATCGCTCCCTTCCTCACGTATACACAGACACACGCACACACTCGGTGTTTCCCACATCAGAAACGTCTAGTTCGTTGTTCTACTTTTACCAAAAATCTGATTTAATCTAGAACCGCTGGCATCAATTCCAATATCAGAGAAAGGAAATATTTTACCGACGTTTACGAACACTTATGTGTTCGCTAGTTCTATATTTAGCTTATTAATTAGGCTAGTTAAAGGATTAACGTTGTCACTTAGAAAACTCCTGTCTTATAAGCCAATAAGCCAAAGGTTTTACACTTGTTTAAAAAAAATGTTGACTTTAAATAAAAACCTTTTTGTGAGGAATAACAGCAATTGCTTGCTCATTTTAAGAGGCCTTTCATGTTGCGTTACACACTATTGATATAGTTGTATAAAAACAAAAAAGTGTGATTTATCCGATTACTCGATTAATCGATGATATAATCGACAGAATACTCGATTCCAAAAATATTCGATAGTTGCAGCTCTACATGCTGTAGTTTTATACAGTATTGTTTACGATACAAAAAAGCCACTGTTTTTCAGTCTTTGGCTGGCCGATGTCCAGTGTGTTCCCCATAGAAGTCCTTAATTGCTTGGATGGGCTCCAGTCAGTTCCCAGGTCTTCATTGAATAATGAAATACTAAAGGCTTTATCTTAAAGAATTACAACTCTACAAATGTGTCTTTGAGTAGTGTGTCAGTTGTTACAATCTGTTTACAAAGTGAGGATAACCGATACAAACTAATTGGAGGAAAAAATAGAACTATCTTGTTTAATGAGAGCAAATTGGCCTGAGTGCAAGACAGAGAAAGGGGATCACAGAATTCCCATTGTATTGATTTCATTTTGGCCACAAGCCCAGGGAAATTAACAGCTCCCCCAAGTGAAGTACGACTTGGAGTGACACACTGCTCTGACTCTGAAACGTGTCATTTCTATACAAAGGAAATGTAGAAAAATGTGTCATTAAAGCTGTAGAGACAAAGGGGCTGCAGAACGGTGACTTCATTAATCGAGGTCTTAGTTTCTTAGTGTGTCACATGAAGATGGATGACAACTCATTTCACTGAGGACAAAGAAATGTGGCGAAAAGGACTCTTAATAGAATAAAAGCATTGGTGAAATAACTCCCACAGCATTAGCTTTATATCTCTAAGGTAAAATTATAATGCCTAGACTTAAAATGTTGCAGTGTTTCTTATGACTATAAAAGATTATAGCTGTTCTCATAGTCCCATACCCCCATTGGCTTAATGAGCAAAGTACATTTCTATAACAGATGGTATTATTTGCATGTTTTATAGTGTATTAAAATAACTGTTGAAAATTGCTTAACATAGATTGAAATGTAGATACTCAAATTCAAATATATCTAATTATTTTTTACAAAATATAAGGCTCTTTACAACCCCAGATACACATGGTGTAAAAGTAAGTATTTCCATAAAATAAAAAAGGCAAACTGTATGCATAATTTTCAAGATTTCATGAAAGTACCGTTGGATGTATTTGTTTGCAGAAGGAATCTTCAGTCAAATACAGATGTCTTCCTAAAATCTCCAGTAGTCACACTATAGTTGTAATTCTGCAAAGCCTCTGGTGCTGCTTAATTTTAATTGCCAGTTTTCCTTTATATTTACCTGTAACTTGGCAGATCATCTACAAATTACATTTTCAAAACTGTATGTTCTAGTTGTTTTACTGCAGTTTTTTCACTCAAACTTTGAAAGTAGCGACTGAGCTTTGAGTCAATCACCAACTCATGTTCAAACATTTGGAATTTGTATTTCGCCCTGAAGTGCAATGGGAGTGTTTATTCTCTTTTAAAATTAGATTTTTCCCTTTGCTCAGAATTCACTTAAGTGTGTTAAAATATTCTTTTTTGGTTGTTTCGGCTGGGAGAGATTTGAATCTACAAAGGAATTTATTAGATAGTTAAATAGAAAAAGACTTGATAGATTTGTTATTTTAGTATTCAAGAGTTTTTAAAACATTTCTATATTAAAACATTCCTTCTTTGCTAGTTACAGCCTTGGAGAATTTTTTAAGCCTTCATTTGTCCCTGTCAAACTCAAAAATCTGTTGAGTAGCTCAGACAAAAAAAGAGAAAAGCTTGGATCTGAAAAAGCGGCCTATTGCGAAGGTGTGAAAAATGCTGTTTTTATCCCTCTACACAGCGTCAGGATAAGCAAAGTTTAAATTAAATGCATTGTACAAACAAATAAATAAAGAGTTGTGTTTGTTTTAGCTGTCACTAAAACAAATGGTGAGCACTGGTGGGTGGAGACAGGATTAATGGACAGTCTCATTAAAGGATGACTCAGGACTGCAGGCAGGGAGGGACTGTTGTAGGTGTACACGTTTGGAGACAGCATGGAGCAGAGAAACAAATGAAGAAGATGGACTGAAGAGAGGTGATGGATAGATGCAGTTTAACAGTGGATTTTTGGCTGACAGGGTGATGACTGATGCTCTGTTTGATATGCAGAGAGAACGAAGCAATCTTGTTTTTTTTTTCCACCTCTGTTAAAAAAGACTGCATTTTGTCCAAATTGGTTTGTGTGTCATTCTGTTGAAGGCCTAAACGTAATGAATTTTAAGCGAGAGTTTCAGGTAAGATTGAACTGAAACTAAGATTTTTTGCTTTGTAGTGAAACTAAATTGCCTTTTAATTGTTTTAGTGGTATCATTACTTTTTTCAGTCTGCAGTGCATTTACCCCTTAATTTGTAGTTTTGTGAATGACAAAAAGATGTGACTCATTGCATTTGTGAGGTTATACACATTTTCCAACTTCCAAAAACTAAACAAAGCAAAGTGTCTCTAAAGTGTTCTTGTATTTTGGCCCACCACTGCCCCGTAAGTGCACAAAAACTAAACATTGGTTGCAGAGGCTTACAGCTCTGAACACACAGCCAAGCCCCGTGGACCAAAGTCAGCACTTCACCTCCAATTAAGAGACAAAGTGCTCTCCTCTGAGCACAGTTAAGTCCTCATTTCTCTCCAACCAGCGGACTGAGAGCATAGCTAGAAGCCATCTTTCTCTAAACACCAGGACTTTGACTAAACGGGAGCCACACCGGACCTGTCCTTACTGTTTACAATGACTTTTTTATTGTCCTCTTCCCAGGTCAGCACCACCTGTCTTGCTTTACGCTACAATTAAAGAAGACATAATATGTTTGTTTTTTCTAGTAATAAAATACAACATACTTATCATTATTTAACTTTTTTTCATTGGATTGGAATAATTGTTCTCAAATGGATTAGTAATATAAATGGGATGAATGACTTCTCTTAAAAAAAAAAAAAAAACTTTTTATAGTGGAATTTCAACTTAAAAAGCAGATTTTCATGAATGGATTTTAAATTTTTGCCACATAACATTTTTTTTTAACTCAACCCTAATTTTTGGGAATAAATGCAAATTAGTACTAGGAAGTGGGTGGGTATAGGGGGTAAGTGAAAATAGAAATGATCTGAGTACTCAAACCCAACAATAAAATTATACATGCATGAACCATTCATACAATTCTAAGTAAACCAATGATATGGGAAGACATTTCAGTATGGTTAAAATGTCATAAAATATTCATTTCTGCTTTAAGAGTTCAATTGGGTGAAGTTTGAAATGTACTCTTACTCTACTCGAGTAATTTTTCAAAAGCTACTACTCCTTGTAATATACAGAACTGAACAATTTTATTTATTTTTCTAGTACAATTTTTTAAAATTGAGTTGTCTGTTTTTGCAAATCAAATCTTCATCTGTCCAAAGATGCTTTATTTTCAAACTAAAGTCTTTAATACAATAATAAGTTAATATGACTACAAAAACAGGCAATTACAAACACAATATTTAGATTAGTTGTCTATTGAAACAGTTTAGTCAAATTAATTGTGTTTTCATTACTGAAAATAATTGTGTTTGTTTATTTATTTTATAATTAGAATGTAATTAAACTTCCAGGCTTGGAGACTGTGTCCACAAACTGTACAGTGGTATTGATCCCTGTCTGCTGCCCATACGTGCACCCAAAGACGAAAACAATAATTAACCGTCATTCCATCAGCCTTAACCACATTATCGAATACATTAAAGCAGTACAGGATTAATTAGCACCAAGATAATCTAAAATCAACTCAGGCTCCTTAATCGCCGCCAACACCAGACAACAGGTCACAGGAGCCCAGCAGGGAGAGGAAATGAGGAATGAAGAAATCTTTTTACTCACTCAAGCAAATAGCTTTTCAGTGTAGACAAGTATTGATGGAAAAATAAAAAAAGCTTACAATATAAAGCTTAAGATGTCCAAGCATATGATGTTTCATTTTTTAAATTGCATTTACCTCCTTTGTTGTCAGAATCTTACAGTAAGTCAATAATACTTTCATGAAAGGACAAGTTATTATAAGCAGCCATTGTTTGGGTTCAGTTTCCTGTTATATGCATCATTTTGAGGGCTTTTCCCTTTCAAAAGAGATATATATATATATTTAAAAAAAAAACGCATTTCTCACCTTCCACGGTGGTTGGTCTCTCACCCTCATCAGCTCGGGTCCTCTACCAGAGGCCTGGGAGCTTGAGAGTTCTGCGCAGTATCTTTGCTGTTCCCAGTACTGCGCTTTTCTGGACTGAGGTGTCTGTTGTCCTTCCTGGGATCTGCTGCAACCACTCCTCTAGTTTGGGGGTCACGGCCCCGAGTGCTCCGATCACCACAGGCACCACCGATGCTTTCACCTTCCAGGCTCTCTCCAGCTCTTCTTTGAGCCCCTGGTATTTCTCTAGTTTCTCGTGTTCCTTTTTCCTGACATTGCCATTGCTCGGTATTGCAATGTCCACCACCACGGCTTTGTTCTCCCGCTTATCCAGAACCACGATGTCTGGTTGGTTCGCCATCACCATTCTGTCAGTCTGTATTTGGAAGTCCCACAGGATCTTGGCCCGCTCATTCTCCACAACCTTTGGAGGCGTTGCCCACCTTGATCCTGGGGTTTCCAGCCCGTACTCTGCACAGATGTTTCTGTACACTATGCCCGCTACTTGGTTATGTCACTCCATGTACGCTTTCCCTGCCAGCATCTTACACCCTGCAGTTATGTGCTGGACTGTCTCAGGCACTTCTTTGCACAACCTACACCTTGGGTCTTGTCTGGTGTGGTAGCTCTGGGCCTCTATTGCTCGGGTGCTCAAGGCCTGTTCCTGTGCAGCCAGGATGAGTGCCTCTGTGCTGTCCTTCAGACCAGCCCTCTCCAGCCATTGGTAGGATTTCTTGATATCAGCCACTTCAGTTATGTTCCGGTGGTACGCCCCATGTAGGGGTTTGTCCTGCCATGATGGTCCCTCCAGCACCTCTTCCTCTGCGCCCCACTGTCTGAGACATTCTCTGAGCATGTCATCAGTCTGGGCCTTGTCACTGATGTACTTGTGGAGCTTGGATGTTTCATCCTGGACAGTGGTTCCCACACTCACTAGTCCTCGGCCTCCTTCCTTCCGGCTCGTGTACAGTCTCAGGGTGCTGGACTTGGGATGATCCATGCATGGTCAGGAGCTTTCGTGTCTTAACATCTGTGGTCTGTATCTCCTCCTTTGGCCAACTTATGATTCCTGCTGGGAGATATATATATATATATATATATATATATATATATATATATATATATATATATATATATATATATATATATATATATATATATATATATATATATATATATATATATATTTGTTTTACATTACTATGGCAGCCATCCAGATTTCTCACCATTCTGAAACCCATGGCTAGGGATACTCGACAATCTCTTATCCATAGCTCAACATTTAGAGTTTAAGCTTCTATGACAAATTAGGTTTTGTTGGCTTTTAGTTTGCACATTAGTGAACATCTGTAACTCCTGCAGAGTCAAACAGGGACATGATACATTCACTTCTATTTATTTGGACCATAAACAGCCGCATAACGCACTCCACAGACAACTGTTTGAGCACAAACTTAACATCAAGCCGCCAGCCAGAAGTAATACTTTAAGCTTTTTCCTGGATATTACATTTTGATGTTGTTGATAGTGTTAGACAGTAATTATGATGTGTGGGCATAGTGAAGTTGTGCTATTGTGAAGAGCAATAATGTACAAATAGAGTAAACTAAACAGTGTTTAAATGTGTGTAGGAGTGGAGGCAGTACTTAAGCCAAACTAATGAGCAGCGTGGCTCTGCTCCTCAGTCCTAATGACATCCTCCTGTGAGTGACAGCCTTGTTACTGCAAAACCTCTCTCACTACAACAGCTCCCAGAAAACACCACCCACTCCTGATTTAACCTGCACATGGCCTCTTCACAAACCTGCAAACTATATTTGCAGAGAATAACATCCAGCTAAGCTGTTGAGCTTAAAAATGTATTTTGTGTTTTTTATGCCAAATGGAAAAGACTATTAAATGTATTGTTAAAGGTGCACAGTGGAACTTTTGGTGGGACTCCTGTGTATCTCCATAGAAATGTGATTGCATTGCCTAGAATATTCCACAGTGTGAGATTAAATTTATTTATCATTCTTATATTTTTAGAGCTAAAATATCTCTATCTCTATCTAAAGATAAAAAATAATGCCATACTGTGGAACTTTCCATGCAAAACATTGGCATCACCATGGAGACAAGCAGGTAGCAAAGTTGAATAGTGCACATTTTGTACTACTATAATACCAAGCTTACACTAGTTGTTTAATATTGATTTTTTTCCTTTTACAAATAAATCTGTTAAATTCATAATAGAAACTATGAGCGGATATGTTAATAAATGCTCTATTTGACAATAAGCCTGACACATAAAGTAGCCTAAGTGAAACTGTTTGCGTTCATCTTAGCCAGCAGCGTTTCAGTACAAATCACCACCTTATATTATTGTCCCATTCTCTAACATCAAACTATGCCAAGATCTAAAATCCAAATGGCAAATTATAAAGCAGAACTTGTGTCTGTTGTCTATGTGAGTTGTGCCATGGAACCCAATAACAAGCACAGACAGATTGTTTGTTGTGATCTGGGCTGTGTGTGACCTTTGATTCTGAGGTGTTTGAAGTTTAGTGAGGATGGCTCCCTGTGTAGCCCATGTTTCCGAGCATGTGTTATAGTAACAATTGTTTGAAGTCCAGCCCTGCCTTTGATTGACAGATACTCCCGGCTCGAACCTATGCTTTGATTGGCAGATAGAGACGAGGGATGAAGGTGGGTGAGAGTAAAAAAAAAAACAATGTGTGTGAGATAGAGGGAGAGGTGTAATAAAGGAATTGATAATAAGCAAAAACAAGCCAATGTACAGAAATCTTAGAGATGCCTTTTGTGTGATTGGCCGATTTTCAGATATACAAGAGGGTGGAGAGAATCAAGTATCGGATTTAAATATACAAGTATTTTATCTTGTTTGATTTTGCATTGTAGGTTTCAAGAAAGTTTTGTAGTATGAGGATATTATTGATTTTTTTAGACACTTATTCTTGTTCACACTTTCTAACCACCTAAACCTTTGTATGCTTTGTTCCTACTGAAAATGACCCCAAATAAAAATGGTAATGAAATACCACGGTTCTTTCATACCTTGTTTCAACTTGGCAAAGGTGAAAAGGCAACGTAAAGAGAATGCTGCACTAAGATTTACTGTCACATAACTGTTTGCAAGACATTTCATATGTGTAATGATAGTAATGTGGGTAATTAGTCTATATAATTAATACCTCATTTAATGACAGCTGAAATTAAAATAGCAGCTTGTTGAGGTTTAACTGTGCAGAGAAATTGGCTTTGAGCAGAAGGCACTAGAGGGTTATTTCCTCGGGTTTAAAACAGAATAAACAACGTTTTTCATTTGCATTGGAGACTGATAATAAAAGTAGAAATCCTCAGAGAAAAAAAGGTGCTAAAGCTGCTAATACAGATGGATAATACAAAGTGACCATTTCAAAAGCTGGTACCTCTGTTGTTTTAGTGCCATACTCATTATTTGAAAGGATTTTTCATTTTTATATCAGTGTAGATGTTTAAAGAACTCAAAATATTTGCATGTTTGATACTTTTTTGGCTTTCTTTTCCTAGACTTAATGTTTACCCTGTCTGCACATTTAAGTCTCTGGTCACATCTTATTTTAGTAAATGTATATTTCAGGCCCACACTTGCCCTTAATATCTCCAAGGTTGTTTGCCAGGTTTCTGCTTTCTGTGACAAAAGATGAATAATGCATGACTTCCTCGTCCCTCCTTCCTCTGCCCGTGTCCCTTCATTTACCTACAGGCATGTTAATCAGATCCAGAAAGGGATCTCCTCAGATCAGACACAAAGCATATGCCCAGACTTTCAATGTGATTAAATGGAGCAGAGGATGTAGTTATGCAGACTGCAGAGGGATGGTCATGTCAGCCCTGAGAGTGGAGCAGCTCAAAATATACATTAAAATATCCTACACAGGGCACCAAATATAAAACTTAAGTTTATCTGTTTTGGAGCTGGATAAGGTGAATGAATGTAATGAGTTTTACAAGATATGATTGAAAAATCTATTGTGAAAATTGATTGCCTTGCAAAAAGACATCTAAACATCCGTGCCACCCAGCTACCAACTTAGGTGTGTGTATATTGATTAAATGGTATAGCCTCAAGAATTCATAACATCAGTTTGACTTGTTCCTAAAATAGACTGAAGTGGCTTTCAAAGTGAGCTGAAAGTGTCCTCTGGAGGATAAATTGAATATTTTCTTATCAGGATCAGAAAGAGTTGGCAGTGCTCCATCCTCTCTGTGTGATGTTCAGCAAATGAGGACAGCTTTGAAAGCTGTGTAAACGTCTATGAGGATGAACTGGGGACATTGAATCTGTGCTCAGGAGAAGGATCAACATGCACATTAGTGCCAGTGCAGTGTAGGTGAATAGGAAAATAAAAGGAGTACCAGCTGTGGGCACAGACCTGTCATTTTCTCTTCTGTTCCTCCTCTTTGTGATGTACACCTTAGTTTAACAGCACTTTCTTCTTTCAGATCACACCTCGGTTGGAGGACTGGGAGACAGTTTTTATGAGTACCTGCTGAAGGCATGGCTTATGTCAGACAAGACTGATACAGAAGCTCGCAAGACGTATGATGATGCTATAGAGGTATGACAAATGCTTTCCTTATGGGCACCTCACCTTGTCATTTACACCACCTTGACATCTAGAATACAGCGGATGGCAGCAGGGGTTTGACACTACTAGTTCAACATGTCATTTTCATGAGTTTGGCAGTTCCTCCATCATTTTCATGTCAAACATGAGATAAAAGCTTTGTGCTCACAGCATTTTTAAACATAGATGCTGTCAGCTCATCGGATACGGATACACCACTGAAGTGTTGTTACAGCTGCTGCCACAACATGTAGTTTAATGTCAGTTACAACAAGTTCAAAGTTAGAACATCCTCCATCTCCTACATCTTATTTTTCACTGAAATTTAATTTCAGTGAAAAATAAGATGTAGGAGATGGAGGATGTTCTAACTTTGATCCAGTGTTATAAATTCATATTATTTTACATGTTGTCACAGCACCAATAACCCTTCATGTATGGGCCCCAGAGGAGAGCAGATGTCTAAAGCTGATGGTTTGTTGGTATTGAGAAGTATGACCTGGGGGGTATTCCATCAAAGTGGCTTAACAAATCCAGGTTTATCCTGAAATCCTGAGCTGAATCTAACTCCATCTTGAGCTTAAACTTCAAGTGGTTCCATGACAGAAATAAGCCTGACCAAAGCTAATTCAGGCCTGGACTTTAAGCTGTGCTTTGTGCACTCTTGTGGTGACTCTGGGAAAGCCAGATCAATGGAGCAACAACATCACGAAAAATGGGCCAAAAATTTTATGTTTTTGATGATCTGACTAAACGAGAGAGGAGCCACAGCGTATACTCGCAGAGTTTGATTTGGGCCACAAAACTTTTCTGGTCATTCTGATCTGAGGAGCAAGAGGAAAGACACACCACCCCCCTCTTCTCCTGTTCACTCCCCCTCCTCTCCCAGCCAGCTTCCTCTCTAGAAAGAGGCTGGCTGTGTAATGCGGAGTCTGGTTAATACGCCCGGGGAAGAGTCACATTTTCAACTATATCAGACAGAGACAGCTGTTTTGACACAGGTTTGTGAGTGCATGTGCTAAAACGTTTGACTAAACTGTTTCTTTAGACGTTTTTGGAGACAAAGTAAAAATAAGCTTGACTGTTAGCCTGGTCCTGACCAGGTTTGTGCCCGGGTGCTCTTTATTGTGGCAACTCATTGCCACCTTTGGTTAGTCACTTTGGTGGAACTGAACTGAGGCTTTGATAAGCCTGGATTGCCCAAATAAGCCAGGCTTGATGCCCCCCCAGATGTTACAGGATAAAACTGTGATTGATATGGCAGTTCATCCATATCATTATTTCTCATTCCTCTAATGCATTTAACACACACTGAGCTCAATATTAACTCCATAAACAATTTGATTACCGGTCATCCGCCTCATGTAAATCTCCCATTACTATTTGTGGACACATCAACTAATTGTTTTCCACAGGCCATTGAGCGCCACCTCATACGCAAATCCAATGGAGGCCTTACGTTCATCGGTGAGTGGAAGAACGGGCATCTGGAGCGGAAGATGGGCCACCTGGCATGCTTCGCGGGCGGGATGCTCGCTCTGGGTGCTGACGGCTCTCCTGATGACAAGGCCGGACACTACCTGCAGCTGGGGGCTGAGATCGCACACACCTGTCACGAGTCCTACGACAGAACAGGTAAGAACACGGGCATGGAGCAGTTAAAGTAGGGTGTGTGTATGTACTGGGTAACTTGTCATTTTCTGTACTATGATAAGATTTCAGTTGTGTTTCATTTTGCCTATTTATCTATTTATTCCAGCTCATGTTTTGTGTTTTTAGAATAGTTCTAGGTCCCTCCTTAGTGAAGGATGATTGGTAAAAGTTAATGAAATCCACATTATAAACTAGAATGTGGTTAGAATTCATCAGAATGAGTGAATGACTTGATGCAATGGAGGACAGGGCTACAACTAACTTTTTCCTGATTAGTCAACAAAATTATCCATCCATCCATCCATCTTCTCCCGCTTAATTCGGCTGGGTCGCGGGGGCAGCTTGTTGCCCAATACTCATAGCACCTGACCCCCCCTATGAACCCCTCTGTGGGTGGTGAGCCCACAGGAGCAAAATTATTTGTACATAAAATTTTAACCAAACAAAGGTTGAAATATTGTGAATGAAGGCTTCTAGAAATTAAAGTATAGTAATTATTGATGACTTTTTTGACATTCTTTGATTTTTATCATGTCACAGTCTTTGTTATAAAAGGTATATTTTTCTGAATAGTCCACATTAACGATGATTAAAATTAGTATGATTGCGGTAGTTTAATAGTTGATTAGCTTGTGTTCGGTGACCTGGTAACTCTATTGAATAAGCCCATATTGAATAAATGATAGGGAGAGGTTGTATTGCAGTGGTTCTAGGAATGCTGCTTTAGTGTGTACCTCATCTATTTCCTACTATAGGCTTAATTTCCTCTCATTCCCCTTAATTAACGTGACCAAGTAGAGAAAAAAAAGGATTTAAGGGTTTCTTGCCACTCATGTCAACAAAAAGTTATAAGATATTTCTATAAAAGCGCCTGATTACTAACCCTACAATATTTTTCAAACTAATCACTGTTGTCTCACTTATAAATTGGCACCCTGCCTCTGGTTGAAAAGCAACGCAATCATCAGTATTGAAGAAGACCTTTGAAAAACATTTACCTGGAAATTTTCTTCTTTGGGATCAATACAAACAAAGACCGGCCGGTTGTGGTCCTGCATCATGATTTTGCGGGTTTCAACTAAAGGCTTTCTCAGGGCGAAGACAACTGGCTGCCATAGCAACAAATGAAGATGAATAGAGTTTCTCGTTATAGCAACAGGGAGTCTGATCACCTTGGGATACCAGTCTAAAGCTGACTGGTCAGAGCCTTAATGAGCAAATATTCACCTTTAACACATTACAGACAGCCCTGGCTTTGTAGCTTTATTATTGTATCTGAGTTAATGTCAGTCACTTTTAATTATGTGGAAAACCTCTTTGAAAATGTCAGAAATTGTGTCATGTTGAAGGCTTTGTATCTGTCAACCATTTCCTGCATACATTTACCAAAATAGGTTGGAGTTGTGGCTCTATTTTTAATTTGCACAGTTGTTTTGGTTTTTTTACTGACCCAAGACTTTATTGGATTGAAGAACTGTAGCATAAAATGGTTAAAGAGAGGTTAGATATATGTGGCCATTAGCCTATCCCACAATTTGCACAAAACTTGTGTAGTTAATTTGAAAATCTTCAACAACAATGTTTTAGTAATGATAAAATGACATCAAATAACCTCAGTTGTACACCATAGGAGGTAAAATTGGAGGTTGACTGCCAATGAAAGCTTGTAGCATTTCTTTACCATTCTTACTGGTATTTATATCTTGTATTTCATATCTCTCACTGACCTTTCTATATTTCCTGTCTCCACAGTATTGAAGCTGGGTCCAGAGGCTTTTAAATTCGACAGCGGTCTGGAGGCTGTGGCAGTGCGTCAGAATGAGAAGTACTACATCCTGCGTCCTGAAGTGATCGAGACTTACTGGTACATGTGGAGGTTCACCCACGACCCCAAGTACCGACAGTGGGGATGGGAGGCTGCTCAGGTGAGACTCACACATTTGGGTATCAGAGAAGAGACGATCTTTTGATAAGTTCATAGTTTCTTTCATGAAAATTTTTTTTTTTCTTTTGACCAGACTCAGGTTTACAGGAAGTAATTAGTTAAAATAAACTTGTGTCTGGTATAAAAATATTAATAGATATTTGTCTATGTCTATTGTTGTTTGTCAGTCAGTCATTACACATCATTTACAAATTGTTTATAGTAAGAATAATTTATTGACCACAGTAAATAACCATCTGCATTCAACACACACTCTAATTTGCAAAGTTGTTCATAGAATTGAGTTAAACCGGTCTTTATTTGAATTAGTAGAAAGATGTCTTATGACTTTGTTCATTTTTTCTGTTAGTTGCATAGTCAGCAGTCTTGCAAAAAGCCTCTTAAAAAGTATTTCTGAAAAGTTTTGAATTTGCTGTGGCCCATTATACTTTCCTGACTCACTACTTTGGGAACATTTGTTTTATTCAATTGAGTGAATGCTTCTACAACAATGTGGACCTTGTTTGAAGGACCATTACATTTTTATATTGTGTGAGTGGAAACACACCATGGTGAGCAAGAGTTGAATAGCAGAAAATTCAGCACTGCATTAGGTGACACATTAAAAGCATTTAAAAAGTCTTTTATATTATTGTGAGCATGGCGGCTATTGTATTTATGTGAATGGGACCTGATTCAATATTGTCAATGCCAGTTTAGTTAAAGTTCAGATCCGGTTTCATGCTTCTTGGAAAATACAATCAATTCCCTTAAGATTGAAGTTTCATTAGATTTTGTGCTTGTAACAATGTAACTTAATCTGTTTTCAGTGTGTGTTTGCCTTGAACAGTTCAGATAAATCTTCTGTGAGAGCTGAAAAGAACCAAACACACCACTACATCTGTGTCAAGGGCAGATTTAAAGGTGCACTGTGTACCTTTTCAGTCGAGGTCCATCACCTGCTTGTTTCTATGCATATATCATTGATCTGCCTGGAATGTTCCACAGTTTTTTTTTCAGCCTGGATTTAAACTTTGTCAAAGTACAGTCCTGTCTCATGTGTTCAGGAAAGCAGTAGTCTGTGTATTAGCAGCAATAACTAAAAAGTAAGGCTTGAACGAATAGACCATATGAGGCCTTATAAAACTACATAAAACATTTTTTCTTTTTATTGAATTGAGGGACTGCCAAAAATATTTATCATATCAATATATTTTCCCCGTAGTTGCTCCCACGCCATCACTTTCAAGTCTGAATGTTTCACCTGGAACGCACATGCTGCCATTAGCCTGATATTTATTTAGTCTAGTGCAAAACAACTTAAGAGGTTGGGATCAAATGTCAAAAACTTTCCATTACTGGCCAGATGTGCCATAGTGATGCAAAAACAATGTAAACATCTTAAGAAAAGAGCTGTGGGAAAAAAGTGATAAATGCATTTATGACTCTATGATGTCAGAATACCTTTGAATCAATGCTATATTTAGTATTTACCACCATAAAAGCCCCATTGGTTTAACATTAAGCATTAACATTATCAGAATATTCTCTGATAGATTGATAGATAGATGGGTAGATTTTATAGATGGATACTTTATTGATCCCGAAGTAAATTCAAAGTTTGGCAGCAGCAACATAAAAAACAAAAAAATATAGCGACATATCTGTCCATCCTCTTGTATGACAACACAAGCTCTGTTTAGTTTGTGTCTTTGTTTTGTTCAAAATATATTTACAATATTTGCAATGCCTTCAGTAAATGCTACAGTGCCCTGTGAATAAGCAATTTGTTTGGGAAGTTCTATCCACATCACCTTTCATCTGACAGTGGATTAACCTCATCAGTTTTTGCATCTTGTACCCTCACCCTCTCCCCTTCTTCTCATTTTTATTTTTTTCTTTCTGCTGTCAGTCTTCATGTCACCTTTCTATGTGCGTCTCCGTAGTGATGCTCTCATGGGTTTGTGCTTATGTGTTGGCGTCTGTGGTAGCAGGCTAAAAGCGATGAATGCGTTTGACAAGTCTGTTTATATGGTGTGATTGTACACAACATGAGTGACACTATAGAGACACTGTGGAGGAGCTCATCTCTGCTTCATGCATTATGTAGGATACAAGCATATATGCACCAGTTTGAATGTGAACGAGGTGGGGTTTTGATCTATAAATGACATTAATTTATATATTTATATCAATTTATATTGCAGTATAAGTTCCTATCTCCTATACCTGTGTTTGACTTTCATTCACCCTTTCTAGAGCACTGCCAAACCTATTAACTCTGCATTCATGATGGAAGTGAACAGCTGTCAGCAAGTTGATGTTTTCGAACCCTCAATGGTTAAATATAATATAATTTCTGAAATGTAAATAAATAGTTACTCTGTAGTTCTTGATACATCTTGTCACAGCTTGTTAGGTCTATACTCAGAGTAAATAAAAGTATCTTCTGGTAAATTAAAACCAGGGATTATATAGTTCAGGCATAATCACTTCTCTTACTCATCTCAATAGGGTAATAAATAAGGGGTTGCTGAATCCATCTGAAAGCACAGCAATGGTTAGTAATAGAACCATCACTGGTGCATCGGCTCCAGGTTAAATGCCCTATTCACTAAACCTGATTTCTCTATTCATATTTGTGTGGAGATTAAATGTCTTTGCAGGTGGGAGGTCGATTTTTGCAAGTTTACAGAATCCCTGTGATTGACTTTGCTGTTCTTCCAAGAGAATTCACCAATACCAAAACTGATATTACATTTCACTATGTTTGTGCTTCAGTTTGTACAAAGCTGCTGCTTTAAATACTAATTGATACATAAAGTAATGTCAAAACTTGATACTTACACTGTTTGCTACAACAGTAGTGTACCTCCAGCACTGAGTGTGAAATGTATAAATAATGTGCTGTAAAGTGTCTTTGAGTGTCCGAAAAGCTCCAGTAACTGGATTCTTGCATCTACATCTCCATGCTCTGCACTTTTATCTGGTAAATATAAATCTATTTTCGAATCTCCCCATAACAGACTCATCTCTCCCTTATAGCACCCTTTAGTGCACTTTTCTATCTTGTAAAGCAAGACATGGACCATTATCTTGCCTCCATTTTAATGTTGTTTTTCTCATTTTCTAATTCAACTGTCGTGTGTAGCACCTGAGCCTGCCTATAATTATCCCCTCGCTCACACTTTCAAACAGCTGCCTGCAGCTCTGGTCTGGAAGGTACAACTTTTGTTTTTGTAGATCACCAAAGTCACACCTCATGTTTTCACTGCAGTGGATGTAGTATTTGAACATTTTAATTGGGTTTTGTGCTTGCAAGAATAATAATATTGGTACTTGTTTCTGTCACATGCAGTTGCCTTTGGTTTAGAAATATTTTTTCTATATTTTTTTTAGCTATTATTTAGCCATTGGTTGGTTTCAGAGTGATGAAAAACGCTGACCCTAGCCTTAAATACTTGGACCATTGCCATATCTTTTGAATTGGGAAAAGTCCTCAAAAAACAGTCTGAGATTGGGGGTTTTATTTCTATGTGACTTTAACGCTTAAAATATTTAGATCACCATGTTACGTTTTACTGTT
This sequence comes from Odontamblyopus lacepedii, assembly GCA_034769755.1. Lineage (NCBI taxonomy): Eukaryota > Metazoa > Chordata > Actinopteri > Gobiiformes > Gobiidae > Odontamblyopus > Odontamblyopus lacepedii. The sequence continues at coordinate 18,878,660 of CM068356.1, forward strand.
TTGAAAATGCTATATTTGGCAAAAACAATGCATTGCTTGGGTGACATCTAAAACCTCTTGCATGAAGGAACAGCATGGTAGAAAGGTACTTACCCAACCACAAGGGGTCAGTAAAGATTATGGTTCATCATAGTTTGGTAAATTGATTTTTAAACCCCAGAACTACAATACTACGTACTAAAGATGACAATAGGTTGTAACCCATTTTATCCTTTTCAAGCCCTTTCACTCTTGTATAACTAAATGTTTAAGTTAACCCAATACATTCAAGTATCACTTTCATAGATGTTGGCTAATGTGTTAAGATGGTCTAAGCAGCTTCTGTGCCAGCTGTGCTCTTCTTTACAGTTTGTAGAGATCAAGCTTATATCAGAGGAGTTCAGAACAGTATTGACATTGTATTAAAATCCCATTACATGTGTCAGTCAGGCAGCTTTGGGTCACACTTGTGGTCTGCTCCTTCAGCATGTATTCACTGTCAGTTCTTATCAAGGCCACTGTCACTGCCTGTATAATGTATGTCATGGGCACACTATCATTGTGTGAAGTGTGAAGGTGAAGCCAGCTGCTCCAGTCTGAGGTGTGACCGTCCATCTCTGCTCACTCTATTACAGGAGGACTTTCTTTTTATCAGATTATTTATTGGACCTGGATGGCTCTACTTACAAATATTCATTATAGTTGGTTATCCTTCAGACAAAACATATGAAGACTTGGCCTGATTTAGAATTAAAACACCAAATGCTGCGAAAAAGGATTCAAAAATTTAAAATGGAAAAAGTAAGGGTATAAAGTGCAAAATTTAACTTTAACTTATACATTTTAAGACATGTTTTCTATCACATTTCTATTGGTTTGTCATAATATTGTCTGAATAACATTATCAAGGTACTCCAAAAAATATTGAGTTTCATTTTTCTCAATATCGCCCAAGCCTAAGTACCATGATGGAAAAATAGTTTGTGGACATCTGGAGGAATCAAAATATGTCAAACAGCAGTTGAATTCTTGACTTCTTCAAAGCCTAGGTTGCATATGTTGTGGCCCAACATTCCGCACACAATCCAGAGTAGTGCTGCCACTAACGACTAATTTTCTAACGATTAATCTCTCGACTAATTTTTCGATTAGTCGACTAATCTAAACGACTAATTAAAAAAAAATACAAGCGGTTCTAACACACACAAGTGGGTGTGTTAGATTTTCCCGGGAGGTTACCTTGTGTGTGCGAGTTGCAAAGGTTATTGCTGTTATGTCTGTTGTGTGTGCTCATTCGACAATGTTGAACAACGATATGCACACACAATTTAACGAGTATGCACGAACAGCATATTGCAACGGTATTCTCAATACCTCATGCATCGTGGTCGTGCTCCCGTGATAAGTCTTACAGAGTGTACAAACCACTCTATCACCAACTGTCCGAAAGTATTCCCAGACTTTCGAGGCTTTAGGTCTTGGTCCGACTCCGGCCGCTGGCATTTTCTCAAATGCTCAAATCGGGGGAAAGGGGAAGAGAGAAAGAGAGAGACCAGCCAGCAGAGTGCGCACGGCAAATACTTCCTCAAGTTTGTTTTCTTTGGCGGTGCCATTATTTACCACTGCTGTTAGCCTCTGTTGAAGCCGAGGTTAGCCACCTCGGCGTCAACCCCGGATGTAGCCGCTGTCAGCAGCACCGGTGTCCGCCTCGAGTGTAGTACTACTAGTGGTGTGGAGGGGAAATACCTGATCTTAGGCAAGCGAAAGGTCTCTGGACGAGCCGTTTGAGTCCAAAAATAAGTAAAGGCGAATATTCGACCAAAAAAATTGTAGTCGACTCATTTTCATATTCGATTACGTCGACAACGTCGAATAATCGCGGCAGCACTAATCCAGAGTATTAAAGTATGTATGATCCAGGTGCCTAATGTTTTCAATTACATGCATTTATAGCGCAAGTCGATAAGCTGAGGTGTAATGCAGCCTGAATTTTTTATAGAAGTCCTGATTCCTTGTCATAACCCTCAGTGTGAATCAATAGTGCACCGCTACTGTACGAGGCCGCAGCCGTATCACACCAGCATTTTTAATAAGCTCCCACTTCTATCAGATGTATGTGGGGTAACTTTAGCCTGCAGGATTCTGTTTGAGGATATTTGGCCCCATCACAGCTGCTCTAGAGCTAACACTCAGCACTTCCTCATAGCGGACAATGGCACGGCTAAACCAGTTAAATGAAGGTTTAGGGCAGGGGTGTCCAAACTTTTTTCATTAAGGGCCACATATTAAAACACAGACCAGTGTGAGGGCCGATCGAGGGTCATAGACTGGTGGTTAAAACAGTGAGTAATTCAAATATGCATATTTATAACAGGTTTGAATGACCCACTAGAGCTTTGTTCATGCTTAGACCCTCAAAAGGACACACTAAATTTGCTTGATCAAGGTAGATTTCAAAAACATGCAATGAAAAGTACTACTTACTGTAGTATGGGCCAAATCACCTGGAAGCCTGAGGGCCAAAACCATTGTTCCGAGGGCCACATTTGGCCTCCGGGCCATAGTTTGGACATGCCTGGTTTAGGGTAATTAAAGGGGCTGTGCCTGATTTTATACATGCAATAAATCAAAGTAGAGATGTATTGTAAAACCTGCTCTTAAGGCCAAAATCAGACTGCTGTGTGCAGTCCATACACTAAGGCTGGCTGTACCTGCAACATAGTTTGACAAACTCAGGATTAAACTATTTATCCCCAGAAGATTCACATTGTGAATGGTATAGTTAATATCAACCTAGTCCTAGTACCAACCATAGAAAGATCAGGTTTCAATCCATTTGGAGTTTAAACTTAGGAGGAAATGTAACTATTTTAATGGCAATGATTAAAAGTGTGTATTGTTTAAGTTCTGTATTGTTTAAGTTCAGGAAATTAAAATGAAAAATATTATTGGTTGAAAATAAATTAAACAAGATCATTCAATACGAGGAAAAAAGGTTGTGCTTATTTTTTTTTCCTTTTGGCAGATTCTCATATCCTCCCTCCATCCATATATTTTAGGTTTACTTATATAATATATTTCTAGTAATTAGCTTTTTTGTTGTCAGGATTTGTACCTAGAGAAAAGGTTATGTCATCTGTTGTCATAGTAACACACCTCCACATGTTTTCAGTGCTGTGTTTCTACAATAGGCACATTTCAGACTTCTCCGTTTTGTTTTCATCATCACTTTGTTTTGAAAAATGCCTTAATCCACAACACATCTGTGACTTTGGCACGATCAAAGCTCTCAAAAAACAACTGAAATGAATGAAGATCTGAGGTTTAAATCGACTCCATTTGGGACAAGGTTGAGATTTGTACAGAAAACAATGATCCAACAAATGTGGTGTTCTGACATTTGGACTATCGGCAAATAAACACGATTTTTTTATGTTTGAACAGACCCCACACGACCGAAAAACAGAAAAGATATAGTATCACTAGATCCATTATAGAGTGCATTGTGAAGCAAGTGCCAACCTAGACTTAAACACTAATCAGTTGAGCAACACATTCACTAATTAATTACAGTATTTCAAGTTTGTTGCTCTGGACTAGAACAAAGCAAAAAATATATATTTCAGTTTTTGTAGCACATTACAAAACATTCAGGCAAAGGAACAGATGGGGTATTATTCTGAGACTTGCGTTATTCCAGTTTCACCATTACACTGTATATAATCTCTTTAGTCATTTAGTGATTGTGTTTCTTTGGTGTGTATTTCAAACAGTTACATGGATCAACTGAAAATCTGTTTCTTGACCCATTTAGTGTAAAATAAATTCATTTAGTGACAGTTAATTAGTTAGCCAGTATGAACCCCCCTCTTCTAACACATGCGCTCACTTCTGTATACTTCCATTCACTTGAAGCATTGTATTCTAAGGATCTTAATTAAGCCATTACAGAGACAGCCCCTCCCACAGTATCAGCCCACGTAACACAAATGAGTCTGTAGTGTCTGTTATGAAGATGTTTTGTGTAGAGAAAGGACAAAATAAAATGTAAATGTTGGTGAAGCAGTGAAGGCACAAGCGCTAATCTTCTTTTTCTACAGCCTGTGTTTGTGGTTTGCGTCTCCCCAGGACCTGCTCTAATCTGTCACTAGCAAAGAAATTAATTATAGCACGCTTTTGTAAGCGTATTAAAAAGGCACTCCCCTCCCCCTCAACACATTTCCCTGTACTATGAAGCCAATAGTTCTTTCTACCAGTTGGATATTTCTACCTAGTTAGGCTCAGTAGATAATATTATGAAACGTAATGGGTTTTTTTTTTCTAAAATCAAAAATCTAATTATCTGGCTCCAAGTGCCTGATAATGTTGCAGAATTGGACTATCATCTTGGTGAAAAGTCATATTTTAGATAGGGCATAACTGTTCCCCCTTGTCAAATGTCATTTGTGTTTCTTTACATGTTTACTGTTCACTGTAGTGTAGTTTCGTCCTTTGTCTTAAGTTGATTCTTTGTGTCTTTCAGGCCATAGATAAGTACTGTCGTGTAAGTGGAGGGTTCTCTGGTGTGAAGGACGTCTACTCCTCTAATCCCACCTACGACGATGTGCAGCAGAGCTTTTTCTTGGCCGAGACCCTCAAGTAAGACTCCCTTTTAATCATGATTAATGCACACCATCCAGAAGCCATCACTTCATTTGTTAATTGATTAATTCTGGGCTCTCCTTAGATTAATTTGATAAATTGCTTGGTCTGCGATTTCAAAGAATGTGTCACTTAAAAGTAATTGTACCAATTATTTGGATGATGTTCTAATAATTGAACAGGAATGTCATGCCAGTGAACTTTTGGGGTTTCTTATAAAGATGAATTTCAGTAATGTGGCAGATATTAAACCCTAAAACCCTTTTTGATTGATGGAACTTAAAGTTACTAATGCACCAACAACAAATTTTACCATCAGCTGTGTTCTCTATCCCGTCTCATTAAAATATGATGGCATTCCCTTGGAAATAACATAAACCAAATAAATTAGCTGTGGCAGTTGATTCCTTTAACACATTCAAGTATAAACTAACAATGTTTTTATCTTTGCACACATTCAAATGTGTGCTTGCCTCAAAAAGCCTTCTGTGTCTTTATCCTAGATTTTATATTGAGCTGTTGTCAGGGTGTGCTAAATATAGATTAATGCATTAAGAAATTTGCATTCAGCATAATTTGAAGTCACTTAGAGCCTCTCACTTTGACCTGGAGGAAGAAATTAAATATACAGCTCTCTGCCTCCCCCTGTTGGTCAATGAAGTAACATGCTTCTAATTTGCTGTATGCCAAGTTTGAAGGAAATGCCTAACCTAATCAATTGATATAAGGACACGTTTTAAAACACATTGCCCAGTATAACTTAAAATTCAGTGAAATTTGCATCCTAAAGCCCCAGATGCCAGTTGAAATTTGTCTTTGGTGTGAGCTGGTAAAGGTCAGCTGCCACAGACTTTGTGAGACGTGACATTTGAATGTCGGGTGTTACGCAGACTCTGGTATCTCTGCTCTTGGCCACGTCATAAAGGAGCACAACAGCAGCTGCTCAACAGGCACATGTATTATGTGCTGTGCAGCTATCTAATGTTTAAGTTGTTCTTGAGATTTTCTATAGACCTCAGGCTGAACCTAATGGACATGTGTATGTGTAAGAATGGCCTAATTAGAAATATGTTTCATATGGTTTGATAAATATAATATTAAAAATTTGATTTAAGTCAAATTTACCACTACGTTACTTTTTACTTGTTTAATGACTTGGTAGTTATTGTGCAATTTTCTCTTTAACATCGAAAAACAAGTAATAAAAGCCTTGCTCTCTCACCCCCTGCCCTGTCACAGGTACCTGTACCTGTTGTTCTCCAATGACGACCTGTTGCCGTTGGAGACCTGGGTGTTCAACACTGAAGCCCACCCACTGCCTGTGCTGCACTTGGGAAACATCACTCTGCCGGGCAGCGAGCCGTCCCAGCGGTAGAGCCCACACTGAACACGCCCCCTCAGACTGTCCCGGGACAGACTGGAACTCTGTGACTCTGTTTTAATTACACAGACGGTGACCATAACCTTCTGGAATCAAACTTTCATCTGAAGGACCGGGCTCCAATCGCAGAGGCTTGAATTAGATTTTTTCTTATTTTGAGTTGATTTGACCAAACTTTGATGGGTGAGGCCTACAGGTGCTTCTATGAAGGATCATGACACTTTGACACTGTCTCGCAGACAGATGGACCGTCAGGTGCGGACTTGACAGGGTCTGTTTTAGTTGTGGGTTTTTCATTTCTCTGAAGGACAAATCATTACCAGGACACAGGGTGAGACTCGATGTCCTCCTTCCCCCTCAGCCCTGTCCCACTCCACCTCCTGTTAAACTCCACCTGAACTGAGCAGACCATAAGAGGAGCAAACATCTCCACGACCTTTCACCTTCTGCTGCTGCTGGACTCTGCTCTTCAAAGCTCTCTGACCATAGCTTTCTTTGTGCACACGTTTTCTTATCTCCCGTCCATTTTGTACATTTAGACCTATCAACTTTATCTGTGTGAGCGAATGTGAGAGTGAGAGTTATTGACTCAACTGCAAAGGTGCACTTTTTACTGTTGTGTCAGAGTTTAGGGGTAGCACTTAAAATAGACCCAAGCTTTTGTTTCTCCGACAAATTGAGAGGATTGTCCCTGCAATTACAGTTTACCAGATGCAACCCCAGTGTACCAGATGCAACCCCAGTGTTGTGTTAAATTATAACTGTCATGTTTTATGCTGCCTTCTTATACTGTACTTTCAAACCATACCTCATGTACATTTAAGATCTTGAATAACTAAGAAGTCTAAAACATCTTACTGTGGCAAAGAGTAAAACAAGCAACCAAACCTATTGTGGCCAGACAGAGATCAAATATTTTTTGTGAAGCATTTTCTTTTATTATACTTTACTGCTCTTTCTTTTAATTAAGAAAACTTCACATTCATTAGCAGTTTTGGAGCATCCATGGGGTCCTTGGAAACTGGAAAAAACATGTTTTTTTAAGATGAAATCTGCAAACTGCACATGAACTTTCATACAACTTGAGAACAGATGAAACTTGCTGTCTGACTTCCACAATTGATATCACCTACTGCAGAATATCAGATGACTTATTTAGCTTTATTATCTGGGAATTTTGACAAAGCGTTTTTAAGGGGGTTGCTTTGAGTCATCCATATCATTCGAGCTTGTCTTCTCTATTAAACTCTCAATGACCAGACTGTGACTATATATCTGATGACGAGATAAAAACTCATGAATCCAAACATGGTGAAAACCACATAAATGCACCCTCAATTTCCTCCAAAAAACCCTTGTAGTAAAATCCCGTGTGTGAGTGAGTCAGTGTGTGTGAGAGAATGGACAGTGCATTATCATCTGTGATGTGTCCCTGGTTCTGCCGTTTGACTACTAAAGTTGAAGAGCAGGAATTGCACTAAAGCTGAAGGAGTTCTGTTCATTTCAAGCCTTATTGTTTAATGTGAAGCCAGTACTGTGCTCTGTTATGTTCTTTACAACTGCATTATTGATTGTGTTTCATTTGTTTTGTTGTTCATGCTCATTTGAATTCTTTGTATTATTTAATAACTCAGATATCTTCACAAATGCCTTATCATTTTTGATTATTAAAATTCCAGACATATCTTTGTGGCCAAATTTGTCTATTGCAAAATATTAAGATATATTAAGACAAATATTGCAATATTTTATTAAGTTCTAAAGCAACAATTACACATTATTTACACATTTGACAGCTGCTTTTTTTTATTTTAATTTTAAACTGCCACACAAAAAGCAGTGTTTTTCAAAAACATATTTTAAACAAATTTGACTCTACAATGTTACAACTTACATGAATTTGATCAACATTTGTCCATTTACCACATCAACTGTAGAGCCGACTGAAGTAAGCTACATATTTAAACTCTGTTCTCCTGGTATCCCATCATGCACCAGTGTCACTCATAGGATATAGGAAAGCCCTGCCCCTTTTCTCTGACATCACAATGACATCATCCCTGGCTGCCCCTGGGCTTCACCGAGTCTCTGTGAGAGCAGAGGATTTTGAAAAATTAAAAATGTTCTGTATTTGTATTTTTACTGAAGTGAAAAAAATAAAAGTATCTGTAAATATGTTTAAAACTTAAACACAATAAAGATGTTATGAAAAGTGTCTCTGATTTGATTCATTTTGCACGGTCATGAAAGGCATTTTACAGGTGCAAAAACATTCCACCAGGGATTATGCTTAAAATATAACTACTTAAAGGAGCATTGCGTAACTTTTTTTGGTGGTGGGATCTGTTGCCACCTGTATCTCTATGAAGATTTACTGTATTGTCTGATGGCTTTAACATTGTATCTTGCATTTATTCATTTATTGCTGAAAAAAAAAGTCAATTTTGAAACATGCTTTGAGCGACATTGACTCTCCCCAACTGCCATCTGCTTGTCTTCATGGTGATGTATACGTTTAATGCCGTACTGTGAAACATTCCACTGTGATAATCAGGTCTATAGCACACCTGTAAGTGTTTTATTCTGCTTTTTATTTATTGCAGATTTTGTTTTCTGTACAATATGGTTTACTTGGTTTGCTTAGGGTTATTTTGTGTGACAAATAGTCAAAATAGAGAAAGTATCAAATGTATCTCATTTCATAGACCTGGAGACTTGAACAACAGCTGCTCACCCTGTTTTCCAATGATCCAAATTTTCCCCAAACCTTTCCTTGCCTCATTCACTCTAGATAGTAGGTCAGGATTCATATAAAGGCCTCAAACCAGTTTTCACTTCACCTTTCAACAGTTTCATAATGATCGGAGAACATTCGCTGGAACAAGTAGATGCGTGCAGTCTAATCTGACATTACCCACAAGTAACATCTGATCAAGTTCTTGCAGTTTTTGCTAAATTTTATAGCATTTTCTTCTCCTTAACAACTCAGTGGATCAATAGTTTTGCACTGCACTCATTTTAACATAAACTACAGCCATTAAAAACATACTAACTATTAATTTTAACAAATATAAGCTATTTTTAGTTTAAAATTAGACTTAGACAGACTTTATTGATCCACAAGGGAAATTATTTGGACACAGTAGCTCACACATCACAATATATTATAATAACAAAGAGAAAAAGATATAAGTGGTAATGATAAAATCTAAATAAGTACAAAAATAGCAAGAGACTGGTGTCCAATAAGGCATAAATATATAACTGTATATGTACAAGTAAAAATAAAATAGAAATAAGCGATAAAAATATCTCAGCTATGTACCAGAGGTTATATGGAAAACAGTGTTGTTGTACAGTTGCAGTATGGTATGAATGTACTTAATTGGTGACTTTTACTTTACTTTTTTCCCAACCTTTCACACTGCTGTGACATTTGGAAATTAGGTCACCTTTGGATTCACATAGTTTGTTGCTTTTGGGTGTATAGCGTCAAATAACCCACTAAAGCATATTCTAAAATAATGTAAATGTACAGTCTGCGAGAACTGCCACTACAGAAGATTTGTTTAAGTACTGCATGTGTTTTGATTTTACTACATGTAGTAATAAGGAACATTTTATGTTAGTGATGGGTAAGGTAACATTTCTCTGCCACCATGAAGGCGAACGGCATACTGACAAAATGTGTTTCTTTGCTTTTTATTGCCTCATTTTTGTCTGTGGAGCTATTGTTTTTGCCCCACAATAATGATTTCCTCAACACACGGATTCATGTCATTGTCATTTAAGGAGAGAAAGTTTCAGTCAATTATGTATGCGCCCAAAGTCTGTATCAGTATCAGATAAATGTGTTTGTAGTTTGCTGTGTCCCTATTACTTAGATACTCCGCTGTTAACTGGTTTTCTGCTTCTGTTTACTTGATTTTCTTGTTTTCGGTGTCAGGTACAAACTAAATATTTAGCAGAGTTGTAGCCTTTTATATAGTACTATTTATTGAGGAAAATGTCATTACTCAGTGTCCATCCATCCATCTTCTCCCGCTTAATCCAGCTGGGTCGCGGGGGCAGGAGGGGTCATTACTCAGTATTGTCACTTAATTTTCCACTCATGAATAAAGTTTCTAAGATTATGTCATTTGCATAATCTCTATTATCAGTCATGATGACTATAATAATGGACTTGATCCTAACATTTAGCATCAGAATGCATAATAACAGTGTGTGGCCTGAGAATGTGCACGCCTGTTGTTATATAGTGTATCATTATTTTGGTGTATTGACGTACTATAAGCACGTAACAATTATTCAGACACATCTTTAATCATACTACAGAAAAGGCAAAGGCAATCATGCATAAGATGTTGTCACGTAGGACCTTTTAGTTGTTTTTTCTATCAAATGTTTAGCTGTAAGAGTTTCTTGTATGTGGTTGCTGTTTTGTAAGTAAATATTTCCTCCACTAGCAGTCACAGACACACACAGGTTTAGGTCCATTATGCACATAGCTCTGGATACATTACTGTGTTCAGGTATGAGGGACCCCAGATATGTAACAAGTCCCTTTTTTCCGTTTGTTTCAAAAAGAACAGTTTATGACATTCTGTGAATTGCACCCCCTGCTTTACACATAATATAAAACATCACAGCGGGTCAATTTGCCCTAACAATAATTTGAAAATGGTGTTTGGAGGAATTCTTAATTTTTTTTTTAAAGAAAAAAAAATGTATCTGTAAAAAGTCATCTGTAATGTAACAATATTTGTACTAACATCATACCACAATATTCAGTCTTTATACATTTTTATTTAGATTAAAACATTTACAGATCTGCTTAAAATAGTTCTGTTATTTTCCATTGGTGACTTTAAAATGACTCCTGGCCTTCATTTGTGCAAATGCATCCAACCCATACCGAGAAATTTGAATAATTTACAGTATGCTGTGTTTGCTAAAAATGTTCTCAGCGATAAATTTGTAAACCTTTTACTGACATATGTCCTGTTCAACATCAGATATTACATGTGGTCACTTTTGCAGCGTGCCCCTACCAGGCTCTGCATGCTTCCCCTGTTATTTATCTCTCGCTCTGGTTTCATGGTTTCCTCCATTCAAAGGAAGACAGTTGATGATTGATTTGGTTAAAGGTGCAGTATGACATTAAACTCATCTATATTGCATTTATTCAATAATATGTGTTGTACATTAGAAAAACATGCATTCAGATCAGTCCACCTCAGTTCACCCAATGAGTTAATCCCTACTTTGTCAAATTTAGATGCAACTTGGAATATAAGTAAATCATATCCCGAAAAAAATTCACATTTTAGTTTGATCAGACCAACGGTTTCCGAGATATCGCAATGTCATTTTTTTATTTATTTTTTTGTTAAATTGTATTTACTCAGCAACTACTGGTCTGATATCAAAAACCAAGGCATCTCTGGGAAGGTGAAATCATAAGGAATCCAAACCTGCCAATTATTATATTTTGATAGGGGTTTTCTTTTTTTATTTTTGCACAAATTTACCTAGAAGTTGACTTACCCCCATCTTAAGACATGCCAAATATTCATTCAGTGTATACGACTATACATTTGTACACACAAATGTATAGTCGTATACAAGTTGAGTCCAAGTTGATATACTCGAAGAAAAAATGTCAATCACACAGTACCAAAAGTCACTGAAAATTTCAACTGTCTTCATTTTATGAAATTAAGATATTTACTCCTTATCTGCAGGCCAATTCAAACAGTGGTTAAAAATTCGGGACAGGTCATTATGCGAAATGCTGTAGTTTCTTGTTGAAGATGATTTCAGGAAAGTAGTGTTTATCACACAGTGTATGTCTGAATCAGGTATCCAACAAGAATCATCTTTGGACGGCCAGTAGAAGGAGGGAGTCCATGAGGGTGCATGAACTTTATGTTATAGTCACTGAATTCTTCTGAGACCTCCTCCACCAGACCAATCCATGAGAGGTTATCATAGCTGCAGCATACGAAGTTCTAAGGTCTAAGAACAAGAGGGATATCGGCAGGGCCTTCGTCCTTGATGAACTGCAACCAAATCAGGGGGGTTTGCGCTGGTTTGAAACTAAGAACTTTAAATGGATTTTTGTGGACAAGCTGCTAATACAATGTGACCAGTATAGCCTTGTGTACAATAGTCTATGCTTTGGATTATATCTATGAAACCAGGACACTACTATCACAACATAGAAACAGAAAGGAGGAGCTAATACAGATGATCATAAATAACTAAGAAACTAGATAAAAGGTCATAGTAATTAGAGATCATACATTTGTAACTGCAATGCAAACATGTGGGCTCTCTATGTATTATGCACATTTTACACGTAATTTACCAGGGATTGAGGTCTTAATTCTATCCCAATTTCCTGAAATATGGAAAAGAAAACAAGATTTTTTTTATATGTTATAGTAGATTTTTTTCTTTTTTCTGTTGGTGTCATTGAGGTTGGGCATGTCCCTAATTGTCCATTTCAAAGTCAAACTATAAGTCAGAAGGTTATTCATCTCAAAAGCACTCAAATATAAAAGTATGCCAGATTTGGATTCCTTATGATTTCTTCTTTCCAGAAATACCTTAATTTGGACGAGTAGTTGCTGAGTAAATGCAATTTGAAATTTGACAACCATGCAAAAAAGGGAAAAAATGAAATTGCAACAACTCCGCAACCGTTACTCTGATCATGCTAAAATGTGAGATTCTGGCTTTTTTGGCCATGACTTACCCACACACCTTTTTTTTTTTTTTTTTTTTGGCAATTGCACAATGTGAGGGTTCAAATTGCAATTTTTTGGGGGGTGAATTGAGGTGAAATGGCTCATTCCTCTCCACAGATCAAGCTGGTGGCATCACTTATTTGTCTCCATGGAGATACAATAAATTTAATACCATACTGTGGACCTTTTCAGGCAATTAAATACCAGTTCTATCAAGACAAACAGGTGGCAGACCCTCCATCGGAATATTAGGGTCCAAATGAATGTTAACTTTGAATTGCCTGCCAGATATTTCTATTGTATGAAATAAAAAAATAAAAAAAAAATAATAAAAAATGTATTAACTTATGAATAATACAATAATAATACATTTTATTTATTAGGTGCCTTTCTGGGCACCCAAGGTCGGCTTACAACAACATAAACAAATTAAATATGATTAAAACATACAGTGAAAAGCCTACAATTAAGGTGGGACCTGTGTAACCTGTATAACCTGTCATATTCACCTATGATTTCATTTCAGCCAAAACCTAAATGAAAACCCCTGTCAGTGAGGTGAGTGATTTGTTCATAAACCAAACCGAATCGTTCTGGTTTCATGGTTAATTCCATTGAAGCCAAAAAACTCCCATGCATTTGCACTTTAAACTAAATTTGCATTGAGTAATAGCCGCAGACCAGAATTACAGGAAGTTTTGGTTTCTGTCATTGCACCTTCTTCCTCAAAAGTATTGTTTTGATACATCACTGCAATAAAGCCTGTGCATTCTACCAATACAATCCTCTCAAATTGAGTTGCAGTCATTGGTCAAGTTTTTGTCCAAATACAGACTCAAAGGAGGCGTGACTACAGTCTAGGATTAGATATGTGTTTAGACAAGAGTCAGACAACAGAAAAAGCAACAACATAAAGTGCCAGTGATGTAGAGATGAGTCATGAGCCCTTCAAAGGTCTATGCTGATCCCATGTTATAGGCCCCAGTGGACAGAGTGGATTACGTTCTCAGGCTCACTACATACGTTCAATACATTCATTCTATAGGAGTCTGATGTCCCTGTATCACTGAACTCTCTACTCCCACTTCAAAACCAAATCAGTGACTCAACTGGCAATTTAAAGGTGCTTTTCTGGTGGAATGTCTGTAATCTTTTTATCTCACATGTTATTGTCTACCTACATTATGTGTTCCACAGTGTAGTATTTTACTTTTGCTATTTTCATGAATAACGGCTGGCAAAGACACTAGACCAAGGTGCAGAGAGACGAGACCCTGCTCACAGCAAGACGAGCATACATCCATTCTACTCAATCAAATTACATTAGTGAAAAAGATGAATGCTTCTTTCATAGCCCCTGTTGCTGGAAGTAATTGTATATTTTGCTCATTCTTGTATCTGCACACACCCACATTGATAAACACTGCTGTGTGTGAGAAAATTTCAAAATGGCACAATAGTACATCCTGTTAATACACTGTTTTGTGAATGACTTTCTTTCAAAGGTCAGAAAGGTTTACCAGTAATTAAAACTTTATTAAATTAAATTGTAAAACAACTTTTATTTTCTCAAAAAAATAATGACTCAACTTTGATCTTTCATTATGATTCCACTTAAATCACTATGAATAAGAGGAAATTGAAAACTTAACCACTGGATTCACTTTTGTGGTTTTATTTTTGTTGTACAGGGCAGTGACAAGTGCACACGCCTGTTTCCTTTGATAACAACACGTCAGAGAAAATGCAGTGTCCCTGTGACTCATTCTTTCACCAGCGGATGTCCTACCTCCTTAACGCTCCACTCTGTATGTATTTGTGTAGCAGGGCCCACCTGAAATCACTAATGTGTTTGAATGTGCAAATGGACTGCGATGCTCGTTCAGTCTTAGTCACCTGTCGCCAGGGGCTGAGCAGAGAAACAACAGGTGTTGGCTCTCTCACACACTACACCCACACACACACTACACACACACACACACACACGCACCCACAGGCTTCAGTGAGCAGGCGCTGAGAGAAAAACTAGAAGCACCGTGGCACAAATTAGACTCTCCACATTATCCAACTTTTTTCTGATAAATTTGTAATATTTGTAAATAAATGTAGTCCCTCCATGTAGTATATTGTAAAAGCAGGACTATGTGACAAAAATATAATCTAATTAGAAAACATTTTGTCTAATGTAAATATTGTATAAGTATAGTGTAAGGAAGAGCCATGTGAGTCAGTGTAAAATGCTTTGGGATGAGAGCTGATTGAGATGTGCCAAGCTGCTTTCTCCAACAATTTAGATTTAAATACCTAGTTCTTCCTTCTATTGTTTGAAAATCAGGCACCCCAGCTTTAACTTAAAGGCGCAGTGTAACTTTTCTGACCTGCATGTCTCCATGGAAATAATATAAAACTGAGTATACCTTTTTTTGTATTTTCTGTCTCAGTGCAGCACTTTTGAAACGGTTTTAATTATAAAATGTGTTATATAAATAAAGTGGATTTGGGATATAGATGGAAATGCTAGTATGTCTGGAATATTCCATAGTATAGTATAGTATAGTATAGTATAGTATAGTATAGTATAGTATAGTATAGTATAGTATAGTATAGTATAGTATAGTATGGTATAGTATGGTATGGTATAGTATAGTATAGTATAGTATAGTATAGTATAGTATAGTATAGTATAGTATCGTATCGTATAGTATCGTATCGTATAGTATAACATCAAAATGATTTCTTGCGTTTATGTAATTAGCCTATGAAAAGTATTCCACATATACCTATTCAGAAAGGTACCATTTGTGCCAAAGCACTTATCTTTTGAATGGTGAAAAGTGAAACAAGAGGCTGAAACTCATTCATTCATTCTGGCCTGGAAGTTGTATTGGATTTGAAGAAAAAACGTCTGTATGAACTGTCACTGTTGCTTTACAAAACTAGAATTTTTCTACACTACTTGCATTCATCTCTTGCCAAACGCATTTCCATTTGCCTCTTTCTTCAGTCTTAAGTCATTTTTACTGAATAAAATTGAAACTTGAGTTACTCCCCAAAAACTTTTCGTGAATGAGGGCAGAGACCAACTGACAGTAGGATCCTCATCACATCCTCAGTATAGCTTGTAAGAAACTACAATTTTATGTATTTAGAAAAAATTGTTAGACTAGTTAAACTATTTTTAGGCTATTTTAAGTTGTTAATGTCAAGGTTTTTAGGCCTAAAAGAACTTTCTTTAACATTTGGCTGTGAGAAATAGCCTATGAAAAGGGGATGTCCTCAGCTCTACAGTTTCCTTTTACTGCATGAATCAGTTTCAGATCTCTGTGCGTGGGGTTGTCCCGCTGTGTGTACTTCTACTACTACGACAACCTTCCCGGCGATAAGATATTTTCAAGAACATTGCAATCCCTCTCTGTAATGAATGAAATTAAATTGACACAAATGCTTGACTGGCACATGTAATCTATGTAAGCTAGAAACAACCAACAGAAATTGCTTAAAGCTTTATTTTATCACCATTGTTTCCTGTCATTCAAGTTCATATAGGTCTTATATGTCTAAATCAACGTTTCTATAAGTCTAAAAATGTAGGCCTACATATCCTTTTGTGTGCAAAAGCAAATAAGTAATAATTAAAAGAAATAAACATCAGGCACTCAGTTAGAAAACATGTAAAAATACTTTATGTTATAAGGACAGGACACATTAAAAACATTTTAAAACTAATGTCAGGCTAAGCAACTGTGACTGATGTTTGTGTTTCTCTAAATTAACTCTAAATGAATGCCTATGTTGCATATAACATAAAGGCCTAACAAGCCTATATATATATATATATATATATATATATATATATATATATACTGAAAAAAGTAAAAAGTAAAAAGTTAACGTTATCTGACGAGTCCTCGTGTTAGCTGCATTTTTTTTAACTGTTTTTTTTTTTTTTTACCAGCTGATTGACACGTACCTGGTTACTTAGCAACGCCAAAAACTTGGTCGACCAATCAGAGGGCTGGCTTGGCGCATTGATACGCACGACCGTTACGGAGGATACATTTGGTGTTTTTGCGATGCCTGTGCGACAATCTGGTAAATATATAAAGTGCGTGTATACTTTTTGTTATTCGCTTAATTATATTGTTGATTCAGTTTGGACTATCAGCTGAAGAGCTGTTGCTACAGGGGTGGTATTTCTTCCCCGGCTGTGTGCCTAGCTGTCAGTGGGCTGTACTTCGGCTTTATAAAACAGGCGTGTCAGCTGCGAACCCAGTGGTTCTAGTTTAATTCGGCGTCCCATGTGTGTTTCTCAGCGGTGGATTATGTGGAGGTGTCTGCCAAGTTAACCTCTCGTTTTTCGGACTATAACGCTGCATGCTTTCAGAGCCAAATTTTGGACACGTATGTATCACTTTGATATAGATATTGTATTCGTTTGTTGTCCGCACCATGTTATCGTTTGTGCGAGCGGATTTTTTTTTAAAAAGTTAACGTATGCGTAGGTGTTATCTTGAGCCATCTAGGCTATCTTTAGAAACCATCCGTGTGTACAATTAAAAAGTGAATCTAGACGTAACGGATAAGCCTTGTTCGTAAAATGTTTGTGCGTTTGACCCATTTCGTGATACTAAAAGTTTTGAGATATGTTCCCTGGTTGAAGTAAACAGATCCATCGTTTGTCTGTGGGGTCGCTGGAATAAAAGGCAGGCTCGAGCTGACTTTTCTAGAAGCCTCACGCGCTCTGTGCTTTTCTTTGAAACGCAGCGCGAGCAGCTTCCCTCGTGCACCGCTTCAATGGGGTCACCGTGTCACCCCTCCGTGTCACCCCTCCGTGTCACCCCTCCGTGTCACCCCTCCGTGTCACCCCTCCGTGTCACCCCTCCGTGTCACCCCAATGCCCACTCGCTCACAGCTGCGGCTGTTTCAACCTGCGCACTTTATCTAGAGTGAAGTAAACGCCATTCCGCAATCTACCGTGGTGCACAAACCTAATGACTCGCAGTAGAAAATTCTGATCAATACAGTAGCGTGCTTTTGCCCTTTTAAGACAATGGTCAAGAACAATAAAACGACACAAAGATAACTACCTTTGTTCGCACTGGTCCATAGCACCACTAAACCGTATAGTTTTAGTGAACCATCCCCAGGGCTGTGCTAGGTTGAGTCCGTTACTATTACTTAATTTGGGCTTTTGGAAGTGACTGTTCTGCTCGTGTCTGGTATGTCCATGTATAGAGATGAGAACTAGAGGAGCTAACCAGGCTTACTGCTCGTGGTGACTTCAAATCTCCCTTTTTGATGTTATTTAAAGTTATCTGACTGTTACATAGGAAGGGCATGCTTATGTTACAGCCTATGTTACATTTTATGGACATACAAGCTACATTTAAGCTCTACAAATCCACTTGGCACAAATCTATTGATGACAGCGGTGAGTAGTTGGTGTGTGTTAACCATATTCTGTTTGTTGCAGGTATCCTGTGATCAGTGCTATGATGGAGAATAGTGTGGAGGCTAAGCCCTGCAGCGTTAGTGTTCTGTCCTGGGAGCAGGTGAGCCGCCTGGACCATGTGCTGTCTGAGGTGGTGCCAGTGCACGGCCGGGGGAACTTCCCCACGTTAGAGGTGCGTCTGAAGGACATAGTGTCTCGTGTACATGCCCGCCTGGAGCGCAGCGGCATCAGGGTCAAAGACGTGCGCCTCAACGGTTCCACTGCCAGCCATGTGTTGGTGCAGGACATGGGCTGGAGCTACAAAGACCTGGACGTGATCTTCAGAGTGGACCTGCCCCACGAGGCTGAGTTCCAGCTCATAAAGGAGGTGGTGCTGGGTACGCTGCTGGACTTCCTGCCTGAGGGCGTGAACAAGGAGAAGATCACACCCATGACGCTGAAGGAGGCCTATGTGCAGAAGCTGGTCAAGGTACACACGGAGCAGGACCGATGGAGCCTCATCTCGCTGTCCAACAACAACGGACGCAATGTGGAGCTCAAGTTTGTGGACTCCATCCGGCGGCAGTTTGAGTTCAGCGTGGACTCATTTCAGATTGTCCTGGACTCAATGTTGTCCTTCTATGACCTGTCCACAGAGCCCATGTCTGCAGAGGTCCACCCATGCATCCAGGGCGAAAGCGTGTACGGAGACTTTGATGTCGCACTGAGTCACCTCAAAAACAAACTGATCGCCACCAAGCGCCCCGAGGAGATCCGGGGCGGGGGCCTCCTCAAATACTGCAACCTGCTGGTGCGGGACTTCCGGCCGGCTGACGAGGAGGAGTTCAAAGCCCTGGAGCGTTACATGTGCTCACGCTTCTTCATCGACTTCCCAGACATTAGCGAGCAGCAGCGCAAAGTGGAGGCATACCTGCAGAGCCACTTTGTGGGTGAGGAGAAGAGCAAATACGAGTACCTGATGCTACTGCGGCGCGTAGTGAACGAGAGCACAGTGTGTCTGATGGGCCATGAGAGAAGGCAGACTTTGCACCTCATCTCCCTCATGGCCTTCAGGGTGCTGGCTGAGCAGAACGCCATCCCCGACGCCTCCTGTGTTACCTGCTACTACCAGCCTGCCCCATACGTACGAGACCACAACTTCAGCAACTACTACGTGGCCAACCAGAACATTCCCACGTGGCTGCCATGTAACTGAGCACGCCAGACGAGAACGGACGCTACTCCCACTTCACATTCAAGGGAAGAAGTTTAAGAAAAACCTCCCAAAAATGTAGGCAATAAATGCTTTGTTTCTCAAGGCTCAAATCTATTTAAGTGGACACATGTTTGCTTTGTTTTTGGGATCCTATCTCATTCCTTTACACAGGGCGCGCTCGGTCTTTGGACAAATTTGATATTTTTAAGTGTTAATTTACCCTTTTTTCCCCTGCCCTTTTTCAACTCATTTGTGTTTTTCTTACTCTTAAAAGAGCTGTTTGTGCCTTAACTTCCAAGTTTACCCCCAATATATTTTGTTTTGGGAATTGTTTTGTGATGAAGAAAAGTAAAGGAAATGCCTTAAATTTGGTTTCTCCTGTGGACAAAATACAAAAAAAAGTGAAAATCCTGAAAAAGTGGTATTGGAGAGTTCGAGGCAAAAATATCTGTGCACTGGTGTAAAAGCTGATCTGAAGTTGTGTTGAGTTCACGGTTAGACACTTAAAACAATGAGAGAAATATGAGATGTAAATATTCCGCAGTGCTCCTTTACCGCTGTGAATGTAGTGCCTAGTGAGTGGCCTTTAGCGAGGGCCTCTGCTGGACAGCGTCTGCCTGTGGCGGCTGACTGTCTTCCCTTAAAAGGAGCAGCACATGGTGAGGCGCAGGGCTGCCCTCTGCCTCTGGCCCACTCCACAGCCTCTGACGGAGGCTATAATTATCCAAGCTCTGGCACTCAGGGGGAGTTCCCTTCCTGTGCATCCTCTCCCCTTTTGTGGTCATGGCTGGACAGAGCTGCAGGGAGCGGGCCTGCGTACCTTGAGGCCCTCTTTGGAACTTGTATCTGATTTATTGTGGATGCCAGGGCATTCTGGAGCTGCAGACCCCCAACAGCAGAGTTTGTGACGAGGATGCACTTCTATTTCAGCTGCTTCTATTATTAGACGTCACATTTGAACGCTGCAGCGTGGCCCTGGTCACACATGCTCTGGGCTTTGCCTATAGAGTGCCTTAGGACAGTGTGGTCATCTGAGCGGTCAGTGAGAAATGCCTTAATGTTTACAGTCTTGCTCAAATCCATCCACTGTGTTTACAAGAGGTCAGTGCAGATGAGAGGCGGCCCCTCGCATCTCCACACTGTCCCTCAGACACGCTCCACATGCATTAGCTGGTGTTGTGTTTACAGCTGATAAGGGCGCCCTCGGGCCTGTGTTATCAGGCCTCTATGCACTGCCCTGGGGCGGTCAGCTCGCCTGCAGGTCACACCCTCGGGTCAGGGCAGGCTGCTGTACTCCCAACCAGCAACTCGAGTGCCTTTCAAAAATGACTTAGTTTTTATGGGATTGTTTTAAAGAAAAGGGATTTAAATAAGTGTAAACTGGAAAAAACAAGATGAAATATGGGGGGTGTTTTTTACTTTTATTTTTGTCTTTTAGTTTCTGTTTGTGTCTAGTCATTCCCACCTTTCTTATCCCTGTTGTGGTCTTGTATGTAGCCTTTGTAAAACTCTCCCCTGCCTCAGCCTAATGTAAAATAAACAGCAATATCTGAAGTGCACTGATAGGTCCCAGGAAAACTTTGTGCACCATGAGGGAGGGATGTATAAGCTATAAATCTGGGGACAGAGAGGGAAAGAGGAGAGGAAGAGGGGAGAGGAGGAGGAGAGGTGCAGCGTCTCAGGGACATTATGGAGGGCGAGCATTTGTCCCTGTTCTTTTAATTTGAGGAGTTGATTCTTGTCCAATTCACCGGACCTGGTTATGGTTTAGACTGGGGTCACTTCATACAGGTTTGTGTATCTTTGCGGCCATTTGCTCAAACAAAAACCAATTTGTTTAAAAAAAGAAAAAAATGTGTGTGGAAAAAAATATATATATATATTGTAGTCTAGTTTTTCAAAGTGATGGTGCCAAATTGTTACAAACTCAGACACTGCCAGTTGAAGTTCTTCAGCCTCACCTCTAGTTGGCGTTGTACGATTTAAAAAGTATGACGTCAAAGGAAATGCATTTTGTGTTTTCTAGATGCTCTGACACAGTGTAAGGTTATCCCTCCTCAAAAAGATGTTTACGGTTTATCTCCTGACTTAACCTGAGCATTATCGCCCCATTCTTTTTGAACCAGGGTGTATTCAGTCAGGACTGTATGTGTATTTGTGGAGAAGAACAATGTGGAAAACCATGAGTATAAGGTGTGTTTTTTGTTGAGTTTTTTTGGGAGGGGGGGGCTTTGTTTTCCTTTTCCACCCCCACTTTTTTTGTTTTTCTGCTGTTCATTTGTCAGTGTTATTTGAACTCTGTAGCTCCCAGTGTCAGACATCCCGCTGCAGGAGGTCCTCTGGGCAGAGCGTCTCATTTTGGGCCGCCTGTTTTGGTGTTTTGTTTTGGGAGCAATGGAGTAAACGTTGGGGACATTTTTGGTGGTCTGTGCTTGTCTGGAGTACAAGTCTTAAGTCAAGAGAATGTATTGGAGGTGGTTATGTATAAAATGTTAAGTTTTCCTCCTTGTGCAGCAGATTGTGTTTACGTTGATGCGTGGAAATGTGTGTGCTTCATTTGCATGTGTGTATGAGGGGCATGCCTGTGGAGAAGTTTATTAAAAAAGTGGGGATTAATATGAAATTTGTCGCACTATATATTTTTTTGAAATGCAAGAAGAGCTTATTTTGTCAGCTTTGTGATTGTGACAATGACTTTTGATGGTATAACCATGTGTACCATTTCATTTTCAGCACTTTTACCTCACTTGAGTTTTTCCTTTTGGATGGAAATGTACATGTACATCAGGAAATGTGTTTGAAGAAAAGAATCATGAATAAAAAGATTTACAATGCAAAGTATATATGTCTTTAATGCACAGAGTACACTCTTAAGTAACAGGGCTGATCATTATGTTAACACTTACTGGTTTTAACTTAAGCAATGTCAAGCAAGTTTGGTACTAGTACTTCATAATGACACTTAGACTCTGTTTCCTTTACTTTGTTTGGATAATGTACTTCTCCAAATTAGTATGTTGGCCACATGACAATATTCAAATGTCAAAGTTGTTAATTTGTTGTACAATTTCAATGTGTTTTAAAAGGTACATTTTATTTAGAATTTAAAAATTTTCAGTACACATATTTCGAAGTCATTCAACAGTAAAAATTCAGAGTGTGAAAATCGAAGAGAAAAAATTCACACCACGGATCCAAGAAGCAACTGGTCTTAAGTGAGTGGATCTAAGTGATGAGATTGTTCTTGCTTTGCCTGGAATGTTCCACAGTATGAGATAAATGTATTGTTGATTCGGATGCATTTTTTGCACTGTTTTGTTGCCAAAAATCCCTTGCTTGGTGGAGTCTTGGTGGAGTTGTGATTTGTTAGACTGATCACCCATTCATGGCCCCAATGTTTCATCATTCTCAAACACATGGATTATTTAACCTTTTACAAATCAAATCTACTACAAAAATTCTTACTAGTGCAAAGAAAATGTACTTATGATAAATACTGAGCCCCAAATAATGTTCAAGCTTTCATATATTGAATAATAAGTCCATGTAATAATTCTGGTGACAGGCCTCCAGAGGGGTTTTGTGTGCCCAAGGCGGTGGTTACTGGTGGTAAGCTGCCGTGAGTGGAAAAGCGCCTTCCGTTCCAGCGCTCTTTTATTAGGCCATAACATCTGACAGAGCTACTGCTGTGAACATAGAGCTGCAGGACTTCAAACTCTTCAACTCGGCTGACCTCCAGGCCCATGGCACCACTCCACTTATTCATTATTTTATGTGAATCATTTAAGAGCTTGAAATATGTAGTGGATATAAAAGGTTCACTGGGGGTGGATGGAGAAGCTAAAATTTGGACTCAAGTAAAAGTAGTTACTTTGATATATTACTCAACTAGTAGAAGTACAAAGTAGTAGTTCAAGAGTAAGAGTAACTGTCAGAACATTACACCTAATTTCTAATTTGAGTTTAATGTCCATCCATCTTCTCCCGCTTAATCCAGCTGGGTCACGGGGGCAGTTTACTGCCCAATATATCTGCCTCATAGCACCTGACCCCCCCATGAACCCCTCTGCAGGTGGTGAGCCCACAGGGTGGACAACATGGTCCTTGATGTTAGTTCATAGGGATGCAGGCATGTTTTGGGTTGATGGAGGAAACCGGAGTACCTGGAGGAAACCCATCCAGACACAAAGAACATGCAAACTCCACACAGAAAGGCCCGGGCAACCCGGGGATCGAACCCGCAACCTTCTTGCTGTGAGGCCTGAGTGTTGCCACTCAGCCACCGTGCCGCCTGAGTTTAATGTAAATGGAATAAATATTTTCCAAAGGTAAATCACAAAAAGAACAACTATATACAGTATAATATCTGAACTAGTGGGGAATAAACACATGTTCAAACAACCTGTTATACTTGAGTAAGAGTAGGTCTACTGTCAAGTGTGTACTCGAGTACGAGTATAGTGTTTGAAAATGGACCAATTAGGGCTGAAGGAACAACATTTCCATGGAAACGAGCAGGAGGACGCCCTGCACCAGGTCCAGTGAGGGTTAGGGTTTTGTGGAGGAGGCCTGCTCACACAATGGCCATACATAACTTGTCATTAACACTAATTTCATAATAACAGGGGCACCACAATGGCTTAATATGGCCCAGCGCTCACATTCAAGAGACAGTTTGAAGTTTTGGACTCATTTTCTAGTGAGCCAGAGTGTTGGAGATGTGTGGAGACACTGTAAAAATTCCATCCAGTCCTTGTATTTGTAGAGGTTGCTGGTGCTAGGCTAGTGTATGCCAATGGCCATAGTTGGCCTGCCACTAAAAACAGTCTTACCCACTCCACAGTGCACCCGAGGCAAAACTATTATAATCGATGTAAATGTCTGTGTTGATAGTTTTATTTCAAACATTATTCTAACTTTGCATTGCATGAATCACTGCATGTTGAGTTTCTCATATATCAGTCCGCCGCTGCCAAGCTTTCTATCAGGAAATACAACGTGCTGTTGCTGCTCAGACATAAATCTTTCAAATGCAAGGTTGGTTTTACTTCTAAAATTATTCTATCGACACAGACATTCACATGGACAGTCTGGAGTTATAATTGTTTTGCCTTGGGTGCACTGTGGAGTGGGTAAGACTGTTTTTAGTAGCAGGCTAACTATGGCCATTGACAAGCGGCGCTTGTCAATGGCCATAGTTAGCGCTTGTCAAGCGCTAGCCTAGTATAGCACCAGCAAGCGAATTTGCGAACTGTAGGATAGTAGGGGAATGTCCCGCCTTCCTCGCCTCTGATTGGCTAGAATGGCTCTCCTCTGATTGGCTATTTCATTTGGGCACAAAAAACATCATCTCATGTTCATCGCTGCTGAACAACTAGCTGAACAGCACTAGATGAACAAGGTTTGAATTACTCTAATTTATTTTAACAACTGAGGTAAGTAGCTGAACAGAGGCAACGACAGCGTAAAAGAGTAAAAGAAACAAACGAGCTGCAATGTGTGAGAGGCAGTGTATGTAAGGGAATCATATGAAGGGAACGTGAATAAACTGCCTCTATGTTCGGCAGATGCCAAACTGCTTGTTTGTTCGGGTGGACCTTGAGTTATTTTGCTGATGAATTTCCAGCTTTGCTTAAAGCGTTTGCCTCTGTTCAGCTACTTACCTGAGTTGTTAAAATAAAATAAATTAAAGTAATTCAAACCTTGTTCATCTAGCGATGTTCAGCTAGTTGTTCAGCAGCGATGACGTTTTCGGGCCCAAATGAAATAGCCAATCAGAGGTGAGGAAGGCGGGACTTCCCCTACCATCCTACGGTTAACTAAACCAAACTTACCTTTAAGGGCACAAGTTTTCCAGTGCAATAAAATCAACCAAAATAAAAACAACAAGCTTTTATTTTCATCTACTTTTTTATTATCGTGTTTACATAGGAAAGGGAAATATTTCACAACCAATTTCAAACAGGTTTTAGCTCAAATAATGCCTGAATCGGCTACATAGATCTGCTAGCTTTGACTGCACTGGCTCAGTGTTCCTCCTGAGACACTAAACAAACAGAATGCAATGTTATTTGTTTTGCACAGTGGGTAGCATGTTGATTAAGCTGTATGTGGAAATCCCTGTGTGTGTAATATCTTACTGTACATAACCATCTCCTCCTCCTCCTCTCTGGCAGGTGTCTGCTCCTGCCGTGCCCCTGTCATTTACAGCACTAACACAGTAGCACACAGTCTTATCTTTTCTACAGTTCTCCTGGTATGTCCATGACAACAGAAGTATCCTTAGCTCTCCACATTGTGATGCAAATGGTACATTGCTTTTGGGGGACCCTATCATGTTTTTTTTTTTTTTTTGAGTACTTTACAAGATACAGGCTAACATGTAGACACTGCCTTATATCTTTCTGAAGTGAGGAGCTATAAGTGATAAGTGAAGTACAGGCTATGGATATAAGGCAGTATCCCACTAGTGTCCTGACCAGAACTGAAGAAGTCACTTGGATGACATAAAACTTTTGTCCAGTTGACAGAATTTAATTTTCTTTTGCTATGGACCCTACCTGGATGACTGTCAAATTACACATCCTTACATTATTATTATTATTATTATTATTATTATTATTATTATTATTATTATTATTATTATTATTATTATTATTATTATTATTATTATTATTATTATTATTTTGGCTCAGATGTGGCCACCTAATCTGTTTTTGGGTACTCTGCATTGTCTTGCTTGTGGTTAGAAAATGCCCAGAGATCAGCCATTTTGTTTAACTTGCAAATTAGCACCTGATGTGTTTTCTGTCCGAACAAACCGGCAGTAAGTGTCAACATGCTGCAAGGCTCCCTGGGACATGTGTCTGTTTAGGTTTCGGTGTGTAACGTGGTGATGTGCAGTCATTCACTGTTGTAAAGACAGAGGATGATCATGGAGGACATGTATGTAGTGATGGAGAAAGTGAACTGTGACTGTATGAGACAAGAGAATGCAGGGCTGGAGTTGGAAAGTTCCACAATATGGCATTAAACAATCTTGTCAGATCTGTATATAGGCAAACCTGCTCACAGAAAAAAGCATGCTTTTAAAGATATTTTTAAGAGTCAAAAAGCCTCACTGATTACATAAAAGACACACAATAACATAATGGAGACAAGCAGGTGTCAGACCATTGCCTGAAAAGTTACATGGTGCATCTTTAATGATTTGCAATAGTCAGTATGAATTTTTGGGTTTGAGTAATTATTTGATTAACAAACTGAACTGAGTCAGATTATTTGGTTAGTTGCATTAGGTTTGTTTGCTCCACCCACAAACAGATCAACATTGGCCACCATACACAAACAGATTATAAAGGACTCTGGAAGTCCAGGAAGTTTAAATAAATAAATCAATGATACAAAAGTAACCATGCCTAAAGCATTAGTTCATTACTGGCCTGGCAGTATTGGTTAAAATATGACCTAAACCTACTGTATATAGTTGCTTCTCTTAAACAGCTAAAATGAAAAAAAACAAAACAATTGTATAGGCCTAGATTACTGACTATATGATTAGATTACTGGTGAATAATTCACCATTTCTTTTCTTGTCATATTAGTAGTTTAGTGACTTCTTAACCCAAAACATATATTGATTGTAAATGAGTACACAAGGCAAAACTGCATTTAGCATAATTGTACTACTGTATCATTGATTCCAAGGTTAACTTTCATTGTTTTTTTTGTTTTTGTTTTTTTTTAATAGAGAAAACGTATTGGTCCTTCTCTGATCTTTGGTGGATCCATGCACATCACTCACATATACAAAGGTCTCTGTCCATCTTTGTTTTTTGGTGTGTGTTTTTTTGTTTTTTTTGGCATTGCATGTAAAACCTGTTATAGTCTTTCTGAAGATGTGAGACGGGCCTCTACTTTGACTGTTTAAATCCAGGCTCAAAGCGGTTCTGTTTAGCTGCATTTGAGTGAAAGGTTTTCATTCTGCAATTTTCTCTCTCATTTAATTATTATTTATATTTTGATTTGTTCGTACTGTGATTTTAATGCATTTCTTATTCACTTTGAATTACTTTGTGTATGAATTGTGCTATACAAATAAACTTGCCTCTCCATGGTGAAATGTTCAACAGTTTCCATGGTGACACAATGCACACATTAGCAAAAACAGACAAAAAATTTTAAGATTCTGCAAACTCAAAAAAAAATGCTAAATGGATTGAAACAACACATTTTCAGCAACCTGTGATCAGTACTACTCATTGTATATCTGTGCTGCTACCCGTATGGCCACTACCAACGACATATAGGCAAGAGAGATCATGGAGCCTGTTGTCATGGCAATTGCAGCGGCCATCTTGTGATTGTAAGAGCAGCATTCTTTGAGGCTATTTATTATAATATTTTCAACTTGCCAAATTGTCAGTAGCTTGCTGCGATTAAGACCCAGCTCAGCCAAACCAAAAAAAAAAAAACAATACTGAAAAATGCAAATACAATAGAAAATTATGCGTGCAAAACTAGATCTGAATGTGTGAGATGGCCTAGTATTACCTTTTGTACATTGTTATGGACTGTTTTACTGCTTCTCATGAAATATCACTTCAAAATTTCAATCAGTGTATGAAAATAAAATGATAAAATCCATACGTCCAGATGCAGTATTTATTTGAGTCCATATATCTTGTGAGTAACCTGAGAGTGAGGACACAGAGTTGCTGGAAACACAAGATAACCTCAGTCTGCTCCTACTATCTGCAGCTATAACTGATTTCGAACATTATGAAACTGACTGTAACACACTGTTTTCATTACAGACACCCTGGTTCTTAAAAGATGGGTGAAGTAAACTGATCACCTGCCAGAACTACACATAACCGAAATCCAAAGTTTGTGGTTCAGCTGAAGTGTCCCCTCATAAAATGATATTTGCTGTTGAATGTAGTTCACCCAAGTTAAGTCAAGTCCAACATGTTTGACTGGAAATCTATCCCCAGAAAATCGAACTTTGTATTTTGTAAAACTTTGGTGGCTTCTGTTAGAGTTCTCTATTTGAGTTTGTTCTTGAATAAACAAACAGTTATTAGAGAAGCATATCCACAGATCTGACCTTTAACTTGGCCTTGTGGTCCCAAATTGAATTGACCTTCCTAACACTTTTGCTTCACAAGAAATTGCTAAATTTGACTTTCCAAAATGAATCATCTTAAGTCTAGACTACACCTTGCAAAGCTTATTTTCTGATATGTTACGTCAGGCTTGATGACAACTAATGGCCACACCCATATTTCACAGTAGGGCTAGGAGATATGACAACAAAAATCCTCATATCAATTGACTGACGCTTCTGACTTGACTGACTTTTCCTATTAAAAATTATTTCAATATTAATTTCCTAGAAATGAACAGTAGAAACTAAATGATTGTTGTAGTACAGCCTGTCAAATGTTTTGCTCAAGTCTAAACTCTGCTCCAAGCCACATGCTTTTACTCACACAGAACTGTCTGTAGACCTCTCGATTAAAGCCACAGTATGTAACTGTGAGGGGACTTCCATCTCCACATACTTGACGTATTTGGCCTAATCGGTGGAAATGTTCCTGTAATCTTCCACAGTATTGGAGGAAACGTATTTATCTCCATGGAAAATGGAGATAAATAAAATGGAATCTTATCTTTGTTTCCCCAGATACATGCAGGTGATGTGCCACCTCCCGAAAGTTACATAGTGTACCTTTTAAAAGAGCCTAGCTGATCACTGACAATTACTAATGACTGAAGCTCAATCAGAAAGGTTTGAAATGTGCTCAGTTGTACATCCATTGTCTCTGCTCCTCCATGTTGCAGCTTGACCCTTTCTGTAGCAGATGTTTAAGGACGTCTCTGCAGTCCCCTGTGTCTCTGTGTCCTTATATTGGACTTTGGCTGACAGGACGCCAACAGTAGCACAGTGTGAAGTGGAGCAGCTTGTCCAAACAGGTCGATGGAGCTCAAACAGGTGTGAGGGCTGTGGCCGAAACAGAGAAACTCAACTGAAAGGACATGAATTTACATACAGCCATGGGACACTTACCAGAACTACCACCGCTAACTGTATCATGTACTCTTCTGTGTTCAGTAAGTGTATTAGCACAAGTAAAAACACAGTAGGGACGATATATCGATTGATTATATGATTGTGTATCTTAAATGATTTCAGAGGAAGTAGTGATATCATAACTGTAGCTTGAGTGCAATAGAATACCCAGCCTCATTCATTATAATGTCAGTATGGTACATTTGTGAAGTGCAGTCTAGTCTGTGTGAGTATTTTTGAACATATGTTGTAAAAATATTTGTATAATAATGTTAAGGATAAAAATAAAATAATACTACTTTAAATTTAGTGAGATTTAGTGAGAAAATAAAATTGTGTTTTTTAAAC
Source organism: Odontamblyopus lacepedii (assembly GCA_034769755.1). Lineage (NCBI taxonomy): Eukaryota > Metazoa > Chordata > Actinopteri > Gobiiformes > Gobiidae > Odontamblyopus > Odontamblyopus lacepedii. Next base: position 18,908,483 of record CM068356.1, read on the forward strand.
ATTTTCTCTCTCTTAATGTTTTAAATTTATCAGTCTCTATTTCTGAAAATAAAATAAAATAAATAAATCTATGTTTGTTTATATATCATGTTTACTTCCTAATGCAAGTTTTGCTGTACGAGATCAGGCAGTAATAGTTCACGTTTATAGGCCTCCTATGCTGTAGGTTGTTGACAGAAGAGTAAAATAATATTTGCTCTTCTTGTATTGCATAACATTGAAAACTGTGTAATTATGTATACTGGATACTCCGGATCCACTGTGTTACAGGAAGAGGAGGTGCTCTAGTTACGTGTACCAGATTTCCAGATATTCCTGCATATTGATACTTTGAAGCTCATGTCATTAACCTTGTGTTGTAGCTGTGATGCTAGCTTTAAGTATTGTTCTGTCTGAAGGTCTGATATTCAAATTAGACTTTAATCTGTTAACTTCTTAGGTTCCTTTCTAAGACAATGTAGCCAAGTGTATTTTTACCTTGTTGACATGTTTCGGCTTTAATCTGATCTTTAATTTAACACAATTTGACTAGAAAGAGCTGATTTAGCTGGAAAAAGGGAGCTTCAGATTGCAGTCACAAGATACCTAGCAGCACCTCTTTTACCTTACCTGGTCTCTCTCACCTTTTTGTTGAAAATCAAACACCTAAACAGGACCATGAATGCATGTATTGATCACAAGATTGTGTTGTTTAAATCCATTTTGTATTTTTTCTTGAGTTTTTAGTTTTCAGACAATCTTAAAGACAATCTTAAAACTTTTTTGGCTGTGTGTTTGCTAATGTGTGCATTGTGTCATCATGATAACTTCCAAGCATTCGTTGATACACCTACACATGTTGTTTGACGTATCAACAGATCAACCTTTGAGCTTTGACAGGGTTATTTTACGGAAACGAATGGAATCAGCCTTGAACCGGTGCAGACAAATATGATGATCACTTAAGGTGAGAGTTTAGTTGGTTTGTTATGTAAAAGATTATGCTCTAGTCTAATTCAAAGTGATTTTATACCTGCAGCTTTAGTGTTGAATGGGGTGTTATAGGTTATATTTGTTTAAGGTCAAGTTTTAAAAGTTTGTAATTTAATCCAAGCAGAAAAAAAGGCATCCATTGTCAGAATAAATCCTGAATGAAAATCCCCCTGCACAGAAGCCATGCTAAATCAGAATACTAAAAGTGTTTGTGCTCCATAAAAAGCTCTGGTGCTGTTTAACTGGAACTGAAAGCAGAATTGAAACAAATGTTATGTTATTGTTTATTTCCTTCTATTTTGTAAATGAATAGATAGGAGAAAGAATGCAGTCATTGTAAATCCAATTGTCCAGGCCTGTGACACGTAAATTATCAATATAGTATATGACAGAAAACAGATAAACACTGGTCTCATATATGATTTATGATGATGAGATTAACAGTAAAAGGAATTCTGAGTTTATTTGCTGACTGTTTGTTTGTAGACCCTTTTTCTGTAAAGTGGAGACAGATTTCAGACTCCTATTGGTAAGCACTAACTCAGATATATGTTGGATTAAATTATTTTATCATGTGTCATCTGCGTCAAGCGACAGTGTAACTTTCTGAAGGTAGCAGGGTTGCATGGAAATGCCAAAGGCAAAGGTACAACATTTCCATGGAAATAGGCAGGAAGAGGCTCTCCTCCAGCCAAATAAGAGTTCTTCCAGTGGAGATGCAAGCCAGCCCACTGTCAGGAGTCAGATGCATGTTTTTCTACATTTTTCAATGCAAGAAAACCAACCAACATAATCTTTTCCTTGTTAATATCCAGAACACTAGCATTAGACAGTACTATCAAGTGTAACCGTGTGCTTCATGTTTGAGCAGCTAATCCCTAAATGTCACAGTGTACGGTCTGTAGACGATGGATTTGCTCCTCCACTGTCCTCTGCTCCTCATTTACACCAGACACTCAGCATCCCCCACACCCTCCCCCTCCTCCCATAATCCACCAGGATGGGGATTAGCACTGGGGTCATGGTGGTCAGTGTCCGGATGCGACGTGGAAACAAAGGACACCACTTTTTAATCAGTGCTGGGACACTTCACTTCTTGGAATAGGTGCTGGTTTTCTGGGTAGGAGCAGAGAGGATGATGGGAAAATGCACACAGTAACACCTGCTGCTGTGGTCCTTGTTTAGAGCAGAATGAGCAGGTACCAGTGTGTCTGAGACACAAGTATGAGCCTCGTGTCACTGTCTTATGTTAGGGTAAACAGTGAGCCATCTGCTTTCACTGAGGCACTTTGTAACACGTGTAGTTTGTTGTCAGTATCAAGAGATTACTCAAGTTTATTACAGGCTTACGCTTTGTATGCAGGAAATTAAAGTTTTTAGCTAAGAAAATCCATTTGGTTGACTTTATTGTGCTGAAAATCTTGCATCTCCATAAAACAGACTCTTATTTGGTCTGCTTGTTTCCATTGAGCAGTTTTTCTGGCTATATTTCCCACAGTATGGCAAAAAACTTATCTATCTCCATGGACACTGTTCCAAAGTGTAGTTTAACTTTCTATTTCTGTGGAAACATGCAGGTGACGTGCCGCTTCCAGAAAGTTACTGTATCTTTAACTTCACTCCTATAGGCTAACAGTAGGAAGTCTATAGAGTTTAATAAGGGACTAATTCACTCTGGGTCTGAGTACACAACACAAATGAATTATGAGTTGTCTTCTGGGCGGAGTTTTGTTGAGGTATTTCTACATAATCAAACAATAAAGCATTTATCTTATAGAAGAAATTGATCATGGAAGAATGACAAATGTGTTGATTACATTATTACATTATTTTTTTTGAGGTCTATCCTTTGAAAATACTTTGTGGTTTATTAAATGTTTTGTCCTTCCAATTACCTCAGATTTTATGCCCTGAAAGTTACTCGTCTTACTTAAGAAGTAGTTTCCCCAAATACTTTTAACTCTGAGCCACTTATTTTGTACTTTTATTTGAGTAATTGTATTTTATAGTCACCGTACTCTTCCTTACAGTAGTCTCTGTTACCCAATTTCATACACCATTCTTTCACTCCACATTCTTGGTGGCTGTATCTTTCTAGTTATAAAAGCAGGGTTCATAATAGAGATATGAACTATCCATATAATAAAAGGAGGAGTGGTTTGCAGTTAGCACAAATAAATATGGACTTTCAATAGATAACACATGCAGGTTTTAAATATTAGGTCATGTTCTTTATTAACTAAATAAGTGTGTTCTTTTGGTGCAGATGTCCGGCTGTTCCTTTCTCTTCCTCTTTCACTTACTCTGTCTCTCGTTATCTCTCTGCACTATGTGAGTATGTGTGATTGATTAGTTTGTCTTTATAATGGTCAGCTGACGTAACCTGACTTAACTCAGTTCTGTTTTATGGTCTTATGGTGAAAAAGCTATCACATGCTTGCTTGTTGTATTGCTGTCATGTGGACTTATCTTATAATCAGTGGCTTACATAATTTGTCTGCATATTTTTCTGTATAGTTTCACCATGATTTACACTTTCAGTAATTAGAAATGTATTTATAGTGTGTTTACTATAAGTGAGGGGATTTTTTTGGATTTCTGATTGGTTAATTTCCTGGAAAATCACAAAAAAAAACTGTATACGGTATATAAAGGCAAACATTAAAAACCATTATGCAAAAAAATACAGTTTAAAAATGTGAATTTGTTGTTTCTTTTATCAGTAAAATCTAACAACTCACAAATAAATTCCCACACTGGTAATGTTGCTTATATAGTGTAAATATATGTAAAAATGACTTTGAATCAGTTGTGTTAAAAACAATTTATTGTGTTCATCCTTTTCTCCAGCGCTTAAAATAAACAAAATAATAATATTACAAATAAACAAGATTTGGCTCATTATAGTTCATATTTACATTCAGAAATATTCACAATTAGACAACACAGCTGGATCAGAACATGATTCAATGGTTTTGAGTGAGTAACAAGGCCAAGTGTAAAAGAAACATTTGTGGTGTTTAATCTATGGGATAAATTAGTATAAATGCTTTTGGGTAGTGTGATAATGTTTTATGCCAAATAACAGATCTTCAGAGATACCTTCAGTGGTGAATACGAATGCATTTGACTCTTGAACAATGATATGTGATAGTTCAATCCTTATGTTTTCAGTTACTTCTCAGAAACAGGCCAAACTATAGCAATGCAGCTCAATAATTATTACAACCACAATTTTATGCTGGAATGACCCTGTTAATTTACAAACCGATTACAAAGTGATTGCATAGAGATCACTATTGAAAATATTGACACATAATGGGCATTTCTTACAATTCTGTTTTATGATTAGCCTATGTATTTAGTTGACTAAAGAAATAAGACCTCTTGCAATTAGTGTCACTTTAGCGGAATGTTTTACTTTTTCCAAATGTACATCTGAGTCAAATTAACTGTTGTCCATATAAAACAAATGAAATAGGTTATAAATAAATGACAAAATTCATCTATAATTTTCCATAAGAAAAGTTTGACTCCACACCCTGTCTGAGCCTTCACTGCTGCACTGTCCCACTGTTTGATCTGAACCAGACCCAGATGTAAAACGTGCAGAAAATTCCACTTCTGGCCCTTTTCATGTATTTTTTGCAGTTCAGGTCTAAAATGAAATCTTACAGTGAGGATTGACCATAGAGCCATAATAAATCCATGGAAGGGACACCTGTAGTATCAAAGCATCGAAAATCAAATCAGAACTTTCCTGAACAGTTTTAGTATTCACTTGAGCATTATCAGAGTATATAATCTCATGACACTATTATTTTGTGTTGAGAATTACATTATATTACTAAAAAAGGTTTTTATCTTCATTGTGATATTGTAATTGGTATCAGATATTGATTTAATTCCTTAGTAGTGAAATAGTGTTTGAAATTTTAATATTGTGATTGTGTATAAAGCTCAGGATTCGCCCTCACATCTCCTAGGCTTTTAAGTTAGCTGAATGTTAAACCAATGTAGATTTTAAGATGCTAAATAATAAACTCATTAAAAGTACCATAACACTATAAAGTCATACATGTTTTAACCTGTAATCACCAACCAGCTAATCATGTGTTTGTGTACTTTTTTCCCCTAATGTATGTCTATGGACATTTTTCATGCTTCAAACATGGTGGATTTTCATGGTAATGTTTTTGGAGTCGTATTGCCAGAAAAGGGCTGACAATGTTAACTTTGGTGTTTTTTTTAACTACAGTGATCAAAGGCATTGTAGAACCTCTGATATGTGTTACTAATGTGTCTGAAACAGTACCTTGCAAAGAACATAGTGTGTACCAGAGTTACGGGTGAAGAGAACTGGCCCTCCACCAACAGCAGTAGAAGTTTGTGTTTCTTATCTGCTGTATGTGACCAAGGTAGAGGGGTCGTTCAGAACATAGTGTGTCCTCTTCTTTCTGTTTGGATGATGCAGATCGGTTCAAACAGCTGTAATGTTCCCACATCTAAGTCCAGCACATGAATCCTCTCTGTGACTCCCATAGAAAGTGTATTGAGCAACAGTGCATCATATTTTCATATTTAGACATTTCTGAGGATAAGAGCTTTTGGTGTAAGGCAGAAACCAGTGTGGTCCTTAAATCTTCTGCAGTGGAGAGAGCTCTGCACAGCCACATGCTGCTAAACACAGGCTGTGGGTTACCTCTGTCTCATCAGCACAGACAAAGAGACAAAGAGACAAAGAGACAAAGTCCCTCAGACTCCTGAGGTCCACTGCAGTGGGACGGCCCACTGTGTCACAGGCCAGAGGACTGCGGTCTGCTATAAGGCCCATTTACCTGAGGAGAGAGCAGAGAGATCACATAAAGAAACAAAGCAACAGATTCTGATTCACTATCATTTAATTGGTAGTTTTCAGATTCTAGTATGCAGTGAGGTCATGCTGCCAGATGGAGGGCAAGAGCAGATATTAACGGTTGGTTACTTTGTACTTTACCATGAAATATCCAAAAGAAGAAGTCGCAAATGCTTAACCTATTAGTGATTAAATGCAAGCATGCATTTCAAGAATATTAATTTTGGCCGCCCTCCATCTGTATTAGGTAGTATTGGCTAATAGACACAGCAATAAAATCAATTTTATTTATATTATGGTTCATTTTATGAACAGAAGTTTAGAAACAAACACTTTTGTTTGGTGTAGAATCTTATAGTAACACTAAAAGTCTAAATGAAGACCATTTCAAGTGAAAGTAATCCTTATGTTTAGTTCATAAAAACACTGGACAGACACGTAACAACTGAGCATAAAATCTACCCAAATAAATCTTCTCAACAGACTCAAGCCTAAATAAAATCCAGTGAAACCCCAGGACACAACAGCAACTAAAGCAACCAGATACTGTTTGGTCCAAAAACACATTTTTTAACAAATCAGCCAAAAAAACACTGACTCAACTATAAATCATCAAAACGACAAGAAGTCCAACAGCAGCCAATTAGAGCACAACAGGCCTACAGAGAGCAAGTTTGAACTCAGTGCCCTTTAACATGTAGATTTACCTCACCTTCCTCTTTCCTCTCCTTCTAACATATTCAAAGGAGACAAGAATGACTCAAAGTGTAGCTATTTAATCTAAGACCAGCTAAATTACACTGCTTGTTATACTTGTTTGTATTTTCTGGAAGTAGAGGAGAGTGAGATAAGGTTTTCAATAAGACACAATGGGTTTTGTTGGCTGTGAATGTGTGCTTCCAGTAAACCTTTTAACAACAGCGTATCAGATTTACTTTTCTCCCAACAGCAGCACAAAAACTTTGTACTACCTTGTGTCTACTGCGTGTGTCCCATCCTCCACTAATGCTGTAAGTACAATGCAGCACCTGGGGACCTTTTTACAAATTTAGAAACAGATTATGGGCAGGAGTATCTTGCAAATGTGGAGTCAATTTCAGTAAGTTTGGGCCAACCCCTTTAAGCCTCTCTTTAGTACCTTAGTTTGTTAGGTAGTCATAGAATATCCTTACGAGAAATACTGACCCCAAAAATGAACAATAGTGGATATACTATTTATTGTAACAGGCCTAGAAATACTATAGAAAGCATTTAAAATGGTTGTTCTGAAGGTTGGTAAATGTAAAATGAAGATATTATTTAATATTCTAATATTATTTAATTTTGGTGGAATCTTTTGGAGTAATCTTAAAAATGAATTAACAAACATGCATTCTTACTGTGAGCAGGCTTGCCTTTTCACAGATCTAGAATATAATTCTTGCCAAAAAAACACCCTACCCCCATTGCAAAGTACACCTATTTACAGTACAGTTTTCCTTTTAAGTATTAGCCCATCGTTGCATAGTAACAGCTGTTACAAATAATACACCTGATAGTGTTTCTTCACAAAAAACATTTCAACTAAATACTTTGAATAGCTGCTATTTGGATATTTCCACAAGTCCATGCCCGACTTAGAAATCTCCAGTCACTCGATACTTGTAAAGAGTTGTGTTGCAGTTACTTCCAGGTAATGTGATATTAATAAGTCACGGCTGTCAGACAGAAGCTACTATTTCACATATTTTTCATAGTTTAGACACATTCTTGAGAGGGAGTGCTTACCCGTGCGTCGTACTCCAAGACAAAAGGAGGGATGTCAATCTGCTCAGGTCTGATGCAGGTGAAGAGCTGCTGCAGGTTGTCAAGGTAACGCACCTTCTCTTTGATCCCCGAAATGCTGAATGTGGTGAAAAACCAAGTGGAAACCTGCATACACAAACACATGTAACATAATTCAATTAGATATCATCAGAAAGGTTCATGATGATTATAAGCAAATGCTGGTAGAGTCGCCAAAAGAAAAAGCACAGTATGCTCCTTGCAGTTACTTAATTATGGGTATTTTGATTGCACAAAAATACTGTGAAAAACTATTTACTCTATGAAGAGTTGCCTCTACACAGATTAGACCTGTAACTTAGCCAGGTGACTTGACTCTTCAGGGATAGATAAGTGTAAAGCTAAACTGTCGACCATTCAAAGCAAATGGATAAGTGGGTATGATACACCCTTCACTATAAAAGTTACGCAGTGCACTTTAATGGTTAATGATCTTTTTTGTATGTTTCAGCCTGTTTGCCAATTTGTTTTTTTTTGTTGTTTTAGTTTTTTTCACGCTTCTTCTGAAAATTAGATACCTGACCTTCCAGAAAACAATATTTGTGCTATGCTGCTTTGGTTAATCTAATTTTTATTCTGTCATTCTTCTTTCTGAACATACAGTTGCTGTTTCCATTACTACTTCATTAATCAGTCAAAATACACAGAACCTCACCTTAGAGCGAAACGATGGATGCACAAAATAAAAGGCCTTTAGATTTTTCTTATACCTGTAAAACAAAAGAGAAGTGTAAACACACGAGGTACAAATATGCCTAATCTTACCAACAAAACCAAAGCCAAAAACAACTGATGAAGAGCAGAAGTCATTTAGCTCAAACCCATCGTAAAAGTAAAAGACATGAGGGATATCCTGGCCTGGAAACTGGGTCAACATGTGCACTTGAGATAAAAAACTATTAATGTGGATATTTGTTTTTAGTGGAAGATGCCCAATGTGTGATACTGTTATTCCACTAAAGGTAGTGAGAAAACTTGAGACGGACAAAACATGAAAAAAATGTTCTGGTTTAATGTTCATCTAAAATAACTTTCTTTGGATTTGGAACTATTGACTTTGGAGTGATTCTAAATCGCTACAAGATATTACAAGATTGATTTAACATTAGAATAAATTGCTATGGTCAATTTAATCTGATGTTTTTATCCACCATGAATACAGTTATTGCAGATTGGTATAAGTGCAGATATAGACGACTGGATCACTGAATTTTTACACTTATTTACAAAAAAAAAGCTACATTTCAATTTCTGCAAAACTGTTATACAAACACAGACTTTCAGGTCAGGACAGTAGATGTTTTTAATGTTTTTTTTTTTTTTGTAAAACTTTATTAAATACTCCATGACCCAATTAAGGAAGCAGAGAAGCAGAACTGTTATTACCACAGAGAGTTACTTGGTCTTGTGGGATGTGAGCAGAGCTGCAGAGTAAATATTGTATTGGTTTTGTACGACTAAATTAATTTGACAGTTCATTTCACACAGTTCAAAGAGACAAGACTGTTTATCTGAGACAACCCTTTGCTCAGTACACAGCACACCTCCTGTGTCTATCAGAGCAAACAGAGACTGTGACGAGAGACTGGGGGAAAAAGTATTAAATTATCAAGAAAATATTTTAGAAACCTAAGCAGCAAACAGCTTTTCACTACTGTCATATTCTGTTTAACGCAAGACTGCAAGTTTCTGGTATGTCATCTGCATGATTCCATAATAGTACGTTAGAAACCACTTGGGAACATTCTCCATGGAGATAAATAAGTTTTATGCGATTCTGTAGAAGATTATAGCGGAAGGAACAACATGTCTATAGAAAAAAAGCAGAAGTCCATCCTTCAGGTCAAATCAGAGTTTTTAAAGAACAGTTACACACTGGTGGGGCTTTAATATAAATGTTCTATATACTAAAACTGAATGAATGATACAGATACTGATTGCTGTTTGACAGTATTGTTGCATTTCAACCGTTTAATATATAGCATTCATATAAATTGAAAGCATCTATAGCTCAACAAACTGTAAAGTGCATTTGGTCCGCAAGACACATTTATTTTGCCTATTTATAATCAGATGTATTTTTAGTATGCAACATAATATAAAGCTCAATGGGTTTGCAGATGGCCAACTTCAATGGCAATGCTTATTTATTTAAAAAACTGCAACTGGATTTTCTTTCATCAAAATCAGTCTTCGTTATGTCTCTCTGAGTGAAAGTCATGACAAACTCTGCTGTTAAACCAGAGCAATTTGGAAACTCTGTGCGATTTCTGCCATTGGTTGCTTCGGTTAGATGCTTGGAGCCAAACTTCAACTGTGGTAAAACAAGATGTTGATTTGGCAAACACACTGAACAAGTCTTTCAAGCTGCGGCACCATCTCACATATCTAAGCTATGACCTAAACCAGTACAAAGCCACTGCGACCATGAGGAACTAAAGAAAACATTGTATGAATTGTTAGATAACATTTATTAGAAAAATTAAACATCTAGTAAATGTTTTTGAAGTAGTGTTGCCACAAAATTGGCATTTCCAGTTAATTAAAGTAGCAAGCAAAAACAATAATGATTTAGTTTTGATACTAGTTTTACTATCTGGGTTTGGCATTGTTTAACAACCACTTCGTCCCAGTGTTTCTCATTAACAGAAGAGAATATGGTGGCAGAATAAAAAAAAAAACCCAGAGTCTCTTAAAGCAAACTGGGCTACATATCGGTAAAGCAAAATCACCCTTGGTTTGTAAGTAACTATTCTATAAGCCACACTATGTAGCTTAGAACCAAACCAGCCAAAGACTAAAAAAGACTGAAACAGAAACATGTTTTTTGGCCTTTTTGGTGTTGTTTATTGCACTGAAAAACATTCTTATTCTGAGCGAGTTTGCATCTCCACAAGCATGGCTTTTATTTGGCCTGGAAGAGAGAATATTGTTCCTTTGGCTATAATGTTCCCCACTATGGCATAAAACTCATCTATATCCATGGAATCATACAGGTGACATGCCACACCCAGAAAGTTACATATTGTATCTTTAGAAAACAATAGAAAAATAAAAGAAAACCTATGGGAAACACTGATGTTCTGCCCTAACTCTTCTACAAGCCCCAGTAAAGTTTTATTTATTTCCCTACTGCAGTAATTTATCACTGTCTGTTTTCATCGAGTGCACAGTGGTAATACGGTGAGTCAGCCATTTGGGTGTCAGACACTGGTGCCACTGGGGTCAACAACAACATCAACTGTCAACAACAGACAGCAACAAAATCTGAGGAGTATTTTATAAAACGTTCCTTCAGGCATTACAATAATTTTCACCAAATTCCTTTTCAGTAGAAATGCACCAATCAAGCTTTTTCAATGTCAATACCAATGTTGATGCTTTGACTTCAAGCACCGCTACCCGCTGATACCCAATAATAACCCATACTAATGTAGAAACAGAAAATGTATTATTTCCTTAAAAACACTGTTACAGTGAACTTATTCCACAGAAATCCAAAAGTGGGTCTGTAACTGTTATTTCTCCATCACATCAAACCAGGTCTAAACCAAGACTAAACCAGAGATCCAGTAGTGTTATGGAACTGTTATTTCTCCTTCATGTCACAACTGAACAGCTTCAGCCTGTAAATGGCAAATAGTAAAATAGTACAGTAAATAGTTACATCCAGTTAAACCAGGATATTGGCTGAACTGACAACAGATACTCCTATCCAGCTAATTTTTCAGTAGCATCAGTCGCATTTTTCAGAGCTTTCAGCTCTGAACTTGTGCTTACATGACCAATGACCATATTATAACACATTATAATTGAATAGTGATATGAATTTGTCACAACTGTTTTATAGTGGTTAATTTCTTACTAATGCAGATGTATTATCAAACACTCAAGCCAGTATAAAGCAGAAAGATATACTGAGACAGCAACAGACATATCCTTAATTTTCATTCATTGTCATTTATACAATCAAACTATGTGACTAATGTGACAAACTGTGAGAGAAAAAAGCATTTGTCCAACAACAGCAAAATATAGATATAGATAGAAAAGTACCATAATGACGTTCAGGGGTTTCCGATTCACACAGGGAACTCCTTTGAAATCGGAAATATAGTACATATTTTTACTGAATACAATAGAAGTTAAAATAAATGTCTTTTGTTCTGTAAGAATCTTGGACTGACATTCATTTTTTTTAAACCAGTCTGAAAAATCCACTATTTGCATAACTTTAATCTTTGAGGGGTGCTTAGTGTTTGTGTTGTTGGTATCTTTTTGACATATCCATGTGTTCCTTATTCTGCATAAGAATAAGGAACACTGTACAACTTTGGAGTCAAAATTTGGCTTTTAAAAAGGTTGAATGTGGTATTTATAACAGTTTCACTCAAGCACCACAGTCAGATTACTGACTTGGTTTATACTACTGCTTTAGCCAAAGATAGATGGGCAAAGAAGGTCATACAAAAGTCAACTGTGGGACACAGTTGGCTGACATCGCTTCAAAGCAAATCAAGTATGAGAAATTACGAATCAGTAACTTTTTACAACCCAATGCCAGGAAGCAGTCAAGAACTATAACACATCTGGAGGTATTTCTGAGTATGTGACTATTTTTCTCTGTTAAAACAAAACAGACCCACAACTATTTTGTTGTACATTTGATTTGCAGATCTGGATGCTACAGACCGGACATGCATCCAAGCCAACCGAGTTATTCAAATCACATTAATACTTTTGAAAACTTTGGTCACGTAGTGAGTTACAGACGATGCCCTGCAGTGTAGTACAACAGCAATAGTCAAAGGCTGTTTCACAAACTGAGGCAAATAGGAAAAAGCATCAAGTCATATGGTCCTATTTGAAACTCATTTAAAAGGCTTTGATGTGACATGACAGAGAGCTTTGCTGGTTTTCTGGTTTGTGTCAAGAGATGTTCACGGCACTAACATTGGCATTGTAGTGATTGTATTGAATGGCAGGTGGGAAAGGGATTCTTGAGTCTCTTGTTCAAAGTGGTTTCAACCATGTACCTCCTTAGTAGTTGCTTATTTAAGAAAAACTGAGGGATCCTACTGTGTTATAACTTCATACTCCCAGATGGGTGGCTGTTTTTCCTTTTGATTGCGTGGTGTTTTGATATGAAAAATCCAAAAGGAAAATGTGCAAATCATTCTTTATGTTGCTGACTACACTACAGTATTATAAAACTATAGATTGCTTTGATGTCAATTGAAATTCAATCAATAATATGCTCAAAACTGCAAATCATTAGTTTTTAAGGTCATTAGTGATTAAGGTCCATAATCCCACTACTAACCAAACTGAAAAACCCAACATCAACCGTATGTATTCTTGACCCAAGGCCTGTCATGATAACACATGAAATATGAATGATAAATGATCATACTGAAACTCCCAAGAGCTGATTTAAACCAGAAAAACTATTCTAAGTCTACAGCATTGTTGAAAAGTCCATCCATCCATCTTCTCCCGCTTAATCCGGCTGGGTCGCGGGGGCAGTTTGCTGCCCAATCCTCATAGCACCTGACCCCCCCTATGAACCCCTCTGTGAGTGGTGAGCCCACAGAAGGGCTGTTGAAAAGTCATGAGCTACAATAAATAGACAGCAGAATGAAACACTTAAGTACTTTGTTTGCATCTGTAATGAGTCATAGAATTTCTTAATTCAACCTTTTACGGCTTTAATCTTATATAGCCAAAAAAAACCACATAAATTTCCCAGTAGGGCAATGAAAAAACACACAGTAAATATTGACTCCAAAAAATATTGTTCCAGTTTTCATATACTGAGTCAGCATAGTGATTATCAAGACAGGCCTACTTGTACCCCATCTCTATAGATCTAGAATCTAGACATATAAAACACACACCAAATACATATTAAAGCAAAATTGCAGCCATAACAAAGTACTGTAAAACTAAAAGAAATTCACATGCGTACACTACACAACTTTTTCAAGACTATTCTCTATAAAATAGATAAGAGAAATTAGTTTGGGCTGTTGACAATTTCAATAAATCTAAAATTAATTAACATTAGATAGTACGGCTTTTCCTTAGTTTAAGTTAAAATGTGACTCACTTGGCATCCACAATATCGTAGAGGTTCTTGAGGAAGTCTGAGTCCAGGTGGTTGTGTTCGGCAGTCAGTGTGTGGAAGTAAACCATCACATACTCCTTTGCTGTGATGTGATCCATGACATGGATGAAGTACAGTAAGGCCTATGCACATACACACACAAAGGTACAATATATAAACTCTATATAAAGTCTGCATAAATAGGAACACTATGTTACTTTTCTGGTGGCATCCTTCATCTGCTTGTTTCCATGGAGATTTGATTTACCTTCTCAATGTCTATGAGATTCACAGGGATGTTTCGTCCAACCAAGATCATGACTGTCCTGCCGCATAGATCCACACCTGAGACACACGTAAAGCTCAGGTCAAAAACAGACAGAAATGTGGCAAATAATAATAAAATTAGTAATAAAATAAATAAAATAACAGACTTTGGAAGTAGTTCTCCAAGATAAAATATACTTGTGGGGGTAAATAAGGCATGGAAAAAATACAATATTTATCATAATTTTAAAATGTAGATGGTCTCTGAACATGAATTGGTAGCAAATGAAAGTATGTAACTAGAGTCCCCCTCGGCCCAACAGGTTTATTAATGACTGACAATTATGACAAATGACAAAAATACTATTACATTTTTTCCCCCTTGTATTGCGTGGTCACAATATTCAATTGTAATATTCTAATTTAAAAAGGCTTTCAATATAAAACATAAATGTAAATTTCTCCATGGTCTGAACCAAATATTTTTACTGACAGGACTGGCTGTAGACCTCTCAAGTAAAAAGACCCAAGCTGATAACTGACTTGAAATGCATCTCAATTTGATTAAAATGTGATTAATTGCACCGCGCTAACAGTACGAGTCCTTTTTTGAATGCAACGCTACAGTTGTTAGCACAATGTCCCATGATGAGACTTGGAGCCAGTGTGTATTGATCTGTTTTTTTTTCTGTTTGTTTTCTGTGGGACATGTGAGATACTTCTGAGGCCTGTGCTTTGTTTTAATGCTATCCTCTGAGTCCAAGTCGTGGTTTTGGATTCTACTTTTGTCCTCGCTCAAAAAGTCAAGTCTGTCAGTTCTGTAGCAGAACTATGAACAGAAACAGGCTGAGATAACAGAACCCATCACTTACATCATTCCTTATACAATAGTGTTTTGTATTTGACCACACATTTAAAAGTTGTGAGGAGTTTAGTGAGGCCATAAAGTAAAAGTTAAATTTACATAAAGCACTAAAATGTCAACCTTAATGATCTCTTAAAGAGAGCTTTTCCAAAGTGTTACATAAACATAAAATTGAAAAGTACAGTATTTGACATGTGAAAGGTTATCTGAAGTCATGGCATGGAAACTGAAACATGCGCTCAACTCCTCTGTGACCCACAGGCAGAAGCCATGTGTCAACACTGCCACTTAGTGACTAAAAGAATGAATTACATAAATGAGAAATAAAGGGAAAAAAGTTTTTAATTGACTTTACCCTTAAAAACATATTTAAGATTTTGTAAAAAGATTTTGTAAAAAAAAAGAGTTTACACCCTGTACTCCTCATACCAGTCTGATATAAGGCTTTTAGGGCAGCAATGTCCGACAGATCTTCTGCTCGTGCTCGACACAACCAACGATTGTAACTGAAAGAAAAATAAAAAATATTGAAATGTTTAATAAATAAATTGAATGAAAGTAATGTAAGAAAATGCCCATACTTCCTCAGGTGCTGTTTCTGTGCGGCTGCCTCAGACATCTGGCCCTGAAGGATGAGTTTTCGCTGTTTGTCGACATCACCCTCCATCCGAGCAAATGCGTGGGTCCCCACCTGCCCCAAGTCCACCTCCAGGCTCTCCTCGGCATCCTCAGAGTCCTCTGCATGGTGCCCCGGCAAGAAAGAAAACAGTCAGGCTCAATCAGACATGACAGGGCTGCTGAAATGAAAGACATTTATTATGACATACAGGTATATTAATGATAATACAAATAGAGAAAGTTACATAAATTACTTACATTTACAGAAACAATATATTTTGAGGCAACAGTGTTAATGTATTTACTCAAAATGTACGAACAAATGCAGATGTTTGTTTCAGACTGTTTCTCCATCTCCATATGCCTCAGTGAGATGTGTGCATTGTTTTAATCTGCATTCTAACAGCATGTGCATTGACCCATCCTTTCTTTTCCTTATGCAAAAAGTTTGTTTAGTTTGGATCAGTCCAAGAAGCCACATCTCACGCCTTTGAAGCTTCAGGCTACAAAACAGCCAGCCAGAGGTCCCCGAGGACAACATGCTCACGCATAAACTGCAAATAAAATAGTCCAACTCTGCTTGGTGTGACTTCAAAACCAAAAAAGAAAAATTATCATTAGAATAACTGCTACAAAAATACAGGATTAATTAAAAGTGCGCTTTGAAACTTTTCTGTTCGGGGTTTGCCACATGCTTGTTTCTACAAAGATTACTTTGCCTAGAATTTTCCACTGTATGGCATTAAACTTGTCCATCTTGCATTTACAGGTGTTTGTGTGAAAGTAGATTGACCTGTTCACTGTTACACAAAAGAGTCAAATGTACATGACGACCTATTTAATTATTGTATTTATTTATAGTTTTACAAAGAGATGATGGAAAGTTACACAACCAGTCAAGTTACACAGCTAGGTGAAATATGGCATAACAAAGTACTTTTTTAGAAGAATGTTATGCCCTTGGAATACCTTGAATACCAACACAATTAACGGGATTCAGTGGTTAGAGAGAATTGTGGAATGGCAAGAGAAAAAACTAGCAATTCTTGCAGCTGGACCAGATTGAGTAAAAATTTTACTTTAGTGTATAACATACCTATTTTGTAAATCTTTTTCTTTAAATATTCATTTTAAATGTGCTACAGAATAACCAGAAACACTCAAACTGATCTAAAAAGAGATGGAACTAGTTGAGTGTCCCCACTGATCAGAAGTTGGTGATGCCATTATTGTTCCAGCTGTATGATTTTGCAAAGAGCTGTCAATATCAACAGCATAAAGTTCTATACAGACTACAAAGCTGTCTTTAAGACACCCAAAGAAAGGGTGCGTGGTTGACTTGTTGGTGTACATAACATAACTATTAATTAATCAATCATAGGATTTATCTTTCAAGATATCCAAAGGACTTTACAGAGCATTATTCATTCACTCTACACTTGGTTTTGGTAAGATACTATTGTAGTCACAGCTGCCCTGGAGCAGACTGATGGAAGCGAGGCTGCCAATCTGCCAAACAGCACCACTGGCCCCTCAGACCACCACCACCCACACACCACATTCATACTAGGCAATGTGGGTGAAGTATCGTGCCTAAGAACACAACTGTTTTTGCCACAGGCACCCACTGTGGCACCTGGTATTCACAGTGGTCTCCCATCCCAGAACTAACCAAGCCCAGCCAGTATTGAACACAACAGGCAAATTGAACCTACTTTAGATTATATTTTATCATTTTTCTTCATTGGAATAAGTGGAGTGTGTACCTTCTAAAGTGCCTGGTTTCTCTGTGATTCGGATCTGCCTCTCTGGTACAACAGGTTCACCCTCTGAGTTGCCGATGTCAGCAGGAATCAGGGGCAGAAAGACCCTCTCCTCATCTTCAGAGCGAGGGTAGTACAAGGGCAGCAGCTTTCTGTACACCACCTACACAAAAGCACCAAGCAGACCAAAATGTGCTGAGAATATGCAGGTTTTGTTTCAAGTGCAACACAAGAAAAACATATTTCTGCTGGAAGTCCCCGGAGCCAGGCTCAAACACTGGGGTGATCTGGCTTTCACTGATGCCAGCCCCTGACTCTGGAACAAACTGCTGTTTTATTTCAATGTTTTATTTCATTGTGTTGCATGTTTGTACACTATTGATTGATTTTAGTAGAAAGCACTTTGAGCCCCTTGAGTGTGATAAAGGGCTCTGTAAATAAAGATTGATTTAATTAATTACATCTTAATTACAGCTGTTGCTGAATATAATAATAATATAATACTCATGAATATAAAATTGTGATTAAAACACTGTCAGTTTGAATTGGGCATGTTCAAATGTAATTATCTGTAGAGACAATATTAATCTCGTCTGGCAGTAAAATTTGCATAGATATTGAAATAAGCAGAATTAGAGAAGAATGATGAGAAATTTGAAAAATAAAATGAACTAAACTTGTACTAACCTCCTCAGACTCTGAAACTGCAAATACCACAGACTCAATACTGTTCCCATGGTTCTCCAGAAACCTCCGTACTGTCCCTAAAACAGAACAAAAACACAATAATGTAATACAACAATGTACAAGTGACACAGATTATATTCTTATGACATTTTAGTTTTAGTGTGGTCTTGCAACAAATTTCCAGTAATCTTTTCCTTTTGCTTAAGGCGACTGATTTGTTCAAAAATACTTTCCAAGTGAATGTAATGAAAATATTGTTCTAGTTAAAACAAGGTGATTTCAAGTTCAAAGATGACCTAATAGGATGTTAACAAAAAACCCAGATGTACTAAAATATGATTATCTTATGTTAACATAATATAAACAGGCAATTTATTTTGACTTGAACTTGAAATCAGGAACAGAGTGTCTCTGGTTGTCAAATAATAAGTTTATTTGATTAGATGACAAAGTAATTTGTCAATTGTCATGTGATTTGGCAATCAAGCACCAAACTAGAGGCAGGCATTGGGGATATGCTTCATTAATAAAGGATTCAATGTGGGGAATGAGCTCATGAAACATGTCCTGGTTAAATAAATAGAAAACCCATCAGGATTTTGGGATGGAAATTCTACATTAATGTGATACATTAGTGCCAATATCAGTATTGGGGGATATATATTTGGCTGATACTTGTTCAAAGCTGCCTCTCTCAGTGTCTGTTCATGTGTCAACCACAGTTTGTCCTCAGAGCAGTTCAATTATGGCTGAAATAAAATCTATATTGAACCATTTGCAGTATGTGCTCCATATAGCCGTTGGTATATAGCATGCATTACAGTTCAATGAGTTTATATGAGGCAAAGATTAGGTCTGCATGTGTGTATGAATGGAGCACTTACTCAGAGCTATGTGAGTTGCATCCTCCAGTGGGTACCCTCTTTTGGTTGTACTGACCACACAAAAACCTACAGATGCCATGGACTGCTCACTGCACAAAATAACACAAGAATTCAAATACATACAGTATATTGTAGCAAAACTCGGGTGTGATCCAGAAATCATGGGATTTTATTATAATTCCACTGAGAAAGCCCACTGTGATTTAGTTACTTTCACCTGTCAAAAAAATGATGTTGATCCAAGTAAATTTTATCTGAGAAACACATGCAGAAACATAAAATCTGCTTTTTGTGTGTAAAATCCCTCAGTGGTCCAGGTAGAATCCATTGCAAAGGAGAAATTCAATTTGTCAGCTGGACAAAAGTTTATTTGGTCAAATACATTTTGCAGCTCATCCAAGCTGCTTCTTCAGTTCTGGTCAGAATGCTGTAGGACACTGCCTTATATCTGCCTGAAAGGGAGGAGCTAGCTACTATGAAATTACTCTGAAACTAATACTCCTACTTGTTTACAACTTCTATTTGTTAGCTTGGCCTATTGAACTTGAGTGTGGGGTCATATTAACATAATCATTCAGGGCCATAATGGGAGCTTTCAAACCTCTGTGCCTGACCTGGCTACACCTATTGTTTTCTTCGTTTGCTTTGATTTAGGTTTGAGGATGGAGTTATAAATTGGAGACAGATGGTGTCTAAGTCCTCCATTTCTGTTTAAAGAAGGATTTTCTTTTTAACAAAAAAGCCTCTTTAACTCCCCTCTCAAACCAATTCTCCTCTGTGGCTAAGATCTGTACCTCACTGTCCTCAAAAAAGTGACCCGTGGCTTTTAGGTGGAGGTGTACAGCAGACTGAGGTCCACTATGGCTCTCCCGTCTGTGCTGGTACATCCTCTTGTGCAGTGGTTGTTTCATTTCTCCAATGTAACACTCACTGCAGTCTTCACTTCACTGTACAGAGTAGACCACATTGCTTTATTTGTGGCTCGGTGTTTTGTCCTTTGAGTGGACCAGTTTCTGCCTTAAATTGTTAGTGGATTTGAAATAAACTGTGATTTCATGTTGTCTGAAAATCCTCTGTAGTTTTTCAGAAACACTAGCTAGGTAAAGAATAGTTACACCCTTTCTCCTGGAACTGGTGTAACTATTTTTTATTTGAGAATGACAGGATAAAAGAAGATGTCTCTTACGCAGCCAGTTGCATGATGTTCCTATAGCAGCTGTAGAGCGAACTCTCAGCTGCTGTCCTGTATTTGGCCTTGTACTTAGGCCCCACTGTGTGAATAATGAACCGCGCTGCCAGGTTAAAGCCTTTGGTGAGTTTGGCTTCTCCTGTCCGGCATCCTGAAAACACATTTAACACAATATCTAGATCTTTTTTCAGTATTGCACAGATTTTTGGATACATCATGCATCTTTTTGCTTATGATGAAAGCAGTAATAACAATGTGTATTAAGCCACAATGCAACTTTTCTGCTGGAGACCTTGATACTTGCTTGTCTCCATAGTGAGGTTAAAAATTTGGCTTGAACGTTTCATAGTAACTTATCTCCATAAAGACAAGCAAGTGATACCACCAGGCCAATGATACAAGTGAAATCTGCGGAGAGGTGACCCAGTTCACAGTTAGAATACATGTTTTTCAAGATATTGTTTAGCTATAAAACAACTGTAACTGAGATGTTTAATGCCAAACTGTAGAACATTTCAGGCAAAGCAAAAAAGTTACAGAATGCAATTGAAAGTTTCCTTAACAAGTTAATTTCTCTGCTGAGAAGATTACCATTAGTTTATTTAGTTTTACTAGTTTTTCTTACTAAAAGATAATTGTCAGTATTTTAGGTAAGGTAAGGTAAGGTAACTTTATTTACATAGCGCTTTACACAGACACATGTCCCCAAAGACGCTTTGCACAGCATTTACAGAGCATTCTTCATTCACTCCAGACCCGGTGGTGGTAAACTACTGTTGTAGCCACAGCTGTCCTGGGGCAGACTGACGGAGGCGCGGCTGCCAGGCCAACCGGCACAACGGTCCCTCCGACCACCAACAACACTCACATAACTTTCACACCTACAGTGTATTTTAGTTCACTATAAAGACACATCTGTGGATTTATGTAAATAACCTGTAGACGCCGTCTTGTTGTTTATTTACCTTTGAATTTGAAAAGTTCCTCCCTCAGCTCTGGTCCTGCCAAATGGTGGATCATGTCAGACACTGGGTTCTTGTCACTTAGAGATTCGTTGCTGGTGTTCACGATGGCTGTGCAGTTTAATGAGGCCACATCTCCAACACTGAAGAGGCAAAACACAATAAAACAATATAATGGTTTAAGCTTTTCACAGTAACTGAACAGAAAATTGAGTCAGATTGATGACACTGCCATAAAAAGTGAGTTAAAGACTGAAGATGAGTGGAATTCAAAGTTACACATAGCTAGCAAACTAGTTTTTATTTTTACTTTTCAATCTGAACAAAGAAATATCCCATGTAATTTGTTATTTATTTTAGAGTAAAACATTGCAGCCAGAGTAGGTGAAATGAATGTGCAATGAGTCAGCCTGGAACATGTCTATCTTGTCTCAACACAAAATCATTGTCAGAAGGCCAGAATTTTCCATATAAACTGCAATAGTTAGTTGTGTCTCAGAGAATGTAATAAACCCAAATTTGTTCCATGGTCTCATTTGCACTGTATTACTATAGAACTACGCAGTGGAAATGCTACACGTTAACTGCACTTCCTCAGTATTCATCAGTTTCAGCTTCCTGTAGGCGTCATTTTGAGGCTTTTGACCATTCAAAAGAAAGAATGTTACTATTCCTTATGCTGTTCCTTATGCTGAAACCCATGGATAGCCAGCCCTATTGGATCTCAGCAGCATCATTAATGGACCACACACAGTAAATCAAAGCGTGCCTGGAGGGTTAGTATTAGCCCAAATACTTTAGTTGTACTTTATTGATTGAGCAAAGTTGTTTTATCACTCCCAGCCTTTTCTGCGTATTTGGAAAGAACAATGAGGAACTGCTCGAGCATGTGTTGAAAGCATTTGGTCACAAGCCTCCAGAATCTAAACATGTTTTACTTCAACCCTAAAAGATCACAGGCCAAAGCTAACAGGGCTAGCTCAAAATAACAGTCTGTGAAGCATGTTTTGGCAATGATCACATCGGAGAAAGGCCCAATATCCACTGTAATTTGGAAAATGGAGTAAATAGTGCACTGAACTAGAACTATAAGAGAACAGAACTATAAACAAATCTTCAGTAATATAGTATCAGATTTTTTCACACACAAGGTTTGACTGCCATGGTCAATTAATGGAAAAGTTTAATTGAATCAAAAGTACAGTATTAGCATAGACATATACACTAATAAATACTTTGATACAACAATAATAAAAGATAAGTAAGATAAACACATATGGTTTAATTCCAAGACCAAAATATCACTCAATCTCCTCACAGCTCACAGGAGGGCTGCAAACTTCAAAAATGGTAGTCAGAAATACAATTAATTAGCTTCTGTTCTGTTCTGCCGTCGTTCAGCCAAACAAAACTATTAAGTGATAATATGTCTGTAGATTAACTTTTCACACAATACAAACTATAATAATAGTATATAATAATAGTATATATAAATATATATATATATAAACTATAATAATAGTGATTTTAATTAGAATCTAAATTATAATATAATAATGAATATATTTTTTGTTTTGATAGAGCAGCCCCAGTTTAATAGTCCAAGCTGAATACAGTATGTGCTACTGTTTTTAAGCTTGAGGGTCCCAGGGCAGTAGAATGTGAGCTCCCACTGGTCGTTCTGCAGAAACAACACAACATTTACACAGAACTGTAGCAGCCGGTCATGTGCTCGGTCACAGAGAGGATTTAAGAAGAGATCTGGACTCTGCTCCATCTTAACTTGAAGTCAAACACAGTGAAGGCCAGTGCTGCTTTCACACACATGCAAATCTTAGAGCTGTAACTAGCATCAACGTGCTACATGCTATTTGCTGCCCACTCCACACTACTACTCAAAAATAAATAAATAATAAAAAAGGAAATTGCTAAAATTTAACTTGTAACTTATAACAAAAGGAATAAAAGCAACAAGGGATTAAAAAGTCTTTGTATTTTGTGTTGGTCTTATATCATGATGATTGGAAAAGTTAGTATCAAGAAGACTACCATAAGAAAAAAATAATGACAAATCCAAAAGTAGATAAAAAAGGCTTGCTTGCTTACTTGTCTTGCTATGACTCTGTGTAATTTGGACCGTACGGCTATGCACTAATAGGGGGCAATTAATAGAACATTATATACGATATCAGCAATTAAGTAAATTCAATTGGACTTACTGGAGGATAATCTTGCGGTTGATTTCGGGAGTGAAAGGGAAGGGTGAGGGGAAAGCCTGCTGACTGTCCAGGCTGTCGTTGTGATCTTGTATAAACTGCTGGTCATTCTCATCGATCTGCTGCTGCCACGTTGGGAGGGTCTGAACATCCACAAACTGGGACCGAGCTCCTAAGGGGTCCATCTCCCACCCTCACACCAACTCTACAACACTAGAAACAAATACAAGATCATAATTCACCACTACTTTTCTACATTGCAAAAAAAACTTGGCCAAAATTTAAGGTATAAACACTAAAATCTATCAGAAAATGACTTAAAAGTAGTGAAATTATCTGTCCACACAGCAAGACAATTTTACTTGACAAGTTATCTTAAAATAAACTACCTCTAGACTAGAACTAAGCATTCTCAGAACTAGAAATAACCTGGTATAAGTTTTAAAATCTTGGCCAGATCAGAGAAATTTGCTGTGTAATTAAATACATATGATATACAGGCATGCAATATCTGATAAAGTATAGATACATTTAAATTGAGCATGATAGAATTGAAAACATTAGTCCTATAGCAGTTAATAAATATATGCCCTGTAACCAGAGACTACCATGAGAACAAAGGGATCAAATATTAAATAAAGTTACAGTTGCAGAACATATTGATTCATAATGATATGGCAAATAAGACAAAACATGAACCACCTAATACCGCTGAAACAGGCTAATTCGAGTGCTTTTGGTTCATAAAATAGCAAGGAAATAAAGAAGCTTTTTTATTGCTGCTTTGTTGTAGCCTAGTTCAACTGCAGGAGGTTCATAAACTGTCATGAAATATTGTAGAAACAAGGCTTTGCACTTTTTTAAACAAGTTAATTGTAGAGGTATCAAGAGTCTACCATCACAGTCAATAAATGCAGTCTTGTATTTGTTAGATGGAATTTCAGTATGCTTATTTAATACTCTATCCAGATAAAATGGAAATATTATGAGCTAAGACCGTGATTTGATCATATTTTATAAGCCCGAGTCACGTAAAAATTAACATGACACATCTATTACATTACAGTTTTACAGTACCTACCAGCCAGAGGTGATGCTCTCGTAAAAAATAGGAAATAAATAAGAATTTTAGTCACGACAGTTTTCAGATTAGAGTTTGTATTATGCCACCTTGCTCACATTATAAATTATAAATCCATCACCAAAAAACCCAAAACAATATATAAGTGAAAAGCTGCTACATTAACAAGGGAGACAAATTAGCCGTCATGCTAGCTGAGTGCCGCTGTAGTGTCAAGCTACAACAACAACCTGTGATAAAAGAGTAAAACCTTTCAAAATAAAACCAAATTGACTTCATTCCTCTTAGTCGTCTTGTGGTTTCCTAATTTGTTGAATACAAATACTGATTAGAAAGCTTTGGCTAATTGGTGAATAATGCATGGTTGTATGAAATTAAGTATCATCATCATATAAGTGCAATGTTTAGTTCGAGAAGGTATTCTTTTTAGCTTTGACATGTTTCTCAATTTCCTCTGAGTTTGCACTGACAGCAATTTGACACACCTCTCAAGAGTCCAGTCAGCTGACCACTCAACACTTCCGCTGTAAATTATGCAGTTCACTTCGACACAAATCTAAACACGCACACATACACTTTAGCACACTCTTATTGCTGACTGGAATCAATAAATGGTTGCAATATGCAGTTGGTTTTGTAACTTTTTGACAGGAGCGGCGCATGCTGCCGAGCCCCTGGTCATGTTTTCCAGTCTACAAGGCAAAAGCAGTTGAAAAGATCTTTTAACATGGTTAACAAAATCCAGAGCCAAAACACGGCACTGTCGAAACCTGAATAAAAGCAAAGTTTTTTTTCAATAAAATATAGGCAAAAAAGTAGGCAAAGGCTACTTGTGTTCTGTGATTATGGCATGTACTGATATTCATTAGCTGCTCGGTAATAGATTGGTTATGTTTGGGAGCTTCATCCGGAATCACAACACGACAGGCTACCGCTCCATCAAAGAGGTGAAATATCATAGAAACATGTATATGATTATATTATGAAGCACAGGATCGGAGCTTTAAACTTAAACTTAGCTTTAAAATAATTGTATACTTTGGCTTATGATATTTTCAATTTTAGACTAAAATCGTAGCAGATTCTCAACACGTGTATCCAGAAGCTGCCGCTGTGTTTGCTCGATATGTTGTTCAGACGTGAGCTAGAGGGGCGGTGTTAAGATCCTAACAACTACAACTACGAGAAGTTACCTAGCTCCGTCCCTTCGGGTTGTCTATTGTATAAAAATAAGCAAATCCTAATAGCTTTCTGCTAATCTTAAGCGTGCTTAAAGTTTTAACTAAATAATGAGTTGGAGCGATGTATCAAACATTACTACTACTATTAATACTATTAATTAAATGTTACAATGATTATTTGTGGTGCTACCTGTGATTTTACTTCTAGCATTGGTTCCATGCTATTGGCACTATTGTAAATGTTACAAACTACTACTGACTGATGAATTACTCTTTTTCAAAGCATGGTGGAGTCAAAATTATTCATGTAGCATTTTCATGTTTATATTATTATTGTACTGTTATTACTGTTCTGTAACATAGAGCGACATACATTTGACCTTTACACATCTGGTTTTGAACAGTTTGAAGAAGCGTGACACTGGTCATGGGTTTGACCAAGCAATACCTGCGGTATGTGCCCAGTGCTGTGTTTGGAGTGATTGGCAGTCAGAAGGCCAACATAGCCTATGTCACTCAGCGCGGAGGAGAAAGGGGGCGGTATGTTGCTGTGGCTGCATGTGAACATGTTTTCATTTGGGACGTGCGAAAAGGGGAAAAGGTGAGACTGATTTTCAAGTGATTTTGTGAAACTCCTGGGTTAATCTATAGTTAGTACTTTTTGTGTGTTTGGATAGGTCCTGATTTTACAGGGACAGAAACATGAGGTAACTTTCCTGTGCCCGTCCCCTGATGGTGTACACATCGCCGTGGGATATGAAGATGGGGCTGTGAGGATTTTCAGTTTGCTGAATGGAGAGAGCAATGTCTCTTTCAATGGACACAAGTCTGCGGTCACGGTCATACATTATGACACACTGGGAGCACGGCTAGTAACTGGCTCCAAGGTTAGTCTGTAATATTAGATCTATACACAAATAATATCCTCCAATCATCAACAACAATTTGAAAGATATTTGCCATATAACCTTATTACTTGTCTGTCTGCACTGCTACTTTATACAGGACACAGATGTGATTGTTTGGGACATCATTAACGAGTGTGGCTTGTACAGACTGAAAGGACACAAAGATGTCATCACTCAGGCTTTATTACTCAAGAAGAATCTCCTTGTCACCAGGTAAGGTCATGATGAACATTATTCAGTTTGTTTTATGAGAAAAATTTAAATTGATATAAGAACACCTGTTTATGAAATGGATATAAAAGCATCTGTTTAATTATTTTACAGCTCTAAGGACAGCTTTGTTAAATGGTGGGACTTAGATACGCAGCATTGCTTCAAGACCATGTTTGGACATCGCAGTGAGGTAGGCAGCTAATTATTTAAGACAAAATATTCCTAAGGCACTTAGTGCATGTGAGGGTAATCTGTATAAAGCATATATACAGCCATTCCTAAATTGTGTAGGTAAACTTTGCTCAGAGAAAGTAATTGGATTGCTCCATTCTAATCTTATTAGGTCTTTATTAGGTTTGTGATTAAATCACTTAACCCTCCAAAGGATCTTCTTCAGCAATTCTAGTCATTGCTGAAAGATTGGTTATAATAAATAAAATATTTTTATGTATAAATGTAATTTATCTTGTCAGTCAAACTAGTGTGCCTTCGATGGGGCTATCATGTGTTGATAGAATCATCAGGGCACCTAAATTCAACCAATGCAGGGAATTACAACAACTAATCTGCTTTTATCATTATCATTTGTTTCAAGAATTGGTTGATAAATATAACATTAACAGCTTTTTACTATTATTAAAATTAGACATAAAAATGTTTGTCACCTCCAAAGTATAAATCTAATTTGAGTTTTGTCTTAGGTGTGGGGCATGGTGCTGCTGAATCACCAGAGCCGACTGCTGACAGGTTCAGCTGACAGTGAGCTGCGAGCCTGGGACATCAGCTACTTGCAGGAGGTGAGAGCCCAGGGGCTGGTTAAGTACAATATATGTTTTTTTTGTTTTGTTTTTTACCTTTGTTTCACATCAAGCATTGAATAACCTAAAATCATTACAAATTTTAATTTAATAACATGTCCTGTAAAATTGCCAGGAATATTGCTGCTAGTAAATAATCTAACCTTACATTTTTAGTACTATCCAGGCATATATTGAAAAATGTATTATGAATTTTCAGTTTTTCACGAACTCTTACTTTAGCCCTTGGCATTTCTTTTAATTTGAATAAAATCTAATATAATTAAACTTACATAATAAATAGGTTTGATCTATTGTGTATTATAGGAAAGAGCAGAGGGAGAACCTGAAGTAAAGAAGGGGAAAACACTGGTGAAGGTGGAGGATGAAGAGAGAGACGAAGAATTAGACGAGGACACTGAAGAGGTAATGAAGACTTAAATTTATACTGGGATAGTTGTCTTTATATTAATTATGTTTTAGAATGACTGCTAAATATCTGAAATTATAATTTACTTGTGGTCTAGCAGAGATTGTTGTAATAATTTGCTTTGCTACGGGGCTTGATTCCGTATTTCTATACAAAACTATTATGTGTCTTTTTAGTACATTGTCCATTGCTTTAAACTGTTTCTGAACTTTCTTGCACAGCGTATTTTGAGTTGTAAGAAGGTGGGCTCCATCCTGAGAGAAGCCAGAGACCGTGTTGTGTCCATGACAACAGACAACAGGGCCAGAGTCATCGCCTGCCATGTGAGTGTGAAATAATGCTCCATGCTTTCAGTGAACATGTTGTACAATCAAATCTGTTTAGCACATAACAATGAAGACCTGAATAAATAGTATACCTCTGGATCGAATTAAGATTTCACTCCACAATGTGTAAAACTGAATTTGATGATAACAAAAGGAAATTGATTGTATTCAGAGCCAGGAGTGATGTTGAGTTACATAGTGGAAAAGACGGATGAAGGACCTGTGGAAACCAAATGAAAATCTGTTTAAAATCTTCCACATTTATGTTTGTAAGGGCTCCAGTTTAGTTTCAGTGTTTATTATTACAACAAGTTGGTGTAGACAAAGATGTATCAGAATGTATTTTGTGTGCAAAGCGGAGGTTCTTTATCGTTAAAAAAAAATTCTACGATTCACTTATTAATTTTAAATTTTAAATATACTTGTATACTAAGCCTTGAGATGTCAGATGAAGAGAAGAGGTAGAGTGCTTCACTGGGTCATAAAAAAGTCAAGAGTAGCAGTGCAGGTGCTCTACGAGGATTGAACTTGAAATCTAAACAAGTAGCGTCCCTCCATGTAATAAAGGACTTATATATTCAGTCTGTGTGCCTCGGGTTTGTACCTTGCCCACTTTTACATTTTTTGGTAAGGGCTACATTCTGTTTAGATTATATTTTTATACTTTTTTTCCTTTTATTTGAAGGGCAATGATGCAGTTCTGGAGCTCTTCACTGTGCTTTCACAAGAGGAAATACAGAAGAAAATGTCAAAGAAGTTGAAAAAGGCTAAAAAGAAAGCAGCCAAGTATGTAAAATCTAAATTTTAATTCCTGTTAAATACTTCAGCAATCCTATATTATGCCTAATGTTGTTGTGTGGCGCCCCCTGCTGCAGGGCACAGGAAGATGCAACTGAAGAGGCAGCAGAGCCAGTTGTGGAGCAGTCATTGAAGGATGAAATTATTAGACTCACCAACCTCAAGGCCTCATCCAAGATCAGGTTGGTACCATGTTTTTAGAGTTTTTAGTGTTTTTAGGTTGGTCATATAATTGGGTAAATATGTGTTTAAATAATGAAACAAAATATACAAAAATCAGCGATCATTTGTTCAAAATAAATGGTTATAGATGGGTGGACTGCCTGTCATGTGCTGGTGGTGAGCTGAAGGTGGCACTGCTGCTACAAAACAACACCATTGAGACATACAGCCTGAAGACAACAGACAAAATCCCCACAGCCAATAAGACTGCCCGGCTCACTCTGGGGGGGCACCGCACTGATGTCCGCACACTGGCCTTCAGCTCTGACAACCTGGCCATCCTCTCTGCATCCGGGGACACTGTGAAAGTGTGGAACAGGTAAAACGTATGGGGACAGCTACTTCCGAATCCAAATCCACTTTAGCACATTTTACAACCAAAGCCGTTTATAAAGTGCTGCACAGAGATCATAAAATAAAGACAAAAAAAGGTAAATTGCTAAAATTTGATCAATAAAACTAGTAAAATCGAATAAAAGCAAAATCATAAAATCATAACCATAAAATAGCAGTAAATAAGTAAAATTAATTAAATAAATAAAAGACACAGAGTACCGCACAACTTATGCAGTGTTAAAAGCCAGAGAGTAAAAGTGGGTCTTAAGACGAGACATAAAACACTCCACTGTGGGGTCTTTTCGGACATGGGGAGGCAGAGCGTTCCAGAGCTTAGGGCCGGCCGCAGAGAAGGCCCTGTCCCTCCTGGTTTTAAGTCTTGTCTTAGTTACCACGAGCTGGAGTGGTCCCTCGTACCTCATAGCGCACGTGGGGGTGTAAATTTGGATCTAGGTCAGTTTTGTTGAAATAAGTTAAAATAACTAGTTTTTGTCAGTTTTATAATTTTGTTCACTAATGAAAGAAAAACTAAATTAAAAGTAATCCGAATGAGTAAGACTATGAATAACATTTCAAACATTTTTGAAAAACTATTATTGATTTATTTAGCATGACATTTTGGATAAGTAAAAGCAAAAAATTTTATTTAATTAGATCTTGATTCAAATTAAAAATCATGTGTGCTAAAAGACTAAAACTTAAAATGTCTTGTCTAAAATTATTTAGTTCTCAATAATGTATGTAACTGTCTAATATGAACTATGCTTTTGTCAGGTCGACTCTACAGGTGATTCGGACTATGGCCTGTGAATATGCACTGTGCTCACTGTTTGTGCCTGGAGACAGACAGATTATTCTGGGAACAAAGGTATGCTTTTCCAAAATATATTTACTACTATATTTAATAGATACCTAAATTTTTATTAACTTTTGTTAACTGTTGCATGTTTGTGTTGACAGAGTGGAAAGCTGCAGATCTTTGAATTATCTTCAGGAAGCCTTCTAGAAACTGTAGATGCTCATGAAGGAGCCTTGTGGTCTATCTGTTTAGCCCCTGATCAGGTAAATCTGTTTGTTGTAATTTGCAAAATAATATGAGGAAACTGTAAATATCAATTGTTTTGTCATTTGTAGAGAGGTATTTTAACAGGAGGGGCAGACAAGACGGTAAAGTTTTGGGACTTTGAACTGATGAAGGATGAGGGGACAGCACAGAAGTAAGTGCACATGCTTAAGTACTAATTTCAAACCATTTGTAACAATACTGAAAGATTATTATTATTTCTTTCTTGTATGTGACATTAGCAGTAAAAAGTATAATTGTTTTTGCAGGAGGCTGACATTGAAGCACTCTCGCACTCTGCAGCTGGAGGAGGACGTTTTGTGTGTTAAATTTTCTCCAGATCACAGACTTTTGGCTGTTTCTCTGTTGGACTGCACCGTCAAGATCTTCTACACGGACACTCTCAAGGTGCCCAGAAATACATTTAAATAATGTGGGCAAAATTGTATTAAACCAGTAATTTTATCTTGATAATGATATTCAGGCAATATTATAGCATTGTATTAGGGATGTACTAAAATGTTCCTGTAAATATCTTAGTTGAGGTTCAACTCAAGCACAACATGTGAATCTTGTTTGGGAGGTTAACAGATGTTTCTGTTGCTTTTTTAAGGTCTTTTTCTAAATATGATATACTCCATATTTTAATTTTGCATGGCTTCAAAACAATTCCAATATGATCTCTGATAGATTTCCCACCTCTACCATGTGTGCCTTGAAGCTGACCTGTGGTCTGTTTTGTCTGTTTAGTTCTTCCTCTCTCTTTATGGTCACAAGCTTCCTGTTTTGTGTCTGGACATTTCACATGTGAGTAAAGAGCTATTTAAATCAATACATGAAGATGAAAATCAAACTAATTTGTTATTTACATGTGTTTTAATCTATTTTCTTGTGTTATTTTTGTTTCAGGACAGTACGCTCATTGCCACAGGTTCTGCTGATAGAAATGTCAAAATTTGGGGTCTAGATTTTGGAGACTGTCATCGCTCCATGTTTGCTCATGATGACAGGTAACAGCGTTCACTTGTAGTACTCAGTAACAAAAACATTTTACAATTTATTATTTAATATTCTTTTTGTTTCTACAGTGTAATGTTCCTTCAGTTTGTCCCCAAGACACATCTCTTCTTCACAGCAGGAAAAGATAAGAAAATTAAACAATGGGACGCAGACAAGTTCGAGCACATTCAGACATTAGAGGTGATGACAGTAAATGCATATGTTAGATACCGTGCCATTTTGCTTATTATCTCAAATATAATATGGTTTTTTATTGGTTATAGGGCCACCATAGAGAGGTGTGGTGTCTAACCATCAGCCCAAATGGTGACCACATCGTATCGTCTTCTCATGACAAGTCACTGCGACTCTGGGAGAGGACGAGGGAGCCTATCATCCTGGAGGAGGAGAGAGAGATGGTAAATAATGTTTTTAAAAATCACTTTTGACAACATAATAAGTCTGAGATAGGGCTGGGCGATATGGACCAAAAAATATATCTCGATATATTTTGCTATATCTCGATATACGATATATATCTCGATATCTTTACAGGAAAAAATACAGCCCCCCCAAACTACTGCAAAAACAAAAAAACAAATTTTATCTGATTAATATTCATTTAGTTCTGCACTTAAACACTCTTGACACCCCTTTTTGGACCCTCACCCACAGTTTAAGAACCTCTTCTTTAAGAGGACTTCCACTGACACAAAACTGCTTCAAAGTGAATAAAGTGTGCAGGATTTTTAAACCTCTATTTTCAAATTCCAAACTGGAGTTACATTCTCTTGTTTTAAAGTGGTATTTAGTCTCTGCACATTTACCAAATCAAACGCACAGTGTGACAAACGGATTTATTTGGCATTTGGCACAGGCTGCAGAGAGAAGCCCCGACGCTCCGCGCCTCCGACTCCGCACGCTCGCGCACTCCCGCACACCGGGATGAGTTTATTGGCAACAGCAGCGGCATTAATGAAAAATGACCGCACTCAGTATTCAGACCTTGAGTTCATGACAAGACCGAGTCCAAATGCGCCGAGTCCGAGACAAGACCAAGACAAAAGCCAAAGCTCTCGCTTTGTCCAGCGGCACGCGGGTGTCTGTGAGTGGTGGGGCAGGTGTGGGTCCTGCTGCGGGGCCTCTTTTAAGGGGCGTGGGTGTGTTTTGAAGCGGAGTTTGTTCGTGATATCTGCACACACGCCGGAGCTCGTGTGCTGGGGTCGTGGCGCGATCGGAGGTGTCATGTGGTTGCGCCGCACTGGGAAACGTGCATTTAGAAAGTTTAACTCGTCACGTTGCGTCTGTGCGCAGCTCCTTATTGTGGCTGCAGAAGCACTTTCGCACAGATGCGCCTGTTTGGTTTTCCACGTCAGACGACGAAATATTTGCTCGCAAATGCGAGTGAAATGGGCGCACTGCAGAGCCCTGGTCCTAGTCCTGGTTTAGTCCGTGGCCGAGCCCCGGGCTTTGCGGCCGCGTTTAGTCCTGGTTTAGTTCTAGTCCTGGTTTAGTCCGCGGCCAGGTCCGGGCTCCGCGGAGGAGCTCAGGGGACAAAAGCAGGAGGCGGAGGCAGCGCACAGAGAAGGCGAAACAAGCGGCGAAACCAGAAGTAAACATAAGCATTATAGCGATATATCGATATGTCAGAATTCATATCGAGTTTCAAAAATATCTCGATATATTTTAAATATCGAGATATCGCCCACCCCTAGTCTGAGATATGACTGTATCTAATGTCATTGATGTTTCTTGTGAAGGAGCGAGAGGCAGAGATGGAGGAGAGCATGGGTAAAGAAGATGCTCCTGTGGTAAGATATACTTTTTATAATTGAAATTCGTCCTGCAAATATTTATCAAACATTCTTATACTGCGAGTTGTTTATGGAAAATAAACCTTGTATAGGATGATGTTATTAAGGTGTTGTGCATGTAATAAAAACATAACATGTTTGTGAATGCCAGGTGCCAGGAGAGACACCAGGAGAAGCCGCACCAGCTGGAAAGAAGACTGTAGAGACTGTGAAAGCTGTAAGTATATTTAATACATTTACAAATATTAATATTACATAGTAAAAATATAAGAAATATCCAGATCTCAACTGTGTGTTTTGTGTGCAGGCTGAAAGAATTATGGAGGCCTTAGAACTGTACAGAGAAGAAATGAGAAAGATGGAGGACCACAAGTTTGCCTGTGATCATGCCGGCAAAGAGGTAAAATGTTGAGGTTAAAATACACGCAGCAATGAGTTTGATTTTTTTTATTTATTAATTTTTGTTTGTTGTTGTTTTTTTTTAGCTTCCCCCACCTAATCCCAACATGATCCTGGTGGCATTTGGAAACATTTCAGTGAGTTTAATTTCTCATTTATATGATAAGTATAGACAAAACCATTTACAAAATTTGTAATGTATATTTTACATTCACCTGCAGCCTGCACAGTATGTGTTGGAAGTCATAAAGAAAGTTAGATCGAGGTAACAGGATATGAATTTACTTTTCATTTTTAAGAACCTGTATGCTAATTAATTGCACAGATTTTACATTTTGTTTTTGTATTTGTTGATTTCAGTGAACTGGAGATCTCTCTGCTCGTACTTCCATTCCCATATGTCCCAGATCTACTGAAGCTGTTTAACAGTTACATCCAGCAGGGCCTGGAGGTGGAGCTTGTCTGCCGCTGCCTTTTTTTCCTACTAAAGTTAGTGGGTTTGATTAAAATACACTTCTGATTGATTAAAGCAATTGATTAATGATTTTGTACTTTTCTTGTAGAATCCATTTTGGGCAGATCTCCAGTAACCAGATGTTGCTGTCTGTTATTGACGAGTTACGGACCAATACACTTTCTAAAGTTCAAGAAATAAGAGTAAGCAAGTTGGATTGCTGTTGAATAGAGCACACGTGACCTGATAATTTGTAATTAGTTTATAATGTAATTTTTGAATACTTATGTTTCTCACAATCTCTAAAAGCCTTAATGGAGGTTATATCCATGGATTTCAGAAAGAGGAGAAATTAGGGCCCTTTCTGTAGTGATTAACAATGTAAAACACATTATTCCATTTTTTGAATGGGAAAAATGGCTTTAAAATGCTGCATATAACAGGAAACTGAAATGCCATGAATAGACTTTTGATTAATACTTGGAAAATAAGCTTGTACATAGGCCTGCCATGATAATTACTATATTAACTTATCCTTCAATACATCATTTTTGGGGGTCAATATTTATCTTGGGTACTTTTTCTTTGTGCAAATGAGGAATGTCCTGGACATGTTTTCTGTATTATAATAAGATTTGAGCTGTAGATGGTAGAGTAAATGACTTCTATGACTCATTAGAGGTACAAACTAATGTTTTTAATTATATCTCTTTTTTAAATAATCAATTAGTTTCAATACTGTCATTTAGCATCTATATTTTCTTAATCCTATGGATCATGACGGCCTACTTGTACATGAATTTTCCTGGTTTGGTGACATTTTAATTTTTTAAATTTTATTTTGAACCTTTGATTTGTTAGAGCTTTTTTTTCTCATGCTTTGTTTGTGTGAATCTGTCACAGGACATGATGGGCTTCAACCACGCAGCGCTCCTCTTTCTTCAGAGAGAAATTGAGAGTAAGGAGGACGTGATGTTTTTCGCTGATGCTACCGGTCGACTTGAGGAGAAGAAGAAGAGGAGGAGGAAGAGGGAAAGAGCCATACTGACAATCGCTTGAATCAAAACTGGACTTTTCTACTTTATTCTTTATTCCAGGAGCCTTGGTGGTTTTTGTAAGCTTTGACATCATTGTAACTCATGCTTCATTTCTCAAATAAACTGCGTCAGAGTTTTCACACAGTGCCTCAACTTTTATTTGAACTTCTAAAAACAAATAAATCTCAGCTGCCTTGCTCTCCAAAGCAGCCCCCAGCCTAAAACCTCACCTCTCATAAAATGCATCCACATATTGAGTTAAATATAGTTACATATGCCATAAAAGTCACTACAGGTTCCCCCACTATGATCATTTCATGGGGAGGACACGTGTGATTTAAAACGTCTTTTCTGCTATAGGCCTAAAGGGAGCCGATCCAACTTGAAGCCAGCAAAAGTTAAAAATGTTATGGGGCGGGGGGCTGCCAGGGACCACCTGAGCTCCAGACCACCTGGCAAAACCACCGTTCATGTCAGGGTGATTCGATTGGATTTTATTGCACTCCTTGTAACTTGGTCCTTATTTACAGGATTAGATGTGGTTAAAATAAAACATGTGAGTAGATGTATTTTTTCTTTTTACCATACCACAATCATAGCATTCACTCCTGTATTATAGTGTGTATATGACCATTGATTTAATCTTAAAACCTGTGACATGCGTTCACACTTACTGCCTGTACTTTCCACTCTGTTTCCTGACTGTGGGGTGCTATGCAAGAATGAAGTGAACCCTTTAAAACACCTCAGGCCCTCTGTTCCTGTTTTAATCTCGTGAGCAAAAACAAATTAACTGTATATTTACAAGGCTGTAAAAAATAACAGCCAGCAGCACTTTACAAGACCAGATTCCTTCGCAAGGCTGTAAATATCACACCTACCAAAATTAAAAATTCTTACGGCCAGATCCAGCCCGCACTCAGTACAGACTGTGAATGTTTTCAACAGGCTGCAGTTTACAGGAAAAGAAAGAGCGTAAAATCATTTTTAGACTAGCCGTTATTTAAATATTTAGTTATTTATTATTTTATTATTTCTGTTTTACTTTCATAATTCTCAGTTTTGTCCGGAGAAGATATTTTTATCCAAAGTTTCTTCAATAGAATAATCATTTGTTTACTTTGTTAAACTCAGTTAATAAAATAGTAGTCTAGCTCTGACTTGTGTGTTGCCTGTAGATGGCAGCGTTGTGTTTTCATACTGGCCCTCAGTCTGTCACCATAGAGCAGAGTGTTGTAATATTCTCAGCATTAAAGTGTGCTGCTGCCACCTGCTGCAGTTCAGTTGATAATGGCAGAGGCTGGATGCTGTGGTGGCTCTGCTCCAGAGGACTGGCATACTGAGAGCGGGCAGCAATCTCACACTAATATCCACTCACGGCATCAGCGGCACTGTCAGAGCTCGTGGGCTTAGAGCCAGAGGACACATTTTTCTACAGCTACAGTAGAGCTGCTCTGGTCCTGCTCAAGAAATCTCTCTAATATTCACAGACACAAAAGGGATCCACTGTCACCTAATTACTTAATGTTCATTTGATCATAAATGTATGCTTAATTTGTTTGAGTCAGCATCCTGTTTGGACTTAAATATTTGAAAACTCAAGTATTAAACATGTTTCATAATGTTCTATGCTTGTACAGTATATTGACTTACAGTACTCTGGTCATTTTTGACCCAACACCTCCTCGTCCCTCCTGAAGTCAGGCTGTGGGGATCTTTCCCTGAACAGATGCCGTGCCTCTCACAGTATGTTATTTCACAGCCAGTATTTGCATTAGGTTTTGATGGACAGCAGATAGTGTTGCTGTATGTGGTCAGCACTGCTATAGTCTGTCATCATATGGGCTGCACGACATTAAATACGGTGGGTAGCTCCGCTCTGAGCTGTTGACTTGAGTTGAAGGTGTCTATGGCCCCTGAATGTGATCCGGGCTATAAATGAGTATGACCCATGCTTGAGATAGACATCGCCACAGTGACAAGCTTCTGTTACAGCTGCAGCCTCTCTGCTCCGGACATGAGTGAAGTAATACACAAGCCAACAGGTTACCTACATATATCAATAAATGCACTACAAGGTCTGTATAATCCTGTTCTCATTATAGGGTCAAAGATGAATTATCAATGAATTATGTTTGAGCTGCATGTTGATATTCAAGTCTGAATGATTCACTTCTCACTTTTATTGCCCTTAGGAGTTCAAGATGACTAAAGCTTACTGGAATTAGGTTTAAGACTGTGTGAACAATGACTTTTGAAGTTAAATATGAATTAATATGAATTAATAAATATTAATTAATAAATATGAATAAATAATTAAGGAATTAATGAAATTGAATCAAATTTTTAAATATGTTTTTAAATCTTGCCAATTTGTACTTTATTTAGATCTGTAGTGAGGCAAGTGTCAAAGAAATAAAAAGCAGTTTGACAAGTGTAGCTAATAAAGAGGTGTTCATTTATTTATTAAACTGGCACAAGTCAGACAAATGAGTGAAAAACTTTAAATATGAACTAATATAAGCCTATATCACTGCACTTGTCTGGCATGTTTTCCCAGCATTATTACAGCAAAAACATTCAGGTGGCAAGTCCCATTCTCCTGACTTGACTGTACCAGGAGCTGAAATACGACCTGACAGATCGGTCTAAATGGTTACAGTTTTGTGCCATAGTCCCAGGAGCAGCAGCCTGTAGCAGTCAAACCCGTGACTGATGAGGTGAAGGAGCAGGTGGAGGAGGCCAAAACACAGACTGACTCCTGACCTGAGCAACAGCAGCTAAATTACACCTGTGAGTTTGCTACCCCCGTTCACCTCGTAAATCTGTTTAATTTAGTTACAAAGGGTATTTATTGAAAGTAATGAAGGATTTAATGCTAATTTTTTTTGTGTTTTTAAAGAGCAATATTTTTCAAACAAGCTCCTTCATACTACATCTTCTTATTATAAATATGTTGTATATAGCTGGAATTTTGTAGCTTTAGGTAGTGAAGGTAGCATGCTTGTAGCAAATTTGACTTATTTGCAATTTTTTAAATAAAAGTATATTTTGTTTTTTCAGGTTTAAATTCTGTTAAAGTCGTGGCTACACATGCTGAGGGGGGGTCAACAGCTCACCTATCATCGAGTCAGAAGAAAAGCATGTTTTAATAACTAGAGCCGCTCACATGACAACACCAAGGAAACCATTTTTCCTGCTTTCCCTGCACCAAGGTCAGGTCTCCGTGGGCTGCTGGGAAGCCACACACACACACACACACGCGTGCACACACACACATACACACACACACGCGCACACATACACGCACACACACACACACGCACGCACACACGCACGCACACACACACACACACACACACACATACACACGCACACACACACTCGCACACATACACGCACACACACACACACACACATACATACACGCACACACACACACGCACACACACACACACACACATACACACACACGCACACACACACATACACACGCACACACACACACACACACGCATAAACCTACATTAAAGTCATAATAATACAAAAGTATTAGAAGCCATAGTACAATGAAGCATTGATGACATTGGTGATGTACTTTGTGATTATATAGTTCTATACTTTGAATTACAGGCCTTAAACAGACAAGAAAGTAATTGAGAGTGCTGTTTATGCTGCAGTTTTATAGTCCACTTATGGTCTTTATGTGTTTATTCTCACAGAACAATAATACCACTATGCTCCTGACCAGGAATGTTACTGCTAATTGATCCAATGAAACACACAGCAAAAAATGCAAAATGAAGATGTTTCCTGGACTTGCATTTTTGCTCAAAATGTCCAAAAATTTGTATGTCATTTAAAATGATTGTGAACTTTGCTGTTAACTGCTAATTCATGTAGCATTACAAAACAGAACCACATAAGAACAAATAATGAAATAATAAATTGGTTTGGATTCTTATATTCTATAGGAGCAGAGAGACAGAGAGTAAAATGTTGCGCAGTTAAAAATGAAATAAAATGTTTTAGATTTATTTAATAATAAGTTGGTCATAGTTAGTACCATGATTTATGAGCTGAAAAAGCAACCCACAATCCCCCTGACAGACATGCAATTTCCTGTGTGAGAACAGGCTAACTTCATCCATACTCCGAGCACAGGGCTAAACTGTATTTGTGACGACCAGTGAACCGTGAGGCCTCCGCTCTGCCCTGGCTTCAGATTTTCCAATGAAAAGCTGCTCCTATTGACTTTTACACCTTTTTTGTGGGTATCCATAAACACTAACGGCTGTGTTCACTCATTTATGTAATCCCACAAATGGTCAGGCACGTTGTCAGTATGAAAAAATGACACCATTAGTTTTCATAAATCAGAAATGACAATAAAGGTCTTGTATGAAATCATATGTATGAACTGTTTGTGATTGTGTAGACCCAGTAGCATTTATGCCGCAAAAGGTTAATGTAAGAGCAGTTACTGTTGAAGTGTGTGTTACATACATTATTGTATTCTGTAGGTGTAGTAGAGTTGTCACGATAGGGAAAAAAAGACTTGATACCAAAAAAAAACTGTAAATTTTTAACACAAAACTTAAATAGCAATTTATATCATCTTATGATATAAATTATCTGGTCATTATTGGAAAGGTGCCTTTTTTCCTAATATTGATACCTGTTCAAATCTGTATCTGTATTTTTAGTATCCATTATAAATGATAATTAATTAATCAATAATTCTTAAAACTTTTTTGACAACCCTATGATATAGCAGCTTCTAATCAGAATAAAAATTTGCTTGGGATCCAGAATACACACTTCTTAAATAAAAAGAGACAGTTTAGATTCACCAGGCAAGATAGAAATATAGTCGAACAATTATCACAATACCCTCCCTCTCATTCATGATTCTATCCATATTCTGTTGAGTCTAATCTGCCCAGGCTGTTCATAAAGTCAGTGATTCATCTTTAAGAAACGTCCATGTTGTGTTTGGTCTCTCATTGGATCAAGGTGCCCAATGTGCAGTGAGGAAACAGGGAGTGAATGAGGCTGATGTGAGACATGTGTGTGAAGTGTGGCTGGTGCTAAAGAGCTGGATCTGCAGAAGGTACAACACGTGAGGGTCAAAGGTCGATGAGTGTGGCTGCACTGATTTAGCCTGCGGTATGAAAAAACTGTGGCTAAACACACAAGCAGACATTAGACATTAACACTGTCCTCTGTCAACTCAAAAAGTAAGACCCTCACTAGCTACATTTGTCAGTGCATAAAAAGTGTATTTAATGAATAACTCCTATATTATTATAACTGGATTTTTTCTAAGAGAAATGATCACAAAGTTAATGATTTATTAGATCCATTATTTTTAAGGATTTAATTATTTGAATGAATTTAAAGAAAACCCAGCTCGAAGTTTAATAGTAATTAGTAATAGTAATAGTAATTTCAGTTATAAGTGGTTTATATTAAAAAACACATATGAATATACTGTTGCGGCCATCGGATCTTGAGAATATCCAATCTCGTCTGTACTTGGAAGCTAAGCAGATTTGGGGCTGGTTAGTGCTGGGATGGGAGACTGGGAATACTAAATGCTGCAGTAGGGCTGCAGTGGCTGTTGTTGTATAATATTAATTAAAACTAAAACTAAAAAAATAAAACAGTCACATAATGACAGTTGTCTGTGAACCATGACAAAATGTAAATCTCCCAAATGCAAACCAAAGTTCGATTATATGTATATGATTTAACCTTTGGGAATTAACAAAGCTCTTTTACTGGGGTAATGCTAGGCTATGCTAACTCCAATAAAGATTTTACTGGTGAAAGCTATATGGATGGATGAAAAGTAGCCGCGATAGTCTCTGGAGCATGTTAGCCTTACCTCCAGTCCAGGACCACCCAAGAACACCCACCTGTCAATCATCTCAGGTTGGATATAAACATAGAGAAATGGCATTTTTAGTGTGGTTTGGTACAATATTTATATCATTTTTCACTCACTTAAGCGGGTTCCTACTCATCTCATGCAATCCAAGATATCATTTGCTTGTTATTCTTTTTTTTTTAGCCTACATTTACCATTTTTTTTTTATTTTTGAGGTGAAAGTCTCAGACTTAATACTATTCATTAAAATAGGTAAATGATTAAAATACACATGTAAAATCAACCTGAATGTATGCGGTTTATTTTTGAAATCGACACTAAAATCAGTAGGGCTGTTTTGTCTGATTTCATCCTTCATGGTCTTTTTATACGCAATGCATTCAATTGTGGTGATAAAGAAAAATAACTATATTTATAAGTCAACAGTCAGTATTCTCCTTTTTCTATGGTATTGCTGGATTTCAGATGACATGGCCACATTCTATGAGCCAATAAGGGTTAATACAGATGGGGGCAGCTAAAATTAATATTGTTCAAATGCAGATTTGTAATAAAGTGAATTATAGTCTAGTCACTAATAGAAAAGATCAGGTTTAACATTGTTAATTTAGTTTTTGGATATTTCATGGCAAAGTACAATGTAATCAACAGGAAAAAACTCTCCTGCCCCCATCTGAATATGACTTTCTAGAATCTGAAAACCACCAATGCTCCAGTAGCCAATCATAAGTGTGCAATAAATTTCAGTTGAACAGGAAGTTGGGAGATATTTGGCAGACTCCCCCGAGTGTGTCCTAGTCATTGCTGTGGTGATAAACACTGAGATGCTGGGGTCAGACGGGGTCAACAGCAAAGTGTATCCCTGAGTTTGTCTTTACTCTCGGGGGTGGGACGTCTGTCAGCACTGAGGCCTGAACTGTGGGCTCCCACATAATCCCTCAGTCACTGAGTAGATCTGCTGCCTGTGACGAGGTCCTGTCCAAACACCCAAACAATAATGAATCAATTACAACATAATATGCATACATCTGTCCACCACACTGCTACTGCATCATCAGCATCTGGTGCATCTGCTACAGCTCATGTAATACTGGGCAGAATGTGAGAAATCATTCTTGAATATGAATGTGAATGATTGGCCTGAACCTTTTGTTTCATTGTTGTATGTAAACATTCATGGTCGAGGCTGAAGCGAGCCTGTGACACTGAAGTGGTAACCACCACATATGTGCTACCCTATAATAAACCATTACATCACTGGCAAGCACTTGGCCTAACTTAAATTAAGGTTAAGGTACAGTTTATTGTCCCGTGAAGTTTGTCCTCTACATTTGACCCATCCTTCAATGCTGCTGGTGTAGCTAATCGGGAACTTAAAACTGCACAAAATGATGTTTTATTTAAATGTATTTACTTTCTTCCTTGACGAATAGCAGTGCAAAATCAGTGTCATCACATGGAAATTTTATGTGTTAGCGCCAGGCCTGGATAAAAATTACAATATTATATAAATTATGGCAATTTCAGTAGCAAAAATAACAATTTAACAAGACAATTTTACATTGAAATATTTTTACATACATTTTACATGCATTCCTTTAAAAATTTCAACCAAAAGAAATGTTATTATAATTGCCTTTGAAATCCTCAGTACATGGAGAGGATGAATCAGAATTAAATAGTGCTGCCCTGTCACCTTCACTAATCCAATCAGAGCGGAGCAAATACACCAGCACCATAACACACGCCGCTCATACACCTTCACTAATCTGTGCTCTCATCTCATATCCTCTCTCCACGACTTCAGGGGGGTCCACTGCTCCTCAACAACAAGCTCTATGTTAGCCTCAAATCACTGCTTCCTATTAGGCTTGAATTAAGTTTAACTCTCCTGGCTCCACAGTCTAATATGATCATTGAAGTCGTCTTTTCTTTCCTGAAGTTTGTGGTCTATAGTTCACAAGTTGAACAGGTCTGCACTGCCCCTGGCCATGACCGATGTGAGAGACCACTGATTAACTCAATAAAACTATTACACAGCCACTATTTACACAGAGAGACCACATGTTTTTGTTTTGATTCTCTTTGACAGTTGGAGTCACTGTTCATGTGTGGTACAGGTTTTAGCCTTAGGCCCAAAGATCATAGAGTATTTCAGTATAAGGTCACAACTCATCTTTGTGTCATTAGTATATATTACAAAATAAATTGTACAAAATATTATATGAAAATATTTATATTTCCTTTTGCCTCTCATTGGCCTTGACTGTTCTGTATATATCTTAACAACTATGAGACCACCCAACATTTAGTCTTTTTTTTAAATTATTGAGATAATTTGTGAAGATTGAACATTTGGGTGAGCTTTTTGCTTTCTCAAAGGCGTGGATTGTCTTCATTGTAATGTTATGGCTAAGATAAATAAGTTCAATTCCAGGGAAAGAAAGGGACAAGTAGGTGGCAGATCCCTAAAATGCACATATATCTTATGGAGTTGGACATTCCTCTTATTTTTCATTGTAACTTTCCCCTCATCTCTGCTTGCCTTTTCTTCTTTGTATCACTAGTGCCCCTCACACACAAGATGCAGATTAAATTTATCCAACATCTCCAGAAGGTAGTTCTGGGGTTCCAGTCTAATACAGAACGAACTGTGAAGAGACCATTACATAACATAATGGGAGAATACTTATTGAACCATCCTTCCATTCATAAATGTTACTTTCACTGACTTTGCTGGTACATCTAATTTTCCTTGCATTTTCCATGTACTTTTTTGTCCCCACAAGTTACTGGTTGATCTGCCTTTCAGTTACACCTATCAAAACTCATGGACATAGGATCCTGTTCCAGGCATCTTTGTAAAGTATAGGAACAGCAGGTAGCCTTGGCTGGCTAGGCGAGTGAGGTAGTCTTGTGTGGAAATAAATCACTGGTACAGTGATCTGGTGGTAGCAGGGTGTTAGTTGCATTAGTCCACAGGGGGTCCCAGGCTGAAAGTCAAGACCGACCAGGCGCTGTTTAGATTCAATGTAAAACTACACTTACACAGATTACGCATTCGGCTCATATGAACAACATGTGCTCAAATCGTAAAATATTCTGTCATCCATCATAATCTATCCAGAACTGGCCATAAAGGGTTGTACTGAAAAAGCTCAAATTAAGTTATTTTGTTTATACAAAATTATTTCACAGTTATAAATATTGATCACCAATCTAGCTTTTTCAGTATCAATGCCGATAGCGATA
Source organism: Odontamblyopus lacepedii (assembly GCA_034769755.1). Classification (NCBI taxonomy): domain Eukaryota; kingdom Metazoa; phylum Chordata; class Actinopteri; order Gobiiformes; family Gobiidae; genus Odontamblyopus; species Odontamblyopus lacepedii. Next base: position 18,952,894 of record CM068356.1, read on the forward strand.
CTATGGCTTTAAGTATCTGCCAACATCCAGTATTAACCGATACCAGTATAGGGATGGAAAATGGCTTTTTTTGTCAAACACAGTAAGTTATTATAGTATTGATCTGAACTTAGAACAAAATTGATCCAACTGTGTTATGTAACTATGTATCCTGCAAGTACCTGAACAGCTTTGTATGAATTAAAGTTTAAATAGCATGTGACGTCCTGGGCCTACATCAGTCGGTAAAGAGTCCAACCAGGATATTGGCAGAACTAATATCATGGAACTGGCACACAATATGGCAAATTTTCCTGGATCAGCACCGATATTCGATATCAGTGTCTGTATCTGTACATCCCTTGTCATAAAGCTGAAAACAACATTGAGCTTTTCTTTATATATGTATTCTATAATACTGCTTCTTAATGTCATTTGTCAGAAACCATAAAATCTTTCTAATTAAATATTTAGAGACCTCAAACATCTCCTCTCTTGATTGTTTTGCTTGTTGGCAGTTGGCACAATCATATCCGGTTCATCCACAAGGGACAGACTAGTGTCAGTGGATGCTTAGTGCCTTCTAAACTGGACAGAAATGGTGAAAGGTGAAAGACAAGATGCTGAATCCCACTGAGAGGCTGTAACTCATGTCATGGTTAAAAAGTTGTAAATTATGACGTGGAAGTCTTTTTGGTGTTAAGTGTTTTCATTCCCAAACTGGATGATCTTTGACCTGAGGAGTGTGAAGACAGCTTGATGTGTCCGCACCACAATTTACAGCCAAGATCGGGTTGGTTTCCTGTTGGTTCTGCCCTCTGAACCTCCGGTTACAACTCCAGACTGTAGTTTTAGAGTAAAGTTACTGTATAAAACACATTTAAAAAAAATAATTTATACAGCTTCCATAATAAAAAGTGGCATTTTATGGTTCTTCTTTTATATTTATTTATTGTAAATAATTTAGGTCAATTTATTTTTGTATAGTCCATTGTCACACTAGCAAGGTTAACAAAAATAATGATGAGGCTAACAGGAATTTTTATAAAAATCAACACAATAAAGATACAAATAAAATAATTAGAATTTAAAAAAGAAAGAAAGAAAAAATGCAAACAACCTTCATTAAGAGGTGTTGTAGTTGTAAATCAACTAACTGCTGTGTGGTTCTCTTTAAAGTGTATTTACTTTTTTTTTCTAAAAAAAACACACACACATAACATCACTTTTCCATCTGACAAAATTAAGTGGGGTATTTCTGTTTCCAATTAAGTAGAATGACTCTTATCGCAATGAGCGAAGTATAGGAGATAACATCTTGTGCATTGCTTGATATCCAGCAACCAATTGGGGCAATCCCAAATATAGCACTTATGAAGTAACATATTTTGATTTGACTAATTTTAATAATATGAGGTACCTTGGGGTTCAGCTGAAGACTATAGGATCCTTCTAAAACCTATACTATGTCTACTAAATACTGTACCTTTCTTCTAATGTCTACATTTAAAAGAGCCCATGTCTCACTAATTCACATTTGGGATGTGAATTAGCATAAGAGTGACACTTGGACCTCTGATCTCTTGACGAGCAGGTTTCGCTTGGCTCAGGAGATGTTCATTTTGAATCATTACAAGCTCATGTGTTGCCTGAGCAGCACTTTTCTCCCTGAACCCCACCACCTGCAGTGGAGATTCAGGCTGCACCATAGACTGTATATAGCCCATGGGCTGCACAGACACTTTTTCCATGAGCTGTTACCCACATGGCCAAGTGTAGCAACCAAAGAACCAAATATTCAACATGCTCTTCCTCAAAATAATAATGTAATATATTCTAGTAGCTATAAGACCTCTGCATAGCTACCTCTGACATAACAATCCAGGGAAATTTTAAATGGAGTGATTTACGAGGTTCAGAGCAAGACAATCTCCTAAACAGGAACATAAATGCAAAATACAACTTCAGGTGTGTTTTTGATAAGGGAACATGGTTAAAAGCTCCAAAAAGTAAATTTTGCTTAATATCTGTCCTTTAAAGTACTAAAAGCATATTGAAATACTCCAGATCTTTATGCCTAAGTATGTATTGCGCTCAGAAACAAATATAGGTCACAGAATTTCTTTTCATCTCTTCATAAAAGAGTTAAGCTTTCATTACAGTTTGTCTCAGAATCACCTGCTCACTCCCCTCCTCTTTCACTTCGGTTTTCCACTCACCGTTTAGCTGTCTCCTCATGCCACGGTTGCGGTCTCACGCTGAGAGTCGCGCTCGTAAATTTGCTCTCGTGTGAAACCGAAGATGTCTTCTCTGGACGGATGGCAGATCTTTTTTTTTTTTTATCACTTGAGCCTTTTTAGTGCCACCAGCTCATGTCACCAAACCCAAGCACTGCTATGTGTTTATGTATGTATGTGTATTTGAGCCCCCCAGGGAGTCTGGTGTAAGGTTACCATAGAAACAGCAAGAAATAAAAAGAGCTAAACATTTAAAACGGCAAGAAAACTACACTATGTTTAGGAGCGATATCTAGAGGAGTGGTTTAATACAGGCTAGTACTGACAAGATTAACTTACAGTTGATAGGAAGGTTTTAACTACAGGGTGCAAACAAATAAACACAATTTGGAGATGACATGTCCACTTTGAGGCCACACTGAGAGAGGATGAGGGAGTGGGAGGATGATCTGCGGTCAGACATTTGGGGATTTCTCAAACCTGCCAGCCACGCCAGAGAAAGGTTAGCTGTTGAGCAAGAAACACCCAGGCACGCCGAGTTTCTGCAGGACAGCTGGGGGCTAATCTCCAGTCCACAGCAGTTGTAGTGGTCAGATCACAGCCCGCCATCTGATAGTGGTGTGAAAATAAGACTATTAAGAAACATACAAATTGATTTTGCTGGACGTTGTGGTGCACCATTACAACTTTAATGTGTGATTTTACATATAACCAAATCTATGAAAAGGCATTTCATGGATTAAATATTTCACAGGTTTTAGCAAGTTCCTGCATAATGCTTTGGTGAACAATTGACTTTTAATACAGCACAAGCTTATTTAAGGTGAGATGGAGCTGTAAATAACAGTTGGTGGTTTTCCAGTTGTAGAACACTTTCCTTTATAGATTACATTGTCTTGTGAAATATTAAAAATGTGAATTCAAAAGCGTTGTGATGCCATTTGAAACCCAGCAGTTATTTAAAATGAATAAATAAATACCCCTATTCAATGGAAAACAACAATTCCAAAAAGGAACCATGACTTTTGTGTACACTCATGTGCACTTATGATACATGTTGTTATGCTTCATGATTGGTAAAGTAAATGTGATAAACTAGCCAACTACATAAGTATTGCACATGAATATCATGCATTTTATATCAGAACAGCATAATGTCAATATCTCACAGGGGTTGAGGCATCTTCTTTCCAATGTTCAAACTGAATGTATAGTTCCTTATTTATATTGTCCTGGTCTGGGTGTACTGTATATTCAAACCTATGTCTTCCACAACAAATGGACAGGCTAATTTGAGAGAGAAGAGGAAGTAAAACTAAAAGCAAGCGTATTTATGATGTAAGCTTGTAGGGATTTGAACCTTGCCCTCTGTCATCTCATATGTGACGGTATGTTTGTAAGCCAGTATCAGAATAATGCACAAGAACAAATGGCTGGTCACAGTCTGGAGCATTTGTTGAGGAAGCACCAAATGTTGTAATACCTCTGTAATGAATGCTAGACTGTAGCCTGAGGTAGTATTATTATTTTGGTCTGGCAAATCATCAGAAATAATTAGCACTCATCTCAGACGCCCACTTAGTATCTACTTACACAGGGCCTCTTCTAGCTCTACTGTATGCATCTATGAACAGGTCACAATCACATTTTTACTTGATATGTTGAAGTTGATGATGATAAGTGTTAAAAATAATTCATATTGGTACAGCTTTGGTTAATTTTGAGCCAATGCTTAAAGGTACATTGTGGAACTTTCTGGGGGAGCGTCCGTCATCTGCTTTTCTCCTTGAAGGTGTGATAGCTTTTTCTGGAATGTTTCAAAGTATGGCATTAAACCCTTCTATCATCATGGAAACCAAACCAGGCCAAGTTACAGGTCAGATATGTGGAGAGGCAACCCTGCTCACAATCTGTTTTGAACATTTTCGAGCATTCTGTATATTCTGTAATTGAATAAATGTAAGGTAGTGCTATTTAAGGTCATACTATGGAGCATAAGCAGAGCAATGACATATTTCCATAAAAACAAGAAGATGCCTCCAACTGAAAAGTCACATAGTACTGTGCACCTTTAAGCCTGGAAGTGAATTTTGATTCATTTGAGGCCATCTGGTGGCTTCAGGCGCCTGTGCATAGTTTGCTTATTGCTCATAACAGCCCTATTCATGCAACTAAATGCAAGACAGAGGTCGCTGTATAGGAGGGTTCAACAGCCAGTGACCCCTGCCCCACACCAGGGTATTGTGTCTGTGTACAGGGGCTAATGTGCAGAATGTGCCACTCAAGCTGGAGAGGGAACAAGAAGGTAGAGGTGAGTTTGTGTTATGCAGTGTACTGACAGAGGGACATTAAATAGACACCTAATATCAACTCTGATCTAGGCCACAAATTTAATACTTAACACATCTAATGAGAGAACGCACACCTTGTCATGAATGTACAAAGGATACAGGCTGTAAAATAACACTTCTGGAATATTGGATAAGTATGCAATAGACTCACTGATGGAAAATATGTAAGTGTTGACATGATAACAATTATTTTTAACAAAACTACACCAATTTGTATTAGTTAACACTATAAACTTGTCAAAAATGTTCAAACCTTCAATCAAAATTTTAGTAAAGTGAAGACTGCTTTCTGACTGAATCCAAGCAGTACATACTGCATGTATGCTTAGATAACCAAGAGGTGGAAAAGGCTATTTAATTATGAAATTTTATTTACTTAGAAAATCATAAGACCAATATGCATAAAGATACACAGAGACACATCACACTGGTTGCACCAAAGACTTTATTTTGTAATTGTAAATTTTCTGTGGCAAGTTGGTCTGATATTTCAGAAGTTTAAAGGTACTCCAACTGCCATCATTATAATAATGAGGAAATAATTGGTTTGAACTTTAGCGGTTCATTTTTGATTGCATAAAAGAGACTTGAACCAGTAACTGCAGTCATGCTTGACAGATTTTCTAAAAAGGTCAGAATGCAATGAGCTCTCATCTTCTCATGTCTGCACAAACACACAGAGGAATGCAAGCTGTAGCACTGACCACTCCTCAGATTTAAATTTACCAAACGGGCTGAAGGAGCAGATGAAGCCTGACGCTGTCCAACTTGTCACCATCCCCCTGGCCTTTCTGTGTCTCTGCTTCCACTGCTGTGCTCATTCATCACTGGATCTCCTCACGTCTTCTCCATCAGCTCTGTGTCCAGGCAGATGGCATGTGCAGTGTACGTTTAGCCCAGAAGCTCTGCTTGGGCTTTTTTAGCTTTCAGTAGGAACAGACCAGATGGTTCAAAGTTCAATAATCATTCACAAGCAATAAAAAGTCATGTTTTATTAACTTTTCATGTTGGAGTGCTTTATATTGCCAAAGAAGCATTTCATTTCAATTCTGTGGGAAAAAAAGTATTTTATTTTATTTATTTATTTATTTTTGTCCATTTGACAGAATTTTGCTTTTGCTGTGCCCTTATTTGGACACAGTAATAATAAATTCAAAATAAAGTAGCAAATATAGCAGGAGACTGGTGTCAGTATGGCATAATTATACAAATGTATATAAAATATATATACATGTATGTACTTTTTATATATAAAACTCTGAACCCTGCGCATCAGACTTTTGTGTTACTGTATCCAAGTTCTTGTGCAGTAGTTTATGAGAAATCTATTGTAACAATACTTGTAGCAGCTATAGTAAATATACCAGACTGATGGTGAACAGTGAAGTCCAGATAAACAGGCCCCTCTCTCCCACACACCTGGCAGAATAGCCCACAGTGAAGCGTTAAGGCCTTGGATCAGAGCCTTTTGTGGAGCAGGGACATTAGCACTGGCTCCCATATGTTGCAGGCCCATTGTGGCATTATCACATTGTTATGGAACGCTGAGCCAGTCCAGATCTGGAGAGCTGGAGAGTAAGAAAGATCTTACTTTTCTGGTATTATGCATGTTTAGATTGATGAGGGTTTTTTCATGGTATTTACAGTTGTCATTACATATCTATTGTAATAATTTACTGCTTGTATTTTTGCTTTATAGTTTTTTACTCATACATTTATCTTGTATGTAAATATAATATGTTTATTATGGGAATATTTTGAATCTTCATTGAACATTTTATCCTTTAGATTTAAAAAAATATAGATTTTTATTTTTTAATCTACTTCTACTTCCTCTCTATAAGTTATAAGTTATATTGAATACATTTGGTCACATTAACTTGTTTAGCTTAGATCACAATGTTTTCAATTATCACAACGACATACCTGCATATGTATTCATATTTAATTCATATCCATGGGTTTCAGCAGCCCGTTAAATGTGAAATTAATTTAAAGGGCCCATATTACACTATTTTTGGATATGTTGTCTCTTTGTCACAAACATACCTGGATTTTTGTTTTGTTTCATTTACACATATTCAACACACACATATTGCATTTTCAGGCTGTGTTCTTCTCTCTCTTCTGCCTCCTCTGTTCCACCTTGTGATATCATGTGGTAATACAGGAAGTGCTCCCTACTAGAACATTTTGATCATTTCAGATATGGAAATTCCAATCTCTACTCAACTAAAGGTAAAAGGCAGTTGTTAATTTGAAAACTACCACTACATGGCATCACAAGGTGAAACAGGACATTTTTAGCTTTGGAGATATAGACAGCCCCATAAACCAGGGTTACTCAACATGTGAATGAAACAAAGCATAACTCTGTAGATATTTAACATGACTTAAAGCTCACAACAGTCAATTTTGCGTGATATAGGATTTTTAAAAATTGCTAATGGCTATACAACAACAGTCCTAATCATAATCCATCATTCTGAAACTCGTGGATATTTATTAATCATATTGTAGTGATTGTGCTGCACATAAGCCAACACGCTGGCTGTGCCTCAGAATAGAGTGCGTTGTGTGTGCAGTGCCTGGGGAGGTGTTGAGTGTAGTGTTCAGCATTAGTTTGAAGGTCAGAGCTGGAGGCACACACACGCACAGCGGATGGTAATAGCTCCACTGACAGACATGAACCACCAGCTGAGCACCCGTATGGAGCAGGCCGAACGCCGAAAGGTCCGGACACTTTTAAACATCAGTGAAGTCAAAGCTGCACAGAGAAAGACATCTGTAAACAAGATCCAGAACAGACAGAGGATTATAGCAAATGTGCATGTGTCTGATAAATGAGCTGGTCAGCAGGGACAATAACGCCTGAGCTGTGATTAGCTTTGGGGTGGATTTCACTTTAATACTTCTATTCTTTGTGCACAGGTTCAGCGTGGTGATTTAGCTTGTTGTGCAAACATAAGCGTGTTTATAGCTTGTTAATGCTCATTTTGTACTATAAGACATTAAAGTAAATCGTTATTTTATCAGTGTGAAGTGAATAGCTTCTAAATTCAATGGTTCAGTTGTGTAAGGCCAGGATTCACTGTTATGAATAGGTTTGATTTAAAAATCTGCATCTAATTTAATGCTGATGCCATCATCATATTAACCTCAATTATTATAATAATAATAAGAATAATACATTTGATTTATGTAGGGCTTTTCAGGAAACTCAAAGATGCTTTACAAAACAAATATTTAAGCAGTTAAAAGAGCAATAAACAAATTATTCAGGAAAGTTGCAGAGTTGCTAAGGCAGTGAGTTAAATAGGTCAGTGTTCTGGTACTTGGAATAATTTCCGATTTTAAATGAAGTTTGAATTAAAAAAGATTTCAATATAAAATACACTCTGTAGAACAATTGACTTCCTTAAGAATGTTTTGTATTATTTTAAAGTAAAAATTAATAATGTATGGCTAATACTAAACTGTCTCTAATAAATCTCCATTGAATAAGTTAAGGGTTACTTGGAATGTGAGACAGCGGCGACACTCATATCCTGCATCTGGTCAGTGACAAACCTAATGTTCATTTTAAATGGTCCATATGCAGACAGGAGGGTGTCTCAAAGTATTAGTGCTGAACTAGGATCAGCAGAACATGAGTGCAGTTTGATAATACTGTCATTATAACACGGTTTATGAGCTCGGCCTGACTTGACCACATGTTTCCGCTATATTGGTGCAGATAAGGACACAGTATCATCCTCCTGTTCTGTCCCTAGTGCTGATGCTTGTGTGTGATAGTGGTGTGAGTGTGAATCCGTCAGGTTTCAGCGCCTCTCTGAAGCTGTGGGCGTCTCTTTTCTCTCTAGACCAAGCTCTCCACTCTTCTACTTTGGTTCCTATAACTCTGTCGGCTCGAAGATCATGGTAAACAATCATTTAAGAAGTTTAGCACAGTATTATCTCATTCAGCTATAAATGTTCACAAGTAACTCCAGCCCTAATGGTTTTACATTGGCTAAAACTATAGCTATTTAGGTATAGAAACAGTGGGTACATGCTCATGGCCAGTAAAAAATAATAAATATGTGTGCAGAGTCCTCGCTCTACATGTATAACTTTTAACTTCTTAATCTGGTTGTATCACCTGCTTGTCTCCATGCACATAAAATAATTTAAACTAAACATGCACATAAACTAATTTAAAGTGCCTATGACATACTCATTTTACCAAAACACACTTAAGATCATTATATTAAAGATTACAAAAGATTTAACAATTTTTTCACACTCATTTTTTTAGGTTTCATATTTACTTCCTGGTTGGAAACTATAAAATCATGCTGATCCATAACGTTACCTAGTAACCTTGTCATACACTGGGCCAAAACTCCTCTAATGTGCACAGAAATTATTATTTGGCAGATAAAATTGTAACAAAATGCCTTTAGTTTGTTAAAATAATTTTAATAAATAATAATACATGTAAACTGTGTCAAACTTTTGGACAGAATTCTTGATAGTACAATGTCATCTCTTTCTTCTTGATTGATGTAAAACTATAATTTATATTTACAACAGGTATTTTCCCACCAAATTAAGTCAAAGTTAGAAAATTATAAAAACATGTCATATGCACTATAATGCATGTTGTGGAAAATTCCATAAATAGCAGTAACATTTTCATGGAGCCAAGCAGGTGGCACACCCTCCACCAGAAATGATACATGGTGCACCTTTAACTGTGGTTTGTCAACACCTCACGCGTGTTTGTGTCCAGATGTTTCGTACAAAGGGGTTAAATCTTCGCCCCTGTCCTGCTTCTACTGTTACCCAATCCAGAAGGGGAGCATCCCAGATAAACAGGCCAGGAGCGTCCTGTGGGTCTGTGTTCTGATCCAATGGCAGCTGCAGAAACACCAGGTCACATGGGACCAGACACTGCTCCAAACAGCTGGACAAACAGTGGGCCGGGCTAGACCCTGGACTTACCATGAAGGGTGTATGTGGCTGAGTGGGGAGATCATAAGTGAGTTCTTCACCTCCCACAAAACCCATGTATTTAATATGTAATTTCTACTAATGATATAGGGCTCTGGGTGGGTTTGTTTACTTCTGCTAACTTTTGCTTCCAATAAATATACTTATTTTGTCACCTGAGAAAGATTCTTACCATAGAATCAAGTTAGGTTCTGATGTCAACTGCCTCTGCGCCAGAAGCTCTAAATATAAGCTTCTCTAAGTAGGTCTAATATAGTCCTCTAACTTAGGCTCAATATTGTTGCAAGGATAGAAATGAAGGATCCAGTGTTTGATCTTCCTAAATGTGGAAATGTTTGTGAATGACTGTTGATAATGGTAAATTCCCAAGGCACAGATCTGCAGCTCAAACCAAATAGTTTCTATTTTTACATGTGTGGGATGTGTGGGGGGTGTCAGCGATTGTTTGGTGGAGAATGCATGTTGGGCACATTTGCTGGTTTGTCCTGTGTGTTTCAGGCCTGGATCATTAACGTGTAACAACATTGTTCACAGCTTATCAGAACATTTAGGTCTCACCATGAGATGTCTGCGCCTGGACGTTCTGACAGAGACTGATGGAGTTAAATACCATGGATGTGGAGGGATGGGCAGGCCCTGTCCCAAATATCTGACTATATTTAGGGGGACACCGTGTACAGGGGACAAAGGCTGGGCTGGATGGACAGAAGGTTTGTATGTGAAAGCACTAAGCTTTCATTCAGGGTTCAATCTCTGCCTGGCAGAAAGAACAAAGTTAAAATCTGATAAGGATCACAGCCTAAGCCAAAAGGTTTTCCTCTTCAGAGGCTCAGTATGGTGAAATTACTTTCTCTGAATAGACTGTAAACTTAGACTAACAAGAAACTGTGTTCTTGAAAAGTGCTTGTAATGTATTAGCACATTAATGCAATATTAAGTTTAGTTTAAGTTTTAGTTTGTAATATACAACAGTCAGTTCGACTGTTATGTATAATTAGGTAATGCTATTATTACTTAATTGTTTCTGGGAAACAGGTTTTAAAAAGACAATGGTCTATGGTGTCACACTGATATTAGGCCTTTATGTTTACATTTTAAGTTTGACCACTAAGAGGCGCCAAAGACGCCAAAGATTTTCCTCACATTTTTCAAGGGCTTGGATAGAACAACAATGACATGCAAACACACCAGAAAACACATTTCTAATGTATCCAGGTAGGCCCTATAGAAGCTATAAGTTTACTGAAAGTTTGGTGAAATTAGCTTCACTAACTGTACTACAATAACACAATTTGAAATCAACCTATTTGCATTATACATGCCAGGACACAGCACAAACCCTATTTATCATTAGTTCTTGCTGTTCTCAGTAGATCTGAGCCAATGTTAGTCAATTTAACACTATTTTCAAGAAAAGTGATGCTATTACTGTTTAATACATCACATACGGAGCAATAGTAATGCGAATGCAAAAAGTAGAAGAAACGAAGTACACCAAAGTTTGAATGGAAAATGATTTGGTCTTGACTCTAGTAGCATTTACATTTCCCGGCAAGACTTTAGAGCCCTTTTGGGACACCTCGCCTTATATTTTTTCATCTGAAACTGAAGCTCCTCACTGAATGACCTAAACACACCACAACAAAAGCTACAAAAAGTTTAGGTTACCAAAGCAGGAACATAATGTAGGATTCCATTGAGGGCAATGGTGATTGCCTGCTGTTTAAGAGCTAAGGTAACAGAGATGTGAAAGACGATGCACAGACATATGAAAGGAGCTCTCGGAAAGATACAAGATTATGTTGCAATTTTTTTTCTGATTAACAGTACATGATTACAGTGTTTACACAACTGATAAAACTGTTGTTATAGTCACACATCATATATTCATTATAAAATCTTATTGGCCATACCAGCCTGTCAAAGCCTCATCTCGTCAGATCTCAGAAGCTAAGCCGGGTCTGGTTAGTACTTGGATTGGAAACCACTGGGAATTCTAGGTGCCTAGTATGAAAGTGCAGTGTGTGTGAGTGATGGTGGTGGTCTGAGTGGCTGATGGTGCAGATTAGCAGCCTCTCTTCCGTCAGTCTGCCCCAGGACAGCTGTGGCTACAATAGTAGTTTACCATCACTGGGTGTGGAGTGAATGAGCATTGAACTGTAAAGCACTTTGGGTATCTTGAAAGCCGCTATATAAATGCAATAATTAATTACTTAATTAATTATTAAGTCATAACAACTTTGTATAACTGTCAAAGATAATCAGTGATTCTGATCTGGGGGAACAAGCTATCCAAAGATGTTTAATTATTATTATATGTTCATGAGAGAGAGAATATATAATTCAACATCTTTGGTTAGCTTGTTCCCCCAGACCAGAGAATCACTAATACTGTCATTGATTTTACTCATCTACAATACACTATATTTGCCTACACTAAACAACAATAAAACATTCTATATTTTGCCTGTTTTTATTGCACAACCAAAACATACAAATATAAAATTTATTACATGTATGATTATTTAGCACAGGCAAACAGTGCTCTTTCCATGTTGTAACAATAAATATCTGACTCAGTGTTATTTAATGTGGGAAAATCTCTTATATGTATACGGCCGCTGGTCTCTGCCGCTGCCTGCTGTGTAAGTCATGAGGAGGCTGGACTCTGCTCTGATGCCTGCTCCCTGTGGAACTGTCCCATGCTCAAACCGCCCCTTTATTTAGTGCACACGGACACAACAAGGCCACGCTAAACCTAATGTCTTTGCCAAATGGAGTCTTTTTGGTTATTATTTTGAACAACAAATGCATACCTTGTGGAAACATTTACAAATAAGTAACAATAAATAAGCAAACATTACAATAGTAGTTCTGTGCATGGCTAATAAAGTAGGAACAGGAATGTACCATGTTTGACCCAGACTACATTGAGAAAGTCGGCCATAAAGGGACGTCTAAGGCCCCTCACTCATGACCAGTGTGTAATTCACATTGAAAAGTTTTTTCCTGCTTTATTTCCAGTCTGGCAGCCCTTTCCCCTCACATAATTTAGAGTGTGTTCCTGAGAGGCAGAGGGTACTGTGAGTGAATCAGACTGCACTACAGCCATCAGGCTTCTCACTGTGTCTGAATATCACCTCCACAAGTGCCTGCCCCTCACGGAAACACTGTTAACGGGAAGCTCAATAAAAGTCACTTCCACCTGGCTCAGAAAGAATGGAAAAAATATATACAAGAAAAAACTTCTGAATGAGTATACTGGTCCTTCAACACTTACCCAGACTTCACACCTGAATGCTGTTAAAATATATAGATGTATTAATCTAATTCATAACCTATATGTGCATTTTCTTCTCCAAAAACAACTTTTGAAAAAACTATACAATATAAAATCACCTCCAGTCCAAGGAAAATGTATGCTGTACTAAACATCATCTGACAGTAAAAGCCTATTTTTATTGTCTTAATATGTCAAAAGCAGAAAAGTAATCCAGACTCATTTCTCAAGAGTTTATAATGCCTATTAATACTGCTAACAAAACAGGACGCTAACTGTGCAACAGTGTTACTTTCAGGTACCTTTGGCTTTATAATTAGATGTGGACAGGGCATGGTAGACTCACTTTTGACCCATTGAGCTGCTTTTACAATATAACAGATTTTACTTTACTGGGCTACATATAAAAAATTTAGTACAAATAACAAAACACTAGATATACTGATCATTAACATATTATCTACTAACTTCCGACATGTGAGTGCAAACTTTGCCCATGGCCACTTAAACCACCAAGATCACTAATACATCATCTCCATAAAAAGGGAACTGCCTTACCCAAGGGCTCCACAACATTATGCACTGGGATTGAACAGGCAATCATCCAGTTATGTCTTGATCACTTGATAATTAGAGCAAGATGATGTTTTGATCAGTTTTAATGTCTTTCCGGGTAGGTTCCATACAAATCCTCTGTAGCGCCACCTGCCCGCCTACTGTAAACATTATGAGATTCCGGTGTACTTATTCACCTGCTGCAGGAAGTGTGTGGTCTATGTGACCTTTGAACCCTGAGGTTAAGGGCGGCGCTGTAAACTCTGTGACATCAGAGAGGCCATGTTTGGGGCTGACCCTGCTTTTATTTTGAAGGACAGCCTGACCTGGACAAGTGCAGCTTAAAGACACATTATGAGTTATGCTTTTACAAGCATTCTTTAAACAACTATCTAAACAACTCAGCTGAACCTCCTGAAATAATTTGAAATACACTGAATTGTAGTGCTTTAAACACTTTGGGTGAGGAATTTGGTGTATGTTTTTTATAGGACATTCTACTACTGCTAAAGCAAGTTTAAATGAAAAGTCATACGTTTTGACCTTCCATATTACTGAACCATTTGTTTTTTATTAATTATAAATGCAAATACTAAATGCTGCTAAATGTCAGTAGGTTGGGTGCATCACAGTAAAAGTGAATCAATACAAAATAGTCTAGTAAACACATTAACACAATAAACAAATCAATTATACAAGCACATATACTCATGAGCACTTAAAACATATTCACATTCACGTTTTAGTTATTTATTTATTTACTTATTTTACTACCATTATATTATATATATATTTTATTTTAGTATGTTCAGCCAGTAGATGTGGCAGGGGTGGGTGGGAGTGGTGTTGACAGATGTTTCCCGTATAATATTGTCATCACTGTGTTATCTGATATAAACTTTGTTTGTCTGGTAATGTTAAACATGTTCAATAAACAAAACTGAAAAAAAGTTTCAGCTACCTCTTTTAAGCAACATTTTGAGGACTTTCCCATTCAAACCATAACATAAATATAAATACCTAGCTCTTTATGAGGTCGAAGTGTTTTACAGAGAAACCACAACAAACAAACACAGACACGTTCATCCCTTCTGCCTCATACTCCTCTGTGCTACACCAGGGACTGAATCACACGGCTCAGTGGACATGATGGTCTGTGCACAGGGACGAGGCTCTGATAATGCTGGAACACTGTCACCATGGTAAAAAGCTAATGGCTTTAACATATGAAATCTGGCTTTGAGTTTTACGGTGTTGGCTTGCCGGAATGGATTCCTGAAATAGATATTGCAGAACACAGATGTTGGCTACTATGTCAAAGGCAGTCATTAGGGGTATTTTTAATTTACATATTGAATGAGGGTCTTTTGTAGAAGACTTTTTATGCTTTTTCTTGGGTATTTTATCAAACTGTTTCATACACAGATCAATATTTTGCTTTTTGTAAATGGCAATATTTATCTAAAACAACTCAATAGACCTTGTAGAAACCAATCCATTGTCTTCCTGCTCAAAACTACAGAACTGCTTTTCTTCATACTGACATTTCACTACAGCAGGCAGCACCAGCACCTTATTTATGTGTTTTTATTGTTGAAAAATGGATACATACAGTTTGAACCCTACATGTATGATCAGAGTCTGATAAAAAAAAAAATCAGTACAGAGATGTGGGCGGGGAAAAGTGGTAGATGAAAATGGGATTCAACATTTACCTTAATTACATTCATTGTATGTATGTGTATGAGTGTGTATGAGTGTGTGTGTGTGTGTGTCTGTGTGTGTTTGGTTCCTTGATGTTGTATTAGTATCATCTAAGAAAGTATTAATATCTTATAAACTACTTATTTCGTTGTCCATGAGTTTCATCTGTGCAAAGTGTTTTTCCTAGTGATGCCATTGTGACCTCACAGACCATAAACCTACAAATGTATGTTTATGTTTATTTATAGCAGGTGGAGAATACCCTTACATCAACAAGAAGCTCAGTTGTGTTTCCCTTTCCTACTATAAAGTGTTACTCAGCAAAGCTCTGAACACTTAACAATGTGACAGCGGCCTCCACAGCATCGCACTCAGCTGTTTAATACAACTGTCATCCTCACACGGTGCCACCTCCGCCACTGCTCCACATTGTCCCCATGTCTCTGGTATGACACGTTTCAGCTGCTCTAACCTGCTCCCACGTCTCATAGTGCAAAGTGCAGCAAGTGCAAGGGGGAACCTGGGATTTTTAATATATGTTTCTACATCAAAATCACACCGGGAGCTGTGTTTTGTTTCATTCACTCATGTTTAACACACAAAATGTACATATTTAGGCTTTCTTTTCTCTAACAGAAAACACTCTGTTCCAACTTGTGATCATCATGTGGTAATATAGGAAGTGCTCCACTGTGTTTTTAAACTCCATATGCCTCCACTAGAATCATTTGGATCATTTCAGCCCTGGAAATGCCAATGTCTACCACACTCAAGGTAAAAGATAGCTGATAACTTGAAAACTAGGTGGAATAGAGCATTTTGAGCTTTGGAGATGTAGACAGACGAATAATTCAAGGTTACTCAAACATGTGTGCACCAGTGTGTTTTTGAAGAGGTAACAACATTATATATTATATATGGCTTGAGGCTCTGAAGAATAATTTTAACATAATATAGTACCTTTAAAGTTAAAAAGTGCTGCTCTCTCTATCTCTATGTCAAAAACAAGTATATAAACAAGTATTTATCTTTAATTGCAGTGACTACTGGCATCCCAATATGTCAATGTAAAAACTGTGTTTTGCCTTTTTTGGAAACCATCTACTTTTGAAGAGATATTAGAACCAACCACTCACCTGTAGTGCCAGTTAATTTAGAATAATTTTTGCCTGTCTATAAATGTATACTTGATTCAGAGCAGCAGCGACAACTGTTTTGTTTGAGAATAAATATGAAATGTCATGCTTGAGACTGGACACTTGCTTGTGGCCATTACTTAAGCAGGTGTTGTACAATAGTCACTGTGTAGATGGGGCAGCTGCAGAAGGCTTTGTGCCTCTAAAACCAGACTCACAGCTGCAGAGTTTAGTACCACAAGAGTCCAACCTGAACACACATGTGACATGTAACTGCTGAGCCTGGGCCTGATGTGAGAGACAAACCCATGATTGTTGGGCAAATAGGCTCCTGGAACACTTTTGGATGATGATTATGGGGAAATGAGTAAACAGGCAAATCCTTAAACTTGATCCTGAACAAAGCTATAGCTCAAGACTCAAGATATAGAGATGTGCTAAATTCAGACGAAAAATCTTTGAACAGGGACAATAAAGTTTAAAACTGCTCTTCACCTAAAGGCCATGTTTACTCTTAAAGATGCAAAGAAGATATACAAAGATGGTTGCAAGCATATGTAAAAAGTAAAAAGTATACCCTCTTACTGCAGAAATTAATGTGATTTCTTTTTAGATGTGACATTAGCTACAATTATAGTCAGGCTTATGTAGGTACTGAGTGGTATATAAAGTTATGCATATAGTCTGACAAGGCCATATTTTAAGCTATATTACAGTCTGTCACCAACACAGCTATAAAAAGGTGATTAATATTAACTACATATTGAATAACAAAATGTTGACTGCTCTGTTTCTCAATATGTATATAGCAGCATTGAGCATTGGCCGTATCTACATTTAGAACCAGACCCTAAACTCCTGTAGCTCCAGTGGGTCCAGGATCGACACCTTTGCAGGGTTTAATTTTGTGTGGCGTTGGGCGTTAGAAAAACACATGATGTAGCCAGTTGTTTGGAGGGCACATGGAGCAGCCATCTTAAAGGGCTGCTTTTATGAGCTGTGGCTGGATTGGTTCCTGAGGTCCACAGAGCAAGGAGCTAAATCACTCTGTACAGCTGTTCTTGGGGCTAGTGGCAGGTGTAGGGCTAATCGAGCCACACTCACACATTACTGTACAAGTAACAACACATTAGCTGCGCAAAACACACTGGTCACCTCTCCACAGATCTGACCTGTAACTTGGCCTTGTGGCATCGCCTGCTTGTCTCTGTGGAAATAGATTGGTTAAATATATAATCTACATACCTTCACAAGATCATAAATCTGATCATTTTAGTGCTTAATTGTGTCTAACTTTTAGCATCATCTTAAAGTTACACTGAGCAACTTTTCTGGTGGAGGGTCCTCTACTTGCTTGTCTCCATGGAGATGTTATTGCTTTGCCTGGAATGTTCCATGGTATGGCATTAAACATATTCATCTAGCGTTTTTGAATTATGGGTGTTTCAAAAATACACAGATCTTAATTAAATGTAGCCTAGTGCTGTAACGTGCCCCTTGTGACAGATTAGAGATGGGATAGAGATAAGCAGGTGGCAAACCCTCCACTGGAAATGTTACGCAGTGCACCTTTAATGAGAGACAGAGAGATAGACAGAGAGAGAGAGACAGAGAGAAAGACAGGGAGACAGAGACAGAGAGACAGAGACAGAGACAGAGAGAGAGAGAGAGAGAGAGAGACAAAGACAGAGACAGAGAGGCAGAGAGACAGAGACAGAGAGACAGAGAGAGAGACAGACACAGAGAGACAGAGAGAGAGACAGAGACAGAGAGACAGAGACAGACAGAGAGACAGAGAACGAGAGGGCGAGACAGAGACGGAGAGACAGAGAGACAGAGAGACAGAGTGAAAGAGAGAGAGAGACAGAGAAAGAGAGGGAGAGGGAGAGATAGAGAGATAGAGACGAAGTGACAGAGAGAGAGAGAGAGACAGAGAAAGAGAGGGAGAGACTGAGAGACAGAGACGGAGAGACAGAGACGGAGAGACAGAGAGAGAGACAGAGACAGAGAAAGAGAGGGAGAGACAGAGAGACAGAGACGAAGAGACAGAGACAGACAGAGAGACAGAGAAAGAGAGGGAGAGACAGAGACAGAGAGACATAGAAAAAGAGGGAGAGACAGAGACGGAGAGACAGAGACAGAGAAACAGAGATGGAGAGACAGAGAGATAGAGAAAAAGAGAGAGACAGAGACAGAGAGAAAGAGAGAGGGAGAGAGACAGGGACAGAGAAAGAGAGGGAGAGACAGAGACGGAGACAAAGAGACAGAGACAGAGAGAAAGAGAGAGTGAGAGAGACAGGGACAGAGAAAGAGAGGGAGAGACAGAGACGGAGACAGAGAAAGAAAGAGAGGGAGAGACAGAGACGGATACAGAGAGAGAAAGAGACAGAGAGACAGAGACGGAGAGACAGAGAGACAGAGAGACAGAGAGAAATAGAGAGAGAGAGAGACAGAGAGAGAGAGAGAGACAGAGAGAGAGACACACAGAGAGAGACAAACAGAGAGAGATACTATTGATCCTCAGGTAAATTCAAGCTACAGTGCTAATTTATTTTCAAATTCTCCACTGATGCGAGAAAGAAATCCACCACAAATCCAAGTATTCAATGAAAAGTGAAAACCAATGACATAACCAAGCTATTCCTATTAGTATAAACAAAAACAAAACTGATGGAGAAATCCATTGTATTGTGAAGATGAATTTGAGTCCAAATGGTAGAGCAAAGAAGACAGATTTACATTGTGCAAATATTCTGGCTAATGGTCCGGGACACCTGCACTTTCCCTTATGTGCATTAACACATTTTTCTGTTGTTGCACAGACGTGGAGAGAGCCTGATTTACTGAGTGATAGAGACACACATTATTCACCAGCAGCAATGTTCTGTGTCAGTACCACACGATGTGAGGGGCAGGGTACAAGAAGTTCATGTATGTTTCAGAAGTGAAGTACAAATAAACAGAAAGTTTGGTACAGAACACAGTACACCTAAGTTCCAATACCCAGAGTATACACAAGCTGACACAGGGGAGACATGGATCACAGTTATGGCCCAGACCAGTCCACATCATGAAGACTTATGTTCCATGTGTTTCTGTCGCCTCACTGTCCTCAACTAGAGCTGCTGCTGTTGCTGCTCAAAACAAGGATGAAGCAGATAAAACTATGTCATTTGAGATTTGTGCTTTGGTTTACACTCTTCAAAGAGAAAACCATGGTATAGACTGTGCCATACAAGTAAAAAAGTCTGAGTAGTTTTGAATATTGAGGAAGTGAGTATACATATTCAGACTACACAGACTGTAGCAGGTCTGATTGAGCACAGCTTGCAGAATGCAGCTGGCCTGTGTGTTGGACATCCACATCTGGAGAAACTCAAAACCAAAGGATTTAGAGCAGGTGACAGACATAATATTCATTAATGGTAGAAATCAGAGACAACACAAAAGTGTGAAAATGAAAAGACACGGGGAGATTGAAGAACATATAGATTACTGTAATCTAAATTATAGAGTTGAAGTTAATTTATCTGCCTAAATTACCTACCTAGATTTTGCACAGTATCTTTGTTTATACAAACAGAAATGATCAAGCAGACTTTACTTTACTTAGTGAAGAATGTGCACATGGACTTTCTTTGTTCTTGTGTAGAACCTTTTGCTGTTTGGTGTTAACAGAGCAGCTATGATCTGAACTCTAGTTCTTTGACATTATTCCAAGTGGTTGCTTCAACATTCATATTTGTCTCAACCACCCATCTGCTTACACTGTCTCAGAAATGTGTGTCTAAGTATACATTTATGTACAGTCGTATGTCTACATTTTTGTCATATGACAACCAACTGGACATATCTGCCTGGGCTCCTAACAGCTGGTGGTCGCAGTTGTCCGTTCTCCACACATGAAAGTGCATAAGTCACAGTGTGACATGAAAGAGCAGGGCTGCTTCAGGCACCGGCTCTTAAATCAGAGCTGCACTGCGCATGACTTCAGGAGAGCCGCGTGTGGGAAACAGCCCTCCAAAATGCATGCTCTTATTCAGTACATTCACCTATAGGAGCTCTATTTCAGTGGAGACTAGTTTGTTTTTTGTACTATGAACTTAGTGTTTTATGATATCTAATTACTAAAATCTCATTTATTTTACAAGCTCACTTTGAATAACAGAGTTTAACAATTGCTGCTGTTCTTGGTAAGATGCCCAGCACAACTTGTTCTGCACAACTTACTTGAGAGTAAATGTATCTTATAATTGCAGAAAACACGTAATGCACCAAGAACATAAACAGAACATTTTTTTCCCCATACACAAAGTCCTTGTTTCTATATAAGGTCTGTGATATCACATTTAGCTCTTATTGTTCCTCCTGCCTTGACCTTGTTCTATTAAGGCTGCTCTGTGTTCAGGCGGTTGTGATCTCAATAGCTGACCTAAACCACAGAGACACACCCACAACCTTAAGAAAGTCACTGGCCACGTCTTTACCATAACACTCCTCTATTACAAGTGTTATTCCTCCAGTATTTCCCAGCATTTTGTGGTACATAAAGTAGCCCTGTTTGGACTTCTCAGTAATGGCACCTTGCATACGTGACGTTTAATTTCCTAAACACAACAATCAGACTGAAGGAGGTTTAAGTCTGCTCACTTTACATGATGATATAGTATATGATGTGAACCAGGTCAACTGCCTTAATGGCACAGCAGCCACCAGCAGACGGAAATGGTCAGGAAAGGGTAGAAACAGCCAAGCTTTTAATGACCAAAAGTCATAGAGGTGGTTATGGAGAAACAGTACTGCAAACACATAATTCATCATCATTGATCCATATTGCACAATTTTCTGATTTATGTTATAATGTTGTTTCTTATCAACATACCTGCATTTGTGTTTTGTTTCATTCACACATGTTTAACAACACAAACACTCATATTTATTCTATATATCTTCTTATCTGACTTAATGCTCACAAGAGTCACTTTTGTGTACTATAGGATCTTTAATGTTGAATATTAGTAAATAGATACAGTAGAGGAATAGTAGCTGTTAGTTGACATGTCCCTATAAAGGAGATTTTATACTCATTGGAGCATTCTGATTATGTTAAAGGAGCATTATGTAACTTTTTGGTTGGAGGTCCATCACCTGCTTGTTTTTATGGCTACATTATGACATTAAACAGTTCTGCCTTACATTTATTCAATACAGACATTCTGACAAAGCATAGCAGGGTTTCCTCTCCACAGAGCTGACCTGTAATTTGGTCTTGTTTGGTCTCCATGAAGATAAGAATGTTTCATACCATACTGTGAAACATTACAGACAAAGCAATGACATCTCCATGGAGAAAAGCACTTGACGGACCCTCCACCCGAAAAGTTACGCAATGTAGCTTTGACAAAATAGCAATGCATTAGATACATTTGCAGCTAACAAAAAGAACATGTCTTATTAATAACTAATGATAACAAGATTAAAAACAAAACAAAACTATTGTGTTTGAATATTGTGTATGTGTAGAAAAAGACTTTAGTTTGAACATCATATCTCTTTTCCTCTTGATTTAAAATACATCCACACTCTGCTGCTGTTGGTGCACTAAATAAGAAATCCTAACGATGCAGGTCCTGTTGGTCTTGACCTGGCTGTAAAATTCTGACACAGTGTTGTATTTCTTTCCACAAACGAAATTCCCACCTCGTTTTTCTTTTTTTTTGTGTTATGTTTCCGCCTCTGCTCCTCACCAGCCCAGACCCTCCAAAACCATTCCCTGACCGTTAATCACACGAGCCAGTTAAGTGCCTAGGGTGGAGGAGGGCACACAGGTGAAGCCCCCAACACAAGATACCACTGTAAATGCACTCAGTACTTCTAATGTCTAATGTCACTGATGTGACATCAAACTTACTCTGTGAAATGAAATAAATATTTTTGTTTTGTCACATAAGCTGAGCATAGATTTTCACCCACCTCTCACAAAACCGATCTGGTAGCACTTTTATAATGGAACAGGTCATGTTTCGTTCTTTCATCTGTTTTGGTAACTCATGTCATGTGCTGAATGTCAGATTAAAAATAAGAATGTATGAAGTCCATTTCCACTGTCATAACAATGCTTTGAGAAATAGGTGGTAATATCCTGCAGCATTATTCTCATCTTATTCATCTTATGTGTCTAAAGAAAAGACATTGGATCGGGCTGGCCTTTTATAATGACACTAAATGAGCCACAAAAAGGAATCTCCTCACCGCAGTATGTTCAAAATGGTGAGTTATTTCTCACTAATTTTTGCTAAATGTAAACACTGTAAACTGTACCACTGTACAACGTAAATAATTTCAAGCAACAATTAACTATTTTAACTAACATTTCTATCTTGTGGCCCACGCAGAAATTAACAACATTTAGATTAAGTTCTGTGTTAAGTTTCCATCTTATATTTGATTCAGTTCAGTGGCCCAAATGCTGAAATCCAGAATAATATCTCTCTGTATTTTTTATATAGACTGACATCAGTCTGGTTCCCATGATCTCTGTTTCGTCTCAAGCCCAGTAAAATGTGATCGTGCAACCAGATTTGTTTTCTATTGACTCATGTGAATCAAAGGAGCTCATTGGTCACCTATCATTTACAAATAAAATCAAATTTATCTCACCTCATATTAACAGAGATTAGTGCTTCGTTCATTGACTTGTCACAATGGCATATTTGGATCTTCCCATCATATAATTAACCCAATCTACACTTTAGTCTTTGGACTTACCTCACCTTAATAAAGAAGACTAAAGTGAGGATATGAAAGAGAAAAAAAATTACAAAGACTGTTTTACCTGGATCTATTTTTGATGAGTTGCACATTGATAAAATAATCTTAAATCAAACTATTTAATTGTTTTAAGAAAATATAACAATACTCTACTTTGAAAATGCAAATAAACATTAGTAGAGACATAGTGGATGCTGTCTTTCCTGTCAAAATGTCTAGTAATCCCTGTAAGACTAGTAAAAGAAACTGACTCATTTTGACATGTTGGAGCCAACAGGTCACTGTGGATGGTGGACTAGATAAAGGCCAACACTGAGCACTGCCTTGAATATGAGGAATAAAGGAGCAGTAATAGGGGACATGTAATATATATTTTAAAGAGATCCAACAGAGGAACAATACCATTGTGCTCACAGGAGCAGAGGCTTCTGGTTACAGATGCTGCCCTTAGGACAGGGTCCTACCTTTTCTCCTTAATACAATAATAGTGCTCACAAATAAGCAAGATGCCCTGACCTTGTTTTTGTCCAATCCCTGAGGACCCACACACCTATAAAGACCCCTTTACACAATCCCCATCTGAGCGCATTGAGGACTGGCAGTCAAGATACAGACTTTTTGCAGAGTTTTCATCGCTCAAAGCCAAAATGAATCTCTTTTTTTTACTTTTGCTTTGGCCTGCCTTAATGAGCAATGCTCTTACCTTAACCCAATGTGGAAACGAAGCCAGGAGACCAAAGATGGATGACATTGCAGTGGAGTGTGGAACTGCGTCCATAAATCTGGCCATTCAGATGTGTCCAGTTCTCTACACCGGTTACAATGAGTCTCAGCTGGTGATGAACAAGATAGTAAGCGCACCCTGCGGGGCCACACTGGACGACAGTGTCTTCCCTCCTGTGGCCCGCTTCAGCTTCCCCCTCAACTCCACCAATGCCTGTGGAAGTCACTTCAGGTACATCAGCGCCCCCGGGACTGGTCCGATCTTTGGTTCCTTCTCCAACATCCAGACTGTCAACATCAGTGGAATCATCCGAGGAGTGGACCCTACCACAGGCAGCATTACATACAATGCAGAGCTGAAGTACTACTACTCTTGTGCCTACCCCTTAGAGTATCTGGTCAACAACACTCAGATCGATGTGTCAGGGTCCTCTGTTTCTGTCACTGACAGAAATGGCACCTTCTTGAGCACCTTGAGCTTAAATCTGTACAGTGACTCCGCTTATTCCATGCCCTATGTGATCCCAAATATAGGCATTGAGCTGCGGAAACTCATCTACGTTGAAGTTAAGGCTATAAATTTGACCGAACAGTACCATGTCCTGCTTGACCGCTGCTATGCCTCCATCTCACCGCTGCCAGGAGACTCCAGCTTTTTCAACTTGTTTGTGCCCTGCTCCAAAGACCAATTCACCACAATGGTTACCAATGGCGAGAGTCAGTCAGCTAAATTCTACTTCCCAGCGTTCCGTTTCACTGAGCAAAAAAATGAGAATGTGTCCACCTACTATCTCCACTGCATCACCCGGTTGTGTGAGAAGAGCACCTGTTACACCTTTAAGAAATGCTCCACTTCCAGGAGAAGAAGAGAGATCAAGGATTTAGACCCCGACAGTGTCTACACCCTCACCTCTCCAGAGATCATCACCAAGCCCTCCTCACCTGTTGACAGCACACAAACCTCAGCTACCAAAACAGATCAAAACACATCTGTGGGTCTCAGCGTGGCGGTTGGGGTTCTGGCGTGCATCTGTGTCATCGGTCTTATTGTAGGTGCTGTGTTTTACAGAAAGCTTAGAAACTGAGGAGGCTTCTTATATTCGGGACACTTCCTAGAGAATTCTGATTCCCTTTTCAAGTTTTTGGTGATGGATTGACCCCAAGATGCTTATGAATGTTCTACAATATTTTAAAATGTAGCATATATGTGTGTTAAGTTTGTAATAGGGTATGCACCATTTTATGATTAGGTAGATGTTGTAGTCTTTGAAATTCATTCAATGGACAAAGAAAGCTATAAGTGTTATTGCATGTATGCACTTTATACGCTTTTAGGAACAGGAGACAGCAAGAAAATGGCAATGATTTCAGAAAATAACACTGTTGATTTTACAAGCTTGGATGTTTTGTGAAAGTTAAAGTACTTTTTAAAGTATTATGTGTAACTTATTGAAGTGACCTTGAGATAGGAAAAGCATATGTTTTCAAAATTTGTTGATTAAAAAAAAAAAAAAAATCTGTCACTAAAGCACCTTTAACTAATCAGTAAAGTCACATTAAAAATTTGACTGGAACGTAGCGAAGTTATCTCAAAAAATGCAGTTATTTTTGTTTTGTTTCTTTCTATTCCTTAAGCCACTTTCAAAATAAAAGTCTTTCAGTCTGCTTGCTCAGAGTTTTAATGCATAATACAATTTACACTTTGTACTGAGAATAAAAACAAAATTACAAAATGCTCTAAAACTAAAATCAATACTGATCTTAATGATTTATATCCCACGAGAAAAGGGAAAGCCGTACCCAAATATTCAATACATCATTACATTATTTGGGTCAGTTCGATCAGTGAAAAGCACCATGAAATATTATAGTAGCATACATACCTTAATGCCTCAGGGCTATATACGCCTTTTGTTTTCTACATCTTCATGGCATATTGTCCCACTAAGATTTCACATGGCCTACATACTGTCTTCAAAAATCCACCGATCTGGGAGGGCTCCAAGGGGATAAGTGCATAGTGAACATGGGAAGAGAGTCACGTGGAAAACCTTAGCTGTATGTACACCGTATCTCAGCTCCCAAGTGCTGCCCAAAAACACACAGTAAAACAAACTAAAAACACACAGTAAAACAAACTAAAATAACAACATGTTTTATGATTTATTTATTTTGGTTGTGTTTATTGGACAAAAAAATCCGAAAAACATGCGTCTTTGCTGTAAGGGGCCTTACATCTCCATACTCTTATTTGGCCTGGAGGAGGGCTTATCCTGCTACCCTGGAACAGTTGTTGCTTTTGCTTTAGTAATCTTCCACAGTATGTCAAAACAGATCTATCTCCATGGAGAATGTTCCGAAGTATGGTTTTATCCTTTGTATTTGGATTCGTGCAGGTTACTTGCCACCTACTGAACATTACTGTTAACTAAAATAACATGTGGTACTGAGCTCTTAGAAATTATTATTCTGAAATATTTTGGTACTATTAGGAATATAAAATAATAATATATAATGGGAGAAATGTGGAAAAGATAAACTATATGAAGAGTAAACAAACAGCTATCATAAAAGTATAAAAAAATAAAAACATTAAAATGAGAGTCTAGGTAAGTTAAAATGACTTAAATTAAGAAAATTTTACTTTATTTGAGTAGATTTAACTTGACAAGTAAAATTATCTGCAATGGAAAAAAGTGTTTTTTTTTTTCTTAATTCAAGCAGCATTTGATTTTGTTTCTTATTTTAAGTCCAAAAAGTTGTTGCTTTTCTTATTTTAAGTATAGCAAGATGTAATTTCATGTATTAAATACAAAATGTCTTATTCTACTGGCAGATAATTTTACTTAGGTGAAATTTACTTAAATCATGGTAAAACTTTCTTAATTCAAGTCATCGTAACTTGACTAGGTTTTGTTTTTTGCAGTATGTATCATGTCACTACTTATACATCAGAGTGATGCTAACTGTGAGCCGTCTTGAGCCATCGCGGGCATTGCTAAACATATTACAGCACTTGAAAATCTTTCTCCTTTAGGTACTTTTTTTGCTTTTCTATTTTTAAGGACAGATATTTGATAATTGCCTCTTATTTTATCTGTAGATTAAAATAGGAGGCAATTACATACGTTTACAAAATGAATATCTGCATACATCTTCGGGTTGGGTGCAGATGAGAGTGAGTGGGGGAAAGTGTATATACAGGCGTTCAGTTTCAGCCTCATAAATCTGTGCTTCCCTGCAGAGACAGATGAAACTGCCTCCTATAGAGCAGGCATGGGCAGGGCCATATTTCACATCAGCAGCACAGAGCTCCCGCTGAGCAAACACAAGATGGACAACCGGACACGCTGTCTCTGTACACTCGTTTTCTGTCCAAATGTTTTGAGTCTGAAGAAGTCCTCCCTGTTTTGGAGGTGATTTGTGAAGATGCTGAAGATGTTATGTAAAACGCTATGAAAAGACACATGAGCCCTGGTCCATATCTTTAAGTGGGATTTAATTAAATCAAGAGTGCCATATTGTCACAACTAAGTTACATCAGGCCTTGATCTTAGACAATAAGGTTATAGCACTGATAGTTTCAATGTATTCTCTATATAGTATATTTACATTTATTTCTATCCATTTGGAAAATTTCTCAATACACCTGACAATACTTGGCAAACATGTACCCAATCTGTTTCCACATTATAAAAATTTCATCTTCACTCAAAGTTAAAAATGACATTTGACCACCAGAATTCAGAAGACAAACTCCCAAAAGGAATTCAAAAAACAAAGTAGAGGAGTATGGACCATATACATGACTGGGAGTTTTGTATCTTGTAACAACTGGAGCTGAACTACAGTAAATATTTTGCAATGATATAGTTAACTTATACTTCCTATAATTGGTCCTAGTTGTATTGCTCGTGACAGACAGCTCAGTGCAGCCTGACCCAGGGCAGAGCAGAGGCAGTGGATGCAGCCGAGAGTGTGGAGAGCAGTGCTGAGTGAAGACTCCATGTTTATTCGTCCATGGGGAGAGGCCTGTCAGAGCCGGATTCCTCTGAATGAACTATGGGGCCTAATTCCTGAGGGCTGGATAATTCACTAATATGGGACTGTTGTGTTTGCTGTGGATGTGACACCTCCACAATAGAGCAGAGAATTCACACAAGTCTCCCCAAGCAAATGATACCAGCAGTAGAGGGCAGAGTGTGAGATGGTATGAGATAGCTCAAAATAAACCTGGATTGCCTGTGGCTACTAGAATTCAAGTTACAATAGTATAACGTTTGTCTCAAGTATATCTCAAAAATACTCATGACAAAATAAAATATAGGCTTACTATTGACATCCCATTTAAGTATGCTCTTTACCGCTGTCATAAATAAGATTAGGCAAACATTTCAGACCTCCCTTAGTTGGGTGAATGGATGCTCCAATAACATGAGATGTGAGACAGATAGACCTGTGTGTTTGGCTTTTCAAACACATGAAAATCAACCAGATATATAACAGTGAAGATTGACCAGTGCTGCTGTTGTGTTCATGTACAAAATACTTCACAAATCAATTTTTTTCCTTACTGTATTTGATTGGAAAAGTTGCATACGCACCACAAGTGTGCAACTATATTTTATTATGTAAAGAATACAATAAAGATCAAGATCATCCGTATTGCGTCCTTAAAGGCCCTCTCTGGAGCAGCTCAAGTGTGGAGTTGTTCACATACAGGAAGACCCCTTTGCTATCCCCCTCTCATCTTCTGTATCGGATATCGAATCAGTCATCTCCACTGTGTTTCCTGGGGATTCCTCGGCATTGAGAAAAACTGAAGGTAAACCCCTTACTGCTCCCCTGCTCCTGATACTTCTTAGTGATTGTAAACCTTTTGAGTTTTCACTTTGCTGGGACTATGAAACCCAAACTGGCTGTAAATGTGGGATAAGT
Organism: Odontamblyopus lacepedii; assembly: GCA_034769755.1. Classification (NCBI taxonomy): domain Eukaryota; kingdom Metazoa; phylum Chordata; class Actinopteri; order Gobiiformes; family Gobiidae; genus Odontamblyopus; species Odontamblyopus lacepedii. Next base: position 18,981,563 of record CM068356.1, read on the forward strand.
ATGACAGAGAAATTATTTTGCCTGGTTTTCCTTTCCTGCCGTTTGACGTAGGTTCGGAGTGATAAAGTGCAGTCTCTAAAACTCAGCAGAAGTCTTCCTCCTCATGTGTGGGAGGTCTGTGGGAGGAAGTGAGCCCCACAAATGGACACGTCCACAATGATGCACTCTGGACTCTTTTATGAGGAGAGGAGGATAGAGCTAAAGTCTATATGAAGGCTATGTAAACTCTCCCCTACACAGCCTGGCATGTCAGACCTGCATCGGAGTGTGTAATCGTAACACCATGTCCAAGGCAGCGCACCACTCACAAGCCAAATTGTGCATGTCATCGCCCACTCCTGCCGGTGAAATAGTGAATCTGACATCATCTGGCCCCCTGCAGAGAGTACCGGGGGACCACCAGGGGGCCGGGGGTCAGAGCAGAGTGGGACAGTGCATGGGGGAGGAGGGGAGGGGCGTGGACATGTGAGGAATCTGGTCTGTGGAAGAGTTTGCGGCTCTTCCCCTGGGGTCCATCTGAAATTATTACCTGCTCCTTCGGCCCGTTACATCTTGTTTCCGCTCTTTATGTGTCCTCCACAGCTCACTCTGGATCTGTCATTTCCATTTGTGGACATGTGTATTTCATCTATTTGGTCAGAACTCCTTCAAACTGCAGTGAACAAAGGCCGCTATGCCTCATTGGAAACTCAAGCTCCTGCAAATAAATTCTGCTTTATATACAGTGCAAATTTTCATTTACCGTTGAAAGGCTTTGTAAAGATATCATACTCAGTAATAACTATCCAAGAATATTGTTGTTAAAATGCATTACAATGTCAAAAATGTGCCTTTGTATGGATTGTTGAAATATAAAGATTATGATATTAAAGTGTGTAAGGTTTAAAAACATACTGTGGAACATTCCAAGCAAAGCAATAACATATCAACGGAAACAAGCATGTGGCTGACACTCCAACAGAAAATTTGCACTCTTCACCTTAATATGTTTCCTATTTCTTTCATGTTTAATCATGTTTTGAATGGACAGTGCATATTCAGGTGAGTATTGGTTCTCACTGTTCTCTTTTGGAGCCTGACAGGTGAAATACGACAAACTAATCTCTGTGCTGCCCTCAGGGACACGGACACAGAGAAAAACATGAGTCTTGACCTTGAAGTTTCAGATGCAGATTCATTCTGGAGGAGCCGACCCCCCAGTGACCCAGGCTTTACTCTGAGCTCAACACACACTTCTGCAATTTCTCACCAGCAAAACATTCCTCATAATGTAGAGACCACCACAGCTGTAAAACACAACACTTAAAGAGGCACTGTGTAACTTTTCTGGTGGAGGGACTGCCACCTGCTTATCTCCATGGCAATCTGATTGCTTTGCTTGAAATGTTCCACATTATGGAATTTTTCAAGCAGGTGATGCCACCAGGCCAAGTTACACATCTGTTATCTTTATTGTGCCCTTATCTCTTTTTCATAATGATCTTTTTAATTTAAAACTGTTAAGAAAAATAGAATATTGCTCTTGCTGTGTAAGGGACACTTCCTCCAATAAAGCACAGGATACTCTCCACACCCCAACACCATTTTGTGGGCCTGTTAAGTCCTTTGACAAGAGCGCAGGGATATGGTGCATTCTGAAAACATCAGCTGGTGGCTTGTTAACACTGTTTTTCTATGGCCTGAATGTGAAAATAGGTTTGCCTCAGCCTCAAAGAGCACTGAGAGCATTCCACTGCAAGCAAATAGTTAATACCAAATAAAATACTATCACATTCATTATAGTATTTAAGTGATGCAAGATGCCCCCTTAATGTTGCTAATTTCAAGTAAAATTAGTAAAAGTATAAGTAAAGTCAAGTAAAAAAATTGTATAATTATTATCTGTGATAAAAGGTATTTTACTTGACCTACCAATGAAAGCTGCACTATGCAAATATTCCAATGGAGGTTCAACCTCCTGATTTTCTCCATGGAGATATAATTGCTTTGCCTATAATATTCCACAATATAGTATTTAACTTAACCTATCTTTGTGGACAGAAACTAGTGCAACTTACAGGTCAGATCTGTGAAAAGGCAAGCCCACTCATCGGAAGAATTTAATATTTTCCAAATATTTTGCAAGCAATAAAAACACCAGTAATTGATTGAGACAAAGCTATAACATCTCCATGGAGACAGTTTCTCTAGAAAAGTTACATAAAGCACCTTTAAGTGAGTAAAAGTCTTTCTGCGAGTGCTGGTATGTCTTGCATTGGACAGTGCAGGATGTGATAGGGTTACAGTGGGCTGAAAGGCCTTGGTGATTTGAGGTGGGGTCTGTTACAGTGAACAGGTGGTGCACATGTGCTGCCCAGAGCCCCTGATGCGTACATTCTTCAACATATAACATCTATGAGGGAGTTTCCATCTTCTGGACCACAGCAAACCTCTAAATTGTGACAGTACTGCTATAACATTCAATTTAAGAATAACATGTCACATCTAATACCACCAAGATATAACCAAAGCAGATCATGGGAGGATCAAATCAAATGGAATAAAGAAATCTGTGAGAGAAGTCGTAAGAGGAATAGCGGAAAACAGTTGGACCACACAAAACCTGCACAGGTCTTGGTCAGGAACCTGGATCTCAAGGGACCGCTGAGACACAGTGAGGTAATTCAGACCATCTGCAGAGAGGCAGAGCTGGAGAAGGGCCTTCCATTTAACAGCCTTCCATAAAAACGTTTTTTGGTTTTGCGGCACAGGTCTCTCCAGAGCCTTACCAAAGCAGTTACACACTATTCATTTCTACCAAAGTATCAGAGACCAAGATAGGTTTGGTGAAAATATTACAATTGTTTCATATTTTGACCAAAGTCCTGAGTATTACACCTAAATTAAAAACAAATGTCAAGAACATTTTCAAGGTCCGGGCATCACCACCACACAAGTGAGCTGCCCTAGTGGAGGTCTGGTCCATCTGTGAAAGTACAAAGAAAAACTTAAACAAGAGAGTAAGACAAAATGACTTGCACAAAGGTAAAGACAACATTGATAAAACCATAGAAGCACCAATACGACAACTCCCATCACATTGTCATATTTGGTAAGTTTATTTTTGCACTCTTGAAATGATGACGCTTAGAAAAAGATCCTTCTTCACCATTTATTTTAGTGCAGTTTAAGAGGATGACGAATCACAAGAAGAAGAAGAAGAATATGAAGAAGAAGAGCCCTGGTGAAATATAAAAACATAGCTGTAGTGTGAATATAGATTATTATATTAAATATATTTTTTTGTTTGGATCTAAGTTGAAACAAAGTGCAAACACTTACGGCAGTAATGCTATTCGTCCCCATGTAGCACGGACGCAAGTCAGCTCGCTACCACTCCCAACAGGTGTATAATTTGAGTAAAATAGCTTAGCATAAATAGAAAAGCGGCTGCGACGTAATAGATTACATCTGAGTCATGGGGCGATAATAAATCTTTACAATAAAACAGTGAATAATAGACACTAATGAATGAATGAATAAGTAAAGACATAAATATTATTATATACAGTGAACCATTACCAACAATAAAAGTGCTATACCATAAAAATACAGTGCCAAAATAATGTGTGGGCAACATTATCACTGCACAAGTATCCTGTCAGCAGCTACAGTCCTCAAGTCCTTCGCACTTATGTCGATCAGTGTGTCTCATATTAAATGTCCACTGCCAGTCAAAAGTCACATTTAAATTGGTGCTGATCTGGAGGGGGATATTTCTGGAGAAGGACATATTGTGAATATGTGCATACCTCGTGAAATGTTAGGAGAAGACCTAATCTCATTTCAGGGAGGATTAGTGGTAAGGTTATCTTAGAACACGGCTGCTCGGTCAAGAGGCTATAATGAGACAAAAGACTGCCAACACACAAGAAACAAGTATAACTTACATTTTTGTGCAAAATCTTTTCAGGTGGGAAAATTTGTAATGTTAATAATAATAATAATAATAATAATAACTATATTCACATAAAGATATTAAATACTTTTTGCTTCAGTTATGCTATGATGACAAATTTCATGTAAAATAGGCCTACTTCTTCTATTACTGGAATAAAACAAAAACTCCTCTTGGGTTATATGTTCATTATATGCCTTGTTTTTCTGTCATTCTGTGTGATAGTATAATATGTATATATTTATAGTTTACATCTATAGATTTTATATATATATATATATATATATATATATATATATATATATATATATATATATATATATATATATTATTACCACAGCATATCATGAACAAAACAAAAGATTGGCATTCACCTCTTGTGTTTGCCAGCATTTTGTCCCAGTCGCTAGCTTAAGATGGCATAACTCATATCAGACTAGAGCATAATATCTCATTTATTGGGAATGTCTTCATATGTAAACAGGTAAACAGTAGTGCTGAGGGGACATGCTGATGTGACAGTGAATCTAAACCTTTGCACTAAGAAATTACGTTTGTATTACTTATGTACACCTCAACTCGTAGTGACTTTACTATACATCTCACCACTGTTTCCCATGGCCCAGGTTCACCTCAGAGACAGTGACAGACTGACAACAACAATGAATAAAGACAAAGGCTGGAGAGAAACACTTTAGCACCTGAACCCTGTGGAGGACAGTAAACGTCACCAAGAGATTTACACCGCTGTATATTGAGAATGTCCAATTCCCTTCTCCGCAATAATGCTCCTGCAGCTGTTATGGGCATCAGGCTGAAAACTCTGAGAGGGAGAGCTATAAGACGAGGAGACAAAAACATGAATGACACTGTCTTATCCACTTAACTACTACTAGTATTTTACACTGACCTTGTCACAACCAACTGATTATACAATACATGATGGAGCAATTAAAGAAAAGGATAACCTTTGAAAAACTTGGTTGCTTCATAAATGTTTGCACTTATTTGTAACTAAAAATCAGAGACAATATATGAGGTACACCCTAAGTACATCCACAAAGAACAGAATAGAAGAACAGAGAGTACCCGCTCCTTCATGTATTCACTAGCAGTTCAGAGTCATCAGTATTGTAGAAATAAATATAGTTGTCTAAAAGAAGCAGGAGTGTCTGTATGTCTAGCACAGGAGAAGTGTATTTACAATCACAGGTTGTGAGTATCTTATCCAACAGCAAAATATTCACCAGAAGAAGCTGGAATCTCAGCCTGTACGTCAATGGATTTGATCGCTTTACCAACGATGTTTATGTCGAGCAGAATCCAAATCACCAACCCTCTGATTACAAGGCAAGCCAAATGAGCCATTGCCCCCATTGTTGTTCATTTTGTCGATAGCCATAGTGCACTGATGTTGTTCGAAGTTGGTGAGTGTGGTCCTTGATTTGCTGAAAGCCTCCAGATCACTGAGCAGCTGCTGACAGAGGGACATCTGGGCTGTAGGATGTGTGGATGTGCTGCTAAAGTGTGTGAAGGAGACAGATCACAACATGCTGACAGCATTGACTCAGGTTCATCACCATGAGCTGCCAAACCCACGTCACCAAGAGAAACCAGGTGCTCAGGCCCAGACCACTTCATGTGTGGTTAAGGAGGTAAGTATTTAACTAGGCTACATTTAGAATATGACATCGAGATTGTTATGTTTCTCTCATGTGCTTAGTACTTGGCAATATGGGGTTTGTCTCTAGAGTGCCTAGTGGTTGTTTTTTTATTTATTAGTGTCTTGCTGTGGGTCATTCCTCTTCTGGGGTGTGTGTTTATTTGTTCAAATTTGAACTTGAGTTAAAATCATAGACTGTATATAGTATAAAAGGACACAGACAGTCCGCTAGCCATGCCCATGCTCAGCGTGGCTCCATCGAGTCCACTTTCTATTGAAAAACCATGGCTTCTATGATGGTTGGAAATCCAAATATGGAACTTAGCTGCAAATTTGCTCCTATAACTGGTTGCCTCGATAAGCTTCATTTGGCTGGAGCTGAACGCTATGGTCACACTCCCTCTGTCCATTTGTTTATGTCTATGGCTAAAATATAAATTATTCATATTTCGATGTCACTGTTTCACCATTGCTTCAGTTGCAATTGGCATTGCTGGCAAGATTTACTTATGTGTAACTGTAGGATTATAGATGCACAATTCCTGCTTGTTTCATGAACATTACATTTGTAGTGGTATGCACATCTGTTGGCTGGTTGATTGTGTTTTTGCAGAGATAATTTAGGGATGGTCCCTTACCTAGTGACGAAACTTTCTGGTTGTTCATGTTCAGTGAGTAGTAGCAGCTCCGCACTTGTGTGTTCATTCATTCATTGCTACATGGGCTAACCACATAATTGTCCTGGACTGTTGCATTTTTGGCTCTGCACACACTTCAGCTCTTATCGGTTAAGACTCTCCATTTATTTCATTTTATTATTATAGGATATTTTGTGCAAAATTTCCAGGCAAAACAACAATATCATCACAGAGAATATAAGATTTCAGACCCTTTACCTAAAAAGTTAGACATTGCCCCTTTAATGTTCATTAAGGAGAAAGATGCACCCTTTTTCCCACACGCTTCAGAGTTTACTCAGATATAAATCATTTCGGCACAGCTGCAGTCTGCTGCTCTTTCACTCCTCTGATAAGCCTTCTCAAATCTCCTCCAACATCATGTGCCCTTCCAGCTCTGAGCCTGCCCCTGCCTATGTGTGAAAGCATGTGGTCACCTCCATAAGACTCAGAACAAGTGTACAGCAAATGTGGCTCTGCAGAACGTGTTAGAGTGAGTGAGGCTGTGATTATGGCCGTAACTAGGGCCCACTAAGCTGTGCAGGCTGATAAAGATCCATCTCATCTCACAGCTCCAGCAGCTGAGGGGATGTGAACACGTATTTCAGTAAACGAGAAGACAGAATTAAGCTAAGAGTGATGGGCTACAGGGATACCATAAATTTCAACATCTGTATTTAATCCAAGTAAACTTAACTATACAATTTAATATTAGCAATATGTATTTCATAAGTGAGTTAATCATCAAGTACCAGAGGGATGGTTTAAGTCTTTGAACCAGCATACTGACTTAACTATGTAGCAATGAACTACAACATTGGATTGCCACGAGGAATAGTACTATCCCCGTTGCTCTTTGCTTATTACACTATTCAGAATTTAAGCATTAAGTTTTGTAAAATATAGCTCCATAGTTTTGCCCTTTGGCAAACCAGGCTACAGGCAACACCTTTAAATGTGTTCACATGCTAAAAAGTACTAGCACCATATGCTTCCCATTGACTTCAGGGTGTGAGTGTTTTTTTGGACAGTGGACATTTTTGCATGCACAATATAACACAATGGGGTTTCATTAGCCCTGTCTTTCCTGCAGAGACTTCATAATGACTACACATACACACATGTCTGTCTCAGGACGGCACACGCTGGAGGCAAGAAACCTACTCTGACTTTTTTTTCCTTGTGAAATATATTGATGTAATTCTGACTAATCTAATAATCTAATCTGTGGTGAGGGGTCCGGTGTGTGGCGGCTCTTATAACAGCAACACAGTTGAGCAGAGAGGGAAGTTCAGGCCTCCAGGGGGGACCCAAGTGAGAACAGCCCAGTTCTGTGACCCCTGCTCTTCAACAAGGTTTAAAATCCTTCTCATTGTATTAGCTGAGAAAAATACTTTAGTGAAACTGTAAGAAAATAGCTCAAAACTAAATAATTCATCTTTAATATACACATTGCTGTTATTGAGATTTGATGAATCTTTCTTATATGTTGGATTTTAATAGATTTTATTTAATTCTTTTTTTTTTTTTTTTTACATTTTAACATATAGCATTTTTTCTTCCTAAAGATAACTTTGAATTATTGATTAATTGTTTACAACATGACCAGCAAAAAAAAAAAAAAAAAAGTAAATTGATTTGATTTGAATTTACTATTAAAACATATGTAAATGTTCTTAAAAATTATTAAAATTATCAACAATTTGTAAATGGTTGTTTTATTTAATGTAATTCAAGTAACATTTGCCTGTGCATTTTATTTTCAGGGCAAAGACGTTTGCCAGAAACAACTTTGGTCAGCACAAAGTGTAGTGCCGACTTGTCTGTGGCCAGAGGCCCGTTTTGTTCTCCACAGGTGCTGCAACTTAAAGGGCTGCTCAGATGACAGTGGTTCCAGCTCCAGTCTCAGGATGCCGACGCCTTCACCTGTGTTCGGAATAACTGTGTTAACAACTTCTCACACTGCTGTGCCCTACACTCCTCCAGCACCACACAACAACAAGAGAAACTGACAAAAACTGAAAACACACGGCTCTGTTTGAAATAAGCCCAAGGCATTAACAGTTTGGGTTCTGTGGTGTGGCACCTAATAAATGTAATGGGACAGTAGTTATGTTCAAATAAGGGGAAGGCCCATTTCCTTGTAACTGAGGTAGTGTTTGAAAAATCAATAGAAAATCAATTTTTTTTAAATGCATGCTTATTTACCTCAAAGAAATAATTGCCAAAAATATATTTAATTATTGAAAATATGAAAGAAAGGGTTGATTTTCTCATGCAAATTTAAGTGTTGCTTTACTTGAGCCAAACAGATTTAAGAGGGGTGCAAATGCATTCCTGCTGTAGAAACAAATTAGAACAAAATAGTACAATTATACAGTTTATTCACTAAACATCATACTCAGGACCTTCTGGTGACCAGCCAAAAAAACACACGTCAAGTACACATAAACTGAGTAACAAAAGAACCAAAGAATACATGTTTATTTTACCTAAAACATTTTGCATTGACAAAATGATTCAAAAGCACTGATTGATTTGATAGCCTTATCGCACATGGTTCATTGTATATTTTTAGTCTAAAATTCTAAATTGGACATCTGTAAGAAGACCTTTATAGTGATTTTTTTTATCTAAAAGATTACATTTTTATTTTCACAAAATATTTTTGTGACAGCAAAATTTAGTAGTTTATAGTTTTGTTTGCTTTAATAGAAGGTCATTTGGACATGTGCATGGAGAGGAATAAAGTCTAATTGTAATCAGTACAATACAACAACCTGAAATGGTGTACTCAGTTATCTTAGTTATTTATATACTATTACTTGAGTTTTTGAATTTGGTGTTTCTTTTTAGTTTGAGGCATGCATCTGCAGTATCTTGCAAAAGGTCATATCCCATATCAGCCACTAGGAGGAAGCTGTGAGTCTGTCCAGCTCCTGATGCATCTGCCTCAGAAACAGAAACTGGTGCGTGTCCTTTCTTTTGTGTTGAAGTAAGACGTTGCTATCACTGTGCTGTTTTGAGAGCAAACTCCCACAGCTCTAAAAGTTCCCAGGCCTCTGCTCCAGTCTTAGCTCAAGTCCTACCTCACTAATGAAGCACATGCATTTCATTTGAGCTCACTGCCTAATGTCCCAGGAGAATATGAGGATGAGGGGAAGGCGAAAGGTCCAATAAAATGCTGCAGGCTTTGGGTTCGGGGCAGGGGCACAGGGTTGGTTGTAGCACCTGTCACACGCGTCCCGGGACCAGTGAATGCTATTGATGAGCCCGCCGAGGTCAAAGTGGGCCCCCCTTGCATCTCTCAGGCAAAGCCAGAGGGATCGCTGGACACCTGTCAATCAGAGAGGGGAGCTATAGGATCTGCTCATAGCTACTGTGTCCCAGGCCTAAGGCGGTTAAGCCAGCACACAGCAAGCTCAGGACATTCTCACGGAAACCCTATAACAAGATAATGATCTTACAATATTACAGCCACATTCATAAACTTTTCACACACTGGCACTTTATGTCTAAGTTGTATCACTCATTTCAGCTGCTGTTTCTCTTTTTATTTCCCATAGAGCAGTCTAACAATTTAAATTTGATTTATCTTCAGAGCCAGCTTTGCCAAAACCAATGGCACAAATCTCAACCAAGGCATTAGCCTTTTCTGCCATATCAGCCTAGCTAAGGCACCAAACTCCCCTGTTGAGCCAAAAGACTTTTACAGTCTACAGTCTTTTACAATGGGCAACATTAAATTTTGCTACATAAGCCTAAATATAAACCAAAAAAATCTTTCAGATCAGATATTCATTGGCTAAGGTCAAGGTTGCCATTTGTGTAAGACAATTTTGCAAATTATTTAAAAAATGTGAAAAAATATTACATTCATAATTTAAGTCAGGTAGGGTGGAATATAATTAAAATAAAATAGTGAAGTTATTTCTAATTTAGCTTTTTTTTTTTTTATCATCGTGGCTTCTCATCTGAATCTACCCACCAAATACAAAGGCTGAAGCCCATTTCTGCACCAGGGCGGTCTCACAGTTCACCTCAAATAATGTTGCTGAAGCCCTTTAGGAAGCCCCTTTAGTTCAGGTGTTGCTGTGAAAACTGGGTGATCAGAGTGAACATGACCTTTGACCTCTCCCTTTCAGCATAAAAGGTGGTCAGACTATGGCGAGAGGGGTTGAAAGACATACTTTATTATGGCCGATTGAATTAAGTTTTCTGGTTCTCAGAGTGCCTGGAGGGTTTAGTGAGAAATCAAATCCATCTTCTCTGCTGTCTCCTGGTCATCCAATGGGCCTTGCAGCTGTCCTTTTTCCCTCTGATTTTTCTCTGTCAGATTTCGGCCTATAATTAGCAGAAAGACCTCAGTGACTCTATGCGCACATGTGAGTGTGTGCCTGGTCAACGCAGAACTAATGGCTTAAATCCCCCTCCCCACAGCCGTCACATGGAGACTACTTTCTCAGTAGGCCATGCATCTTAAAGGCCAACCCCACAGAGGTCTCCAGGGCAGTGCCAAGGGGCATCTATAAGCCCCCTGCGGAGTCTTTCCCCTGCTCCGAATTCCTGGCATGGCATCGGGCGTCCCACCTGCTGCTCCTGTTGCATTTAAAGAGCGGGTTTATAGATCAGGCTAAAGATCCTACATGGGTCTGTGAAGTTACAAAGGAGGTATGGCTGTGGGAACGGAGCAACAGTTTTCCATTACGTCTACCTGAGCCTCCGCGATAAGGGCTGCTTGTATAATGTTGGACAAGGTCATGTTTGACAGGTCGGACTACGAAGGGACTGGGGGACTGGCCCACTGGAGAGTGCTGTCAGTCTACAGGCCTAAGTGGACACAGATCTGTCAGTGTCATTGTGGAAGAACACCTGTTACTGTCTCATTGTCTCAACACAAATACAAAACTCGAAATAAGAGAAAATAATCTATTGTCTTATTATTGAGAAAAAATATAATTACGAATGAAAATGTTTGTAGCAGATCAAGGAATACATTTAAAGGTGAACTACGAAACTTTCCCAGCTGGCGGTCCACCACTTGCTTGTCTCATGGATATGCTATTGGTTTGCCTGTAATGTTCCACCATATAGCATTACACACAGTATGTCATTGATTATATGTGTTTTTTTTGCTATCAAAACACCTTGAAAAAAAAACAACAACAACACAGACAACAAAAACAGAGAGGACAGGGTCACCTCTCCACAGTTCTGACCTAGAAGTTCTCCATGAAAATAGTTTAATGCTATACTGTGGGACATTTATACCGAAAGAATTACATTTCCAGACAAAGCAGGTGGCTTTGATGATTCCACCAGAAAAGTTACGTAGTATACCTTTAAGTGACGCTTGAACATTGAATGAATATATTACTGAATGATTTTAAACAGTTGCAAGATAGAGTCAAAGCCACAAACAAACTTAAGGTCAAGAGGCCGTAAAAATAAGATCAATTCAATGATGGACGGCATCATTGAATTGATCTTATTATCTTATCTTGATCTTATTAAAAAGCAGATTCAAGTGTACATTGCCCATTTTACTACCTGTAAATCATTTAAGAATGATTCATTACAGCATAATTCACTTCACAACCATAACCCAAATACGTTCTGGTGTGAAATGTCTCAGAATATAAATAGTTGTCGCTGGTGTGTAACTCTACCTCACCAATAAACACATGCCAAAGGACTGTATTTTTAAAGGAAGCAAAAAGGGTCAGTTCAATAGTGCAGCGGTGCAACAGCTTGAAATCCTAGCGTAACAATTTCCAGTGTGATGCAGACGTGTAATTCAGCGTGCAAAATGAGACAAATACCGCTGCACATTTGCTTGGAGGCAATATTTCCTCGGAAACTGGAGCCTCATCCTAGAGTAAACCATGGCGTTAAAGGTATTACAAAATCATTCTTTCACTCATTTTTCTCACACTTCATTTCGCCATCTCTCTAGTTTACAGAGGATTTCGCCTGTTACGGAGGATTTGAGAGGTTTATCAAGTTTGCCCGGCTTTCCTCCCCTTTAAGCCGTAACACTAAATCACACATTTGTCTAAACAGATGTTGTTTTATACCCCACCATGGAGTACGGCATGAATCAAACACTTTTACTCTGGTCAGAAGATTTGATTGATTGTGGGCACAGCTGTCTAAGCAACTAAAGTTAGCACTGGGAGGTTGTAAACAGATAAACACTGTTGACCTGACAGCAGTGAAAACTATAAGAAAGTTATGAAGTTTAAAATTTAACAGCTGCCAACAAGACAAACATATGAAAAACACAAACAAGCGAAGAGCCATCAAGGTTTTGATTGGCAGGTTCATGTGGCCCTGAGCGTGTCCTTAAGAACAGGAGTTTGGTTGCTACGAACAACATGGGCTGATGGATGAACTGTCTGGGCTCCCCCTCCGTCAAAAGGGTATAAGGTGTAAGAAGTACTACCACTAAATATAGTTAGGCCAAAGTCCTGTTGCAAACTATAGGCCTATTAATATATAAAAATGAAAAATATATAAATATAAATATAAATATAAATATAAATATAAATATAAATATAAATATAAATATAAATATAAATATAAATATAAATATAAATATAAATATAAAACTGCTAAAGTCTACTTGTGCTACAACTGAAAATACTCAAGATAGCTAGGTAAATCCTCCTGCTGGATAGTCCTGACCAAGCTCAAAAGCCAGAGATCTGGAGATCTTGAGGCATTATTACCTGAACCGCCAGAACCATACGCTTTCACAAAACTCGTTCTGGAACCGTACCCTGTCTCCCCGATTTGAGATTAACCAGTCAGAGGTGCAGGGTCAGTTGGTGTCAAAACAAACATGGTGGCTTACGCATAAAAAAGGGGAGAAATAAAGCAGTGGACAAGGACACAGTGCAGATTTCTGTCGAATCAACAAACATCTAAACTGTTATAAATGTTAGTTAAAAACACATGAATGTTACCAGACTTTTTTGAGACAAGTTTTTTTTCCACATTTGCGAGGCATGTGCTACAAATTAGCAAACTGTGATGAACTGAATGTAGAAAAGGTAGGAAAGAGGCGTTGAAGGATGCATCAAACGCACAGGACAAATTTTCGTACTAGAACACTGAAGTATACTATTCAGTTTCTTTGCAATAGTCATATTGATATGATCTTGTGACTGTGATTTTTTAAATTATTTTATGTTCTAATGCCAATGTGTTAATGGGCAAGACACCTAAAAAAAGAACTCAAGTAGGCTATAAAATGATTATTACCTACACAAGAGGTACAGAGGTATTCTGTTTACACACCAGTGAAGCTATGAGCTAAGTTGATTCCCATGGCTCTGGGCCTGGCACAAGGGAAACGCATTACATTCAAGTGACAAATAATTGACTGGCATCAGCTGGTGGGGTCCAGGGAAAGGTTGTAGTGACAAAAATAGCAACTTTTTTCTCAATAAATCGTTGTTGGTGCAATCAGAGGTCTGTGAATTGACACAAAAGACTGTTAGGTATTCAGTGCATTGGTGATTAATGTGACAGAGAGCTCTTTCAAGTGTGATCGCAAATAGAAGATGAAAGACTTCAGACACAAAACGTCCCTCTGCCACAGACTGATATGACAGAGAAATATGTCTGAGATGAGCAGGTGTTTTCAGAAGTATAACTGCTCTGGCTACTTATGTATATACTACACACACACACACACACACACACACACACACACACGCACACACACACGCACACACACACACACACACACACATATTATGTATATACTGTATATATGTATGTCAATGACTGAATGCTATCTAAGGTTCTTGTATATATAGGCATTTGTATATTCTATATTGGAATACACTGGTAAAGTGATATCATAGCAAGGTGATTGTTATTTCTAACACAGTGGAGTGATACAACATGCAATTAGCACATAAAGAGAATCCAAATCAACTTTATTTATCCCATTATGTAAAATGTTTCCAATATCCAAATGTAACTATGAAATAGCATTAAATAAATAAAATCAATAGATAAATGATTTGTGATGTTCAGGTCCTACCATCTAATGATAACAATTACTCAAATAGACATTTTATAGCTATAAAATTATATGTCTAACTGTATTATCATTTCAATGTTATCCTTTTACAATACTTTCCCATTAATCCCAGTGCCTCATTGGCCTCATAAGTGGTATAACATAAACAAACCAACTTTATACAGGTGTTGAATAAGCAAATCTGCTGCTATGGTGTTATTAAATTAACACCTTTCAGAAAAGTTGCACTGAGCAACAAAGGGATTTGTCAGCTCCTAAGTGCAGTTATAGACGATAATATGTACAATGTTATTGACCTGTCACCTATCCCTAAATGAAGTTATGATCTGCACCAAGTTTTACTTTTCAAACAATAAAATTATTTCAGAGTTGTAATAAAAAGTATTTTTCACTCCTTAAAGGGACAGTTCAGAATTTTGGACATAGGGCCATTCCTAGTGAGCCAGAGTGTTGGAGATGTGTGGAGACACTTTTTTAAAGATTCCATGCAGTCCTTGTATTTGGAAAGGTCGCTGGTGCTAGGCTAGTGTATGTCAATGGGCATAGTTGTCCTGCCACTAAAAACAGTCTTACCCACTCCACAGTGCACCCGAGGCAAAACTATTATAACTCTAGACTGTCGATGTGAATGTCTGTTGATAGAATAATTTTAAAAGTAACCAACCTTGCATTTGAAGGATTTGTGTCTGAGCAGCAGCGAGTTGTACTTCCTGATAGAAAGCCTGGCAGCGGCGGACTGATATATGAGAAAATAGTCCCTCAACATGTGATGATTCAAGGTTAGTTTTATTTCAAACATTATTCTGTCGACACAGACATTTACATCGATAGTCTGGCGTAATAATAGATTTGCATCAGGAGCTTTGTGGAGTGTTTTTAGTGGCAGGCTAACCATGGCCATTGACATGCACTAGCCTAGCACCAGCGACCTCTCCAAATACAAGGACTGGATGGAATTTTTAAAAAAGTGTCTCCACATGTCTCCAACACTCTGGCTCACTAGGAAATGAGGCCCTATGTCCAAAATTCCGAACTGTCCCTTTAAAGGTGCACAATGCAATTTTTCTAGTGAAAATACTTCCCCATTTAATAATAATAATAATAATGCATCAGTTTTATATAGCGCTTTTCAGGACACTCAAAGACGCTTTACAGAGCATTATTCATTCACTCCAGACCTGGTGGTGGTAAACTACTATTGTAGCCACAGCTGCCCTGGGGCAGACTGACGGAAGCGAGGCTGCCAATCTGCGCCATCGGCCCCTCCGACCACCACCACCATTCACGCACACACCACTTTCATACTAGGCAATGTGGGTGATGGGTCTCGCCTAAGGACACTACGACAGTTTTTTGCCACTGGTGCCCCACTGTGGCACCTGGAATTCCCTGTGGTCTCCCATCCAAGTACTAACCAGGCCTGGCCCTGCTTAGCTTCTGAGATCTGACGGGATCAGGCTTTGACATTTGTCTCCATGGAGATGCTACTGTGTTGTTTGACAGGTACAACAATAAGGCTTGACATTTATAGGATATATCTTGCAATTATTATTGCAGATGTCTGAACAGTAACTTGGCCTGGTGGTGTCACCTGCCTGTTTCCATGGAGACAAACAAGTTAAATGCCATACAGTGAAACATTTTAGGCAAAGCAATAATATTTCAGAGGATGATGGCAAGCATGTGGCAGAGCCCCTGGCAGAAAAGTTACATAGTGCACCTCCAACATGGATCTGCTCATAGCTGTTGGCTCTGATATGTAGTAAAATACAAGAGACTACAGGAATCACTACTGAATTTCACTCTGTAAGCATTTTGTAGTCATAAAAATGTGGGCTTTCTGTTCTGTCTAAGAAAGACATCCATCATTCAAGTATAGGATCAGTGCCAAAGTAAAAAAAAAAAAAAGATCTTCTGAAAAATCCCTCCTGAAGAAAGATAATACCACATATGATTTATTTAATACAAACCATCCTTGGAGTGCATTATCTATGACTCTGCACACGAGTCCACTGCTCACAGTAAACTAGCCTCAAATCCTGACCACTTTGCACACAAAGTTAGGCTAGAAGTTAGCCTCCAATGTAAACTATCAGTGTTGGCCCAACACTTGGCCTTTACAAAGACCCTCTGTAGTTATCACCTAAAGTGTGAACGGACTGCTCTCTCCGCCTTTTTATAAACTATATGCACAGCCAAGAAAAACATCATAATCCAGTTATTTACTTTGAAAAGATGTAATCTCAAGGGCTGGATATCTCCCTGTGTATCTGATGGAAAGGTACTGTGAACTTTGTTGAGACACACCGGGTCTTGTGTGTGTGTGTGTGTGTGTGTGTGTGTGTGTGTGTGTGTACATATATATGTATGTATGTATGTATGTATGTATGTATGTATGTATGTATGTACGTGTGTATACAGTGTGTGTGTGTGTGTGAATGGGTAATTCTAAAATTCCAGTGTTATTTTACTACTTTATTAGTATATGGTTGCTACCATGCTAACAAATAATATATTAAATTTATCTGTGTTTAGGAGGACTAAATGTTGCATTAATGATTGGTGGTGGAGCACATTGAGGGACTTCAAAAGGCCTAAAAAGCACATTTCAAGTGCAAGACATTATTATTATTATTATTATTATTATTATTATTATTATTATTATTATTATTATTATTATTATTATTATTATTATTATTATTATTATTATTATTAAAGGTACACTATATATCTTTTCTGGTCAGTGGTCTGTCACATGCTTATCTTCATGGAGATGTTGTGGCTTTCACAGTATAGCATTTAACTGATAAGAGGTGTTTTTATTGCCCAAAATACATTGAAAAAGATGCATTCTTATTGTTGAACATTCCCAGCAAAGCATTAACATCTCCATGGAGACAAGCAGGCGGCAATCCTTCCAGCAGTAAAGTCACATAGTGTTTTTTTAAATAATGCGTAAAACTATACAGCCTAAATTTCAGACTGTCCCTGTAATTGTGCAGTTTGTATGCTATTTCTAATGATCAAAATATACATTA
The DNA here is from genome assembly GCA_034769755.1 of Odontamblyopus lacepedii. NCBI lineage: Eukaryota > Metazoa > Chordata > Actinopteri > Gobiiformes > Gobiidae > Odontamblyopus > Odontamblyopus lacepedii. The sequence continues at coordinate 18,998,934 of CM068356.1, forward strand.
AGCTAAGATGTATTATCATTTTATTTGTTTATTTATTTATTTATCAATCAAAGTAAAGTGGAGTCTTTATTGCAAGCAAAAGCATTCACAATTTGCATTCACAAAATTCATACCTACATACTCATTGTGCTGCTAAAATTCCAGGACTATTTATTATTATGCAAGTCGTTCTTGTATTAAAATAATTCAAATGGATTAATCAACAACATAAAGAGTAATATTTTACATAATGAAAATGCACCCCTGCCATTTTAAGCTGTAAGTTGAAGAATATGAATTTTGTAAACATCATAACAAATTTAGTTTTGTCTGGATTTAATGCAGAAATATGGCTATCATTATAAGATGTATTACTATGCAGGTTATCTATTTTTACATGGGCTGTAGTATTGTACGTATGCTTGTATTCTATGTTGGTCTCCATCTGGCTGAACAGGTGCTCCTTACATGCAGTATAAGCACTTTGAAAATGTTTCCCCATAAATCAATTTAGATATAATTACAGACAACACTATTCATCAGTCAGCATGGGCTTATATCATGTCTTGTGAAATGATTAGCATAGCAAGTTATTTTCACCGTTAGAGTGATCAAATTGGGAACCTATTCTCTTTAATCTCAGTTCAAACATTTGTATATGCCTGTATAGTGATCCTGCTCATTCATATTGAAATTATTATAGGACTACATAGACTTGTACAGACTAATATAACTCAAAGTATTATTATTGTGGATTAAAATTACAACTACTTATGAACAATGGTCTACAAATAAAGGTTGCATTAAAAAATAGATAGCAGATAGTATAATACAGTAGATAGTAGTAGATAAACTAAACTAATGGAAATATGATGATACCACTAGCTCATATGTACATAGCATGGCATACTGTTACATAGAATACATTCCTGTGATATGTAAACATGTATCTAATATTTGTTTCATTACAATCCCGGTTAGATGCTTAACTGCATTTTGTTACACTGCGCTTCTACAAGTGTAATGTTAATAAAGTGGCTGGGGAGACGGAAGTTATGTGAATATATGGGGGCCATTTAAAATGCATAATACAAGAACTAGACTTGGTCCCATATGGAAGATTTAAAGTAAAAGTGCAAAATGAATACTGCACATGAAATTAAAACTCCCTTGGTAAAGCAGAGACAATTCAAAGTACCATATTTTCCAGCAATGACAGACCAAGTATCTCTGTGGTCTTAAGGAGGTGAGATAGCCCTGCCCTCTCCAGATGCCCAGTGTAAATCCACTGGCCCAGGGCGGTGGTGCTGATGGATGCAGCTTGTGTGACATGCAGAATCAGGGAAAGTGCTGATTAATTAGAAGGCAGCTAATTGGTGTTCGTCTGAAATAAACATAATGACCTGGTGACACACAGTATGAGTGGTGTAAATTATCAGCGCGAGGAAGAGAGCCTCATGACACTGATTCAGGCTGGACACCAGTATAATGTTACCTAGAGATACTATAGATACTTTTGCACAACAAACTAGTGGATCAAATCAGAGAAGAAAAAAATATTACAGCTATTGCTTTGCAAACTCATGAATTTTCAAATTATTTTTAGACCCAACAAAATAATGTATAAAATAAGAACTCAACGTGGACCAGCAAATGAATATAATTTGTTTTCAGTAAATAAATAGAAGGAACATTTTCATCTTTATAAAGTATACATATGTTCACTGGTCACTGGTCAAGGTCGTTCATGATGACATCTGATCCGCACCTCACAGAGCTGATGTATTATCAGCCTCTCTTTTACTGTATTATATTAAATGCATGTGCTAAACCTGTGGTCCTCTGGACATGCTGTGACCCTGTGAAACCTCTTGGCGCATTGAAGTAAAATGAACTGTGAGCTTCAGGCTGCCTCTCTTCCCTGGTATTGTAACACTAGATGTGCAACTCAAGCATGGCTGAGGTGATTAAAGCAGATCTGAGCCAACCCAGTGAAATGCAGTCTACAGGAATGTTCCACTTGACCATCCAGAGCATACCAAGTGAGAAGGAGAACGGGCCTCCAGTTTCATGGACCTTCTGATGTGGCAGGCAACCCAACATCAGAGCTAATAAAGAGTTAAACCCTGGAAATCTATCCGCTCACACTTTTAAGCATTAAGGTCTCCAACTTCATTTAAAAGTATTATGGATAAATATGAATGAATCCAAGTATCTGAATATCTTTTGAATTCCAGCACACTGCACATATTACTTTCTGAGAATCCTCAAAACAAAGTTAAATATGCAGAATGCATTAGAGTTATTTATGAACCATGGGTCTGGAAATGCACTTGACTGGAAGATGATCATCAGATATGTTTTAATAAGATAAAAAGCTGTATCGAAATGTGCAGGTACAGATACTTTATATAGGGTCACATTTTTAAAGCTACTGTGTTTGATTTTAACTATTAATATAACATTCGGTTTTATATGAAAGGTCAGACAGACCAGACTGCTGCATTGTGTTGCTGTAAAAAGACACTGTAAATCTAATGTTCTGATGTATTTATCATCCCTCACATGCATTCTAACATGACTCAGACTCAGACAGTCACCTTCATGTGTGGGTCACTTTGTGGACAAAGACAAATTGGGGGGTGCACAGGTGGTCTGCCCTCGGCCCGCTCATGTCAGGCCCAAACATTGCATCACATAAGGAGCTGTGTGTGGGGGGTGGGGGACTATTACCAGATTGTATGGACTGTAAACTGTATGCAACAAGAAAGGACAAATGATGTCAAAATATGTAACACTGAAAACTACTCACATTTTTTGGACCTTGTGATTACTAACTACTTCAGGTCCTCAACCATGTAAATGTGCATTTTTGCATATATGTATTGATTTACATTGTAAAGGCATATTCTGAAGACTGGCCAGCTGCCAATGATAAACATCGGCAGCTTTCTTTATACATAAACAGCAAATATTCTCACCATGGCATACATCATATTAGCAACTGTGTATGTTGAGAATAAAAGGGTATCCATTGATGCATAGCTTGTATTAAGAAACATGGGCCAAGATCCACAGTGGCAGTGTCTATTGTGACAGGCATTGCGAGAACAATCCACTACTCTCGCTCGTGTGAGTAGGTAATTAGCAGACAAGACTCACTGAACCAAGATATCACCCAATGGCGACACCCGTGGGTGTTGGGCATCAAGGTGTTAAAATGAGGGCCTGATTTATTAAGCTCTAATTGTTGGTGTACATGTCTCTCTGTCAGACAGGAGCTGGGGTTACTGACAGACACTGAGTGTGAACTTTTGTCAGCCGCAGATTCATAGCACCTCAAACCTCCCGCTGGGGGAAGAATATTTGTGAAAAGTCGCAAACTTGTTGCCACCACTCCAAAAGTGCCCCTTGTTGTGCGGGAGGGAGGCTTGTTTTGTCTCACAGATGATTAATGAGGAAGGAGGCCGAGGGGTGGCACGGACAGAAACAGGAGAGGGAGCGGACAGACAGGGCTGAGAGCACAGGCTGTTGGACTAAAATATCCAGCATGGGGGGTCGCCAAGGGCAGCAGGCAGGGGTTGCCACGCTGGAGTGGACTGGAGCATTCACCACAAGCATGTATCTGGAGATAGACTTAGATAGCACAGGCTCAAAACAGTGTGGCCCGTCTGAGGCTGCTATTTGCAGAGCAGAAATTCAGCTTCGGACACATGCTGTCATCCGATGATGGATCAGCGAGAGGAGCAGATCAGATGGGCCTGGGACAGGGGCTGAGGGGGGGGGTCTGCAGGGGCATCCTGTGGGGGAAAACAAACCTCCATGTGCTGAGCTGTGTCAAAGCTCTGACAATCAAAGTCCTCTGCTTCAGATTTCATCATGCAGCTTCTTTCACCCGATCACCTTTTATTCAGGGTCAAGGAACATTTTACCTATATGACTGATATGAGAAAATAACTAAGACGTTGTTGTCCTCATGACATTGAGGTCAAACTTTTCTCTGACCCATAAATGATAAGCCACATTGTCTTTCACATTTTCACAAGATGGTGAAGGTGAAGATGAATGTTGAGCCACCAGTCTTTGGATAGGTGAACAAAAACTCTTCCAACTGAGCTATTGCCGGCCAAGTCAGAAGCATTTCCTACATGGCATTGAGGGAAACATCTGAAGTATAACCCAGCAAGCCCAGTCTAACAGCTGACTTGCGTACAGTCCATTCTTCCTGAATTGTTGTCCCAGGACAAAGGACTTGTCTGACCCTTCAGCATCTTGGCCCTCATGTGTTTGTAGTGAAGCAGCTTGAATAGGTTTGGCATAGCAGCATTGCACCCAGGTCAAAGGTCATCAAGTTCTGTCACTGGTTGCAGTGTGCCTAAAGCCGTCATGATTTATACATGGACTCTAAATTTACGACTTGTCATATCCTGTCTGTTAACAGAGGGATGAGGAGAATAAAGAAGTAGGAAGAGTGGTGTACCCATAAGGAGATAGAGGAATGACCTTTTATCCTATGATTCACTGGCACATCGTCCAATGCCGAGACGATTGGAGGTTCGATCCAAACACTGCATACTGTTTTGGTGTTCTTCACTTACCCTATGTAAATGTGGTCTGTGAGTGAGTGGAGGTGGCCAGGAAGCCCTTTCCATAGACATATAGTTAGCAACAGGGGAGCTGTGAATGTGTATATTAGTACTAGTACCCTACAAATTGAATTGTTTGTCTATAAATCCCTAAAACTATAAAACATTTTGTACCTATGTATTTCGTTCATATGATAAAGTTTTTAATGTTTTGCATTGTGTAGTACTGTGTGTGCAGATAAAGCAGAATGAGTTGCAGCCCGTGTCCATGTCTGTGTGTGGGCACTGGGAGCACCTGGTGCAGTGAGGTCAGCGTATAAATTCCCATCATAAGAAGAGGTGTCACATAGTTGGGTGTCATTTTTTTAAGATGTGAGGAAATGCCGGCCCCTCTTGATTTCCTTGTGAAATACAGCATACTTCAAATAGGGCTCTGCATCGCCAGGCAGACAATGTTCTATGTGATGGAACATACGATTAACCAAAATATTTTTCCTTATGCATGGGTTTAAGAGTGATGGGAATTTAGAAATGTTACCATAGTGATTAACATTTTAAACAAAATATGTTGTTAAACAAAATATTTTGAATGGCACATTTTTCAAATAACATGGAGCTGAAACACAATAATGACATACAACAATATTATTATTATTTATTAATTATTTATTAGTTATTTCTCAGTTTTATTCACTAACACAACACACACTGTACATCATAGACAACATATGCCATGCCCTGTGAATGAATTGAACTACCAATCTTGGGGTTTGAGGGCACTACAGTCACTTCTGAGCTACTGCAACTTAAACAGAGTAGAGTATAGATATTCCACAGGTACTCGGGGGGAAAAAAAGCATTTGCACATCATGTCAAAATCATGTTGTTTGGAGCACATTTAGCAATATTACATAAGATAGACAATACAAAAATCTGCATTTATTTCCTTTTCAAAACCATAAATAGTGCATGGCTGGAGAAGTAATGACTGCCTGTTGAAGTGAAAACGTTGTGATGACAGAAAGACATTACTCAGGTTTCTGTCAACTACACTGTGCACCACATGGATAAAAGTACAGTGTGAACAACACAGGAAGTGGACAAAGGTTCCTCTCTGGCTGCTCTGGGTAACTTTATCATATGTAAATTAATCAATTTTGGATTGGCCTTTTGGGTCTATTATTCCACAAGCATGAGCAAAATGGCATTGGTTTTCCTATGCAGCAGTTTGCGCCCCGACCTGTTGCCGTGGCCACAATTTGAGTCCAAACATGTAGATAAGATCATCAAACTGATAATTTATTGCAAAAGCGCTATCGTCTTTTACCAGTCTTGACTTTGTATCATGAAACCAAAAATGTCACAGTTATTTCCTGAACTCTGTATCCCAGAATAACACCCTCTACCCCCCTCTTTCCTCACCGGTGCATTCGAGTGCCTCCTGTAAAAAGTGCCTCTCAGCATACCTATCACAGACACCCTGGTATTGATGACACTCGCCTATTAAAAGAGATGTTCCACATATAATCTCCTTATTAATTGAATGTCACGACAGCTCTCTGTGTAATCTATAGAGTGACGTCAGAGCAGAGACTGACCAGAGGATCCTCTGTATAATTGAAAAATGTGTGAAATCAATTTATCTTTAAGGCATGTCTTTGAAAACTTTTACTCTCTCTGGTTTTGATTATCTGTCCTTTATGTTCAACTTAAAGCACTTGAAGCTACTTTGAGAAGGTGTGACAAGTATTTGGACTACATCTGAATGGACCTATTCAAGGACTGTAAAGAACAAGTACAAAAATAAAGTAGAGTAATGTTGAAAAACGTGTTAAAGTCTCCAGAAAGTGCTGTAAATCAGCAGGTGATTATCATTTACTGGCACATTCCTGACAGCTGTGTGAGGCTGCCACACGGATCCTTTACAGTGAAAGTAAGAGGTAAACAAACAAACAGTTTTGCTGAATGTCATGGAGTGCCCGCTGTGCGTTTGTCAGTGGGGTCACCATGGTAGAGGGGAAAACAGCAGTGGAAATGTCATAAATCAGATGGATTTTAGAATCTGATGACAAACCTAATTCCTTTCTGAAAAGAGCCGAGCTGTCCCCCCCTGACTGTCATCGAAGCTGGCCTATAAACATGGCAGCTGTCAGAGAAGCTCGTGCGGAGCGCGAAGGACATGCCTCTGCCCCTCTCACATGCTCCGGCCCCAGGACTATTCTGGACTGGAGGGGCAGCCGAATTCCACTTTGCATTTTGTCACATTGGGCCTCAGTGGGGCACACCGCCACCCAAAGCAGCACACAGCAGCGTTACCACTTGCCACAGTTACCCAGCATTCCCTGTGATGCCTGACCATCTGTTGAAGGGCATTTACCCCCACAAAATCACTTTATCCTTTTATCACTCCGAAGGCAGGTTGTGAAGCCTTAAAAAGGAAATGTGGGTGCAGGGAGAGTGGTGATGGTAGGAGGGGGAAGGGTGCACTCTGCTAAATGTTGTCACTGCGAAAGGTGAGTAGAGAGGCTTTAGTGGCCATTTTCCACTCAACAAACGTCCAGCCTCATCTCCCCTCGGCTCACACAGCACAGGAAACAGGATAGTCCACAGCGCGCCTCCGTAACATAGACCACTAAAGCTGGCAACTCACTCACTGCAGATAAAAAGAGATGTATACTATTACAGAGGGACATTGAGGTATTCAAACCTAGATCCCAAAATGCTGCATTAACCCCCCATGCTGTAAAGCAAGGGATACTGGGAAATCCGTGCTTTATTGCAAGGAGGGTTCATGCAAAAATTCTGAGACTTATTATGTAATATATCTAGCAATATACATTTTTTTTCATCAGGGGGTTCTGTGGGCTGTAGGCCATGGTCAGCTTGTAGCAAGACTTACCCAGGATGATATTCATGTTCACTTACACATCGACCTGAGAAGAGGAGACTTCAGCCAGGCCTCATTCTTAACTGGGAGGCGAGAATGCTAATCCACATGTAGGATACATGCATCAAAACAGTGATGATGCTTATTATTATCTAGGAATTAGCGTCCTCTTGTAAAGTTCATACTTTTTCAACAGCACATGTGTAAATAATATATTTACTGCAATGATGTGAAACCTCATGCAGCTGTTTTCATGTTTGATCATCAGAGAATCAATAGACAGACTACAGTCAATATGAGATGTGGCTAACACATGCCTAATCACAGATCCTGGTACAGCAGAAAGTCTCTGTTCTTCTAAAGGTCAGAAAGCAAGGGCAGAAAGCAAGGGTTATTTTAACCCTGGCTCTTAGTCCATTCTTGCTGAAAAAAAAAAAGCATTTGCATTTTACATTAATAAACCCAATCTGTGCCAAAACTCCTCGTTGGCCCGTTTAGCTGTGTGTGTTTTTTAATACTCATATGAACCAAGCAGCCTCTGCTACCCTTGTGCTCAAACATGGTGTTTGTTATGGACAAACCGTGACTAGCACAGAAGTTCAATAACAGAACACCGCTCAGGTTCAGATCAGGGAGGCCGGTCCTTCAGATCACCCCTCTCCAGGTGTCACTGTCATTACCTGCATGGGGGTTGAAGTCCCCCAGTAGAACAACGGAGCACTGACCAGTATCCCTCCCAGGGACTACAAGAAGACCGGGTACTCTGCACTGCTGTTCAGCCCGTAGGCCGACACCACACTGAGAGACCTGTCCCTGACCTGAAGGCACAGACGCAATCCTCTCGTTCGCCGGAGTAAACTCCAAGACATGGCGGCTGAGCTGTAGGGCACTGAGCAGGCCACCAGCTTGCCGTCGCTCCCCATGGGCAATGCCAGAGAAATGGAGAGTCCAGTCCCTCTCAAGGAGTTGGGTTCCATGCTCTCTCCGGGTAGGTGGAGAGTCCCTTCCTCAAATGGAGGAGTTCAAGTATCTCGGGGTCTTGTTCACAAGTGAGGGGAGGATGGAGCATGAGATTGATAGGCGGATAGGTGGAGCGGTGGCAGTGATGTAGTCGCTGTATTGGGCCGTTGTGGTGAAGAGGGGCTGAGCTGAAAGGGAAAGCTCTCGATTTACCTCAATCTATGTTCCTACCCTCACCTATGGTCATGAGCTTTGGGTAATGATCGAAAGGATGAGATCGTGGATACAAGCAGTCAAAATGAGTTTCCTCCGCAGGGTGGCCAAGCACTCCCTTAGAGATAGGGTGAGGAACTCAGTCACACGGGAGGAGCTCGGAGTAGAGCCTCTGCTCCTCCACGTCGAGCAGAGGAGCTGGAGGAAGTGTCCGGGGTGGAGGAAGTCTGGTCGTCCCTGCTTAGACTGCTGCCCCTGTGACCCAGCCCCGGATAAGCAAATGGATGGAATGGAAGAAAATGGATGGATGAACCAAGCAGATGGAGGCTACAATGACCTATTGTTTTTTTGTATTCCAGTGTCTAGCTCCAGATCTTGAAAAAAGGTCCTGAAGTCCTGAATACGTTTTAGTTACTGACATGTCCCAGTGAAACCAAATGATGGGTCAGTTTCAAACATCACAACAATGACATACATGTATGTACATTTATTACAGCAAATATATTTTGCCTTTAGTTTACAAGGCAACACAACAACAAATTATTATTTCCAATGCCGGCTCGGGCTTGCCATGTCTGTTTTTGGTTATTCTTGTGTTTGTAAAGTATGGCTTTAACCAAACAATAGTGAGCTTATATGAGCGAAATGTGTCAAGTTCCTTTTCTTCCAAATGACTTTACCACAATCTCTGTTCTTACTAGTTAACACTCATCTTTGTTTATTTTTGTTCTCATTTACTGTAAGTGAACTTTTTCTTCGACACAAGTGGTTTGAATTCCTGACTAACTGCTGCTCTGGGCTTCCCCCTCTTGGTTCATTTAGACATAAATGGTCACAACACATCATAAATAATAGGAAGAATGTCACAGGGCCGACTTCCTGTGTAATTAAAGCAACATGCTACGCAGTATAAGATGCAATGTGTGCTCACCATGTGTGTGTGTGTGTGTGTGTGTGTGTGTGTGTGTGTGCATATGTGTAGAGAGGACTTCTGTAATGCACATTTGATCATGTGGTCAAGGAATAAACATTATTTTAGCTTATGACGTTTCGAGAATCAGCACCTCGGTTTGCAGCAGTAATGCTAATACCACAGATGCGCTTTATTATTTGTATTACTAATCATTTATTTAAACAGGTTAGCCTCTTTTACCAGTCAACAACTTGTTTCCTGTTTCTAATTCATTTTTGTGCACACTGGTAAAGTCATTATCATGTTCATGCTTCAATGGTTGATGCAGCCCGCAACATTAATCATTGGGCACCAAGAGTTTACTGGCAGACAATGCTGGTATTTTCAATTAGCATAACTTCCTACAAATGTTTTCCCTAAATCAGTGCAATATTTACTGAAAAGGAAATTTAACACATTTCTTATTATTATGAAAAGGAGTGTGGCCCTGCAAGTTCTTACAACATGTTCATTCTTGGGTTTTATTGTTTTATGGCTTTGCCACAGTTTTTACATGCCATCCTTGAAATGTGATGCCACTGAGAGGAACTTGAACTTTTACTGCCCTAATGAGCAGTGACCATCTCCATCACCAGCCCATACTACATCTGCGGAGGCAAATTAGAGCTCCAAACTAAACCAATTTAATGAAAACAAAACATAAAGTTACCCAACGACAGCAGCTTGAGCCTAACCCAGGTATTCACAATTAATTAAAGCGTCAGAGTGTGGCTGTGTTTGATATGTCTGGCTGCCTGACCTTTGACCCTGCAGCAGCTCTACAGAACACATTTTAAATCTCTTTGGAAAAAGTAGGAACTTATCTGTCAGCACCTCCCACTCTCCGGACTGACTATGTAAAAACAACAGTGTGGTGGGGCTGTGCGGCAAGTTGTGGACATTTTATGCTTTTTCACTATTGATGTTAAAAGCCTTGGCTGTTGCTTATATTGTAAAATAATATAGAAATTATACTAGCCTATTATAAGTGCTATTTTATTTTGGTACCATATTAACAAAATGTATCAATCAAAAAGTAGCATAAAATGCTGTTTGTAGACCAAGATCACTGCAAGGTCCTTTAATGATAAAAATGCTAAATGCTCTTTGAATATGTAAATAGCCACAAGGAAATTCTAGCTAATGGGGTGCGTTTTCTGTTTCATTTTCAACTATTGTGAATAGACCAGACCTTAGACAAAAACAATATTCCATATAATGGCCTTGGTCAGTTCCTAGTATTTTGTAAACCAACTAATATAAAAAAACAACAACAACATAACCATAATTGTTCTATACTAAACATATGCACCGTGCTATACTTCATATGTACAGCTACGAGGGTCTCATGCCCCACTGTCATGTTCAGGAGGGCGAGCACATTAATAGTCTTGTAATTGGCTCTGAGTGGATTAGGTGGTGGTCAGTACTGACAAACACAAACCTGTCGTTAGGCGTGAGCTCTCAATCTGGACAGCAGACATGTCTCTGTTCACAGGGCGCTGTTAAATATATCTTTGTTAAACAGCCAATAATCCCACACCTGCGATCAGACTGCAGCTGATAACCATGGCAACCAGCATGTTTAGCTATTGTGCAGCTAGAATAGGAAATTAAAGTTTTAGAAATTACTTATTTTATTTGTTTGAGGCTATTCAGAGAGACATGATTATATTATTATAACCTATTATCCTAGTTCATTAATGGAAAAAAAAACTGCTCAGATTGCAGCAGAGAAGAACACAGTATACAACAGAGAGAGAAACATATATTTATATATTCAAAGAAAATTCCTCACATTTGAAAGATAGGATGATGGAGGTGTTGAGGAGGCAGAAAATATTTTACCTAGGAATAAAATCTATCTGAAACTGGCCACAATAATCACATGACATATTTCACATGTCATTTCAAACACAGATATGCTGTAGTGTACCATACTGCAGTAGTGTGTAGTGCGTCTTGAAGTTGGAGCGTCACTGAGCCGTGCACAATTAAACTCTTCTTTCCACTGGCTCTTTACATGAGGTTGTAAATTTCACTTGCCGTTCCTTTATGGAGCAGGTGTGAAGGATTAGACCAGGGGGGCGTTCACTAACATGTCAGACATTTGAACATGCATGATTGTTCCTGCTGCTAAAATGCATCCACATACAAGACTCTATAGACACTTATATATTCATACATGGTACATTTATACATAGACAAGCTGGGTGAAGTGTCTTACCCAAGGACACTGAGCTAAACTGAGCTATTGCTCCTCCAAATTTCAAACCAAAGAAATCTAATATGCATATCCTGCTATTCTGTACAAAAAATATTTGCATTGGGGTCAACAACAGTGGGTCATTGTAGTTCAAGATGCTTCTGATATGAATACATTTAGAGGCAATTGTCCATACACAGAGTCTGTGTGTGTGTGTGTGTGCGTGTGTGCATATGTGTGTGTGTGTGAACATATGTAGACATTCTGCAAAGGGACAGAAGAGTTTCCTGCTAAAGCCTTGGCCAGTCTCTGAGACCCGGGTGTGATTCAGCTTTCAACAGGCCTGTTACCAGGGATTACCCAGTGTTGTTTAATACCGTTATGCACACTACAATAGCATGTTGTTTTATCAGTGTAATCGCTCACACACTTTCCTCGCTGGCAGCTTCACAAATGTCACCATGAAATTTGTGAGAGTCTGTCCCTGGCCTCTGCCCAGCCGGTGCAGGTGAGGTCCAGAAGGGAACGCAGCTGCCCCTCTGAAACCGCATTCACACACGCACCAGCAGCCTGGGCCTCTGGAGATTGATGGTGAGTGAAATGTGTGTGTGCGTGTGTTTGTGTGGTGGGGACCAGCTTTAACACTGTGGACACGATCAGCCCACAGTTCTAGTAACATTTTATGTGACAAGCATTATAAAGGTGATTTATTGGGAGCATGTGTGTAAGCTGAATATTTTCCAGAATATCTAGTTGGGGGCATAAAGTCTGTATTTTCAAACGCGTCTGAGGGTTGTTCACATTGTCACTGCATTAAGTGTTAAACAAACTTCCTGTGAAAATAATGAGCATGGCGAATGGAAAAGTCCAGATGCCCTGAGAGAAGGACAGGAGCATGTGTATAAATGCACCCACACACACACACACACTCACACACTGTTGTTTTATGGCACGTCCTCTGCATGCGCCTGACCTTCACTTTTATTTGGTGTAAACCTGGTCTAATCACAAGAAAACTACTGCCAGGTCCTGAACTCTGTGCAGCTCAGTGCAGGCCCTTCACAACAAGCTCCTGTCACATAATGGTGCCACATTGTAAATCAGATTAACATTTCTGATTTTTTTTTCTAAATCCCATTCCATCCTTAAAATAAACAATATAACTTTACTCAGTGTATGAATTTGTTGTGGAGAATAATGCGCCAAATGAAGAGGTCCAAAACAAGTGCCTTCTCTCATTTAGGATAGCATGAGGAGCTCAGTTACCAAGGAGCTTGGAGTAGAGCTGCTGCCCTTTTACACCATTCTCTACTTTTACCATTATTTTATGAATATAGATGTGCTGCTCCAGACAGCACTGCAGTTTTATTGCTTGTTTAGGACATTTTTATTATTGACTATTATTGATTATTTTTGTGCTGATAGTGGTTTAACATAGAAATGCTGCTGTAAAAATGTATTTTAGTTCTTTAAAAGTAGAGGTGTATAATTTCCAATATACTGATTGCATGTATTGCAAAATCTTGATATTATTGTTTTATGAGCCATCAAATCGAGAGGGACCCTGTGATTCCCATCTCTAATAAACGATGCATCAGATTGAAATGCTTTGAAATTTTACAATGAACAGTTACTTCATTACCAGTAGTCCGTAGTTCACACACAGCTGTTTATCTCAGTTCGCCTGCACTCTATCCTGTCCTGTCTTTGGTTGGGGGTGGTGTATCCTGTCGGTCACTCTATCTCTCCATCTCTGAGGCTGTGTGAAGAACCGCGCTGCACCGGACCTCTCTCATTTAGACTCTCAGTCCAGCCCCAGTCAGAGCTCTTTGTACTCAGCAGGCCCAGCTCCACAGGACATCTAAAGCCACGTCTAGTTCCATCTGGGCTTTAGGCTTTATCAGAAACACCTGCACCAGGGTGATCATATCTTTAACATCTATTTCACCTCCAGAGGAAAAGAGAAAATACTGGAGGAGTTTCTTGTTGACCTGCTTAGTTTGAGCTTTTCTCCAAGACTAAAAGAGAACATACATTCTCTTATAGTCAAGGCAGCTATTTTATTTCTATATATCTGTGAATAATGTTTATTGCAAACAAAAGGGTCGATGATAAAAGTTTATGAAACATTTTGTATAATTGTGATAGTCTCCAACAAATATAGTCTAGTATAACACAAAAGTTGTTTAATCTGCTTAAACCGTGGTCTCACAAACTGAAAATAGGTTACTTAGCACTAGAAGCTTAGCATTAGAATTCTCACTGACCATGGTATAAATTTTTGTCAGCAATTTTAATACCTTCTGTGATATCATCTTCAGTTGCAGTTATTTTGATCACAAAAAATCAATACTGTCCCATGCAACAAAAAACATATACATTCAGAACCTTTAATCTTTCATGCTTCAAAACAATTTGTGTTATAGTTTTTGTAGTGATTTATGGAAATGGTCACAGTTCTGGTATCTCATTTTTAAAGCCTGACGTGTGTGTCATGGCTTTATCAATGCTGGAATTAAGTCAAGATGTTTTATGAAGACGGGAACATAGAGGCAGCTGGAGGTCTGAAGAACATTTGATTTAATGCATTAATACTCGTGTCAGGAGCACTACAGCACCTCCAAAATGTGAGCATGTGTCTCCTGTCTGTTGTGACTTGCAGCCTCTACAGTCAACGTGCACAAAACAGATACAGTCACTTTACTGGAGGGTGGAAGAAAGAATTATCCCACATATAGCATTGGTAATAACCTACTCTGTACCTTTAATTTCTTCACTGTACAAGAAATAAAAAATATATATACTAAAGCTTTTCACTACTGCTTTTTACTGCTTTTCAATGCCTGCTCTCATCAGATCTCACAAACTAAGCAAGGCAGGGCAAAGTTACTTGGATGGGAGACCACTGAAGTGTCCTTGCCTAGAATGAATGTGGTGTGTTGTTAGTGTTCCACACTATGGCAATGAACTTATCTATCCAGCATTTATTTAATTTGGGGTGTTTTTGCATGTGTTTTTGCTGCTATTCCTTGAAAAACATTCTTACAGTGAGCACAAGTTGTCATACAGGGGAATATTTCCGTCAATGCAACATTCCATCCAGACAAGAAAAGTCACATAGTGCACTTTTAAGAAGGTTTACATAAGATAAAAATAGTTTAAGATATTGTGCTTCCAATGAAACAGTATTGTTAAATTATTACACTTACACTTAATCAAATGTTCATTGTGACACAACCATCAATCTGTGGGTTAGTTGCTGGAAAAATTTGACAGACAGCCAGGCAGTGGATTTCAATAAGGCTTTATAAAAATGATAAAAGTTACTGCAAAACTAAAGGCCAGACGCTGCATTTTAGCCTCAGATCTCTCTGTCTTCTACTTGTCATTCAAACACCAAATCTGATCTGACCAATTGTTCCAGTGTTGCTGACATCTGTGTGTCATTAATCAATCAATGAGACTGTTTGAGTATTGAGCCCCTAATGATGGACACTGTGATAAAAGGCTTCCACTCTGGCACCGCCCTGCCATTCTCTTCCACTTAAAGAGCTGATGGACAGGGTACAGGGTGGAGGCAGGTCTGCTGTGCATTAGCTCATGGTGCTTCTACAAATGTCCTCATTACAATAAAAGGGCCAAGCTAATTTCAAGGGCATTTCAAATTCTGCTGGGGTAAAAGTGAGTAGTTGCATGCACTATACATTATAATCAAAGGGGTATGTACAGAAAGAGAGATTTCTTTTTTGGAAATAGTTGTTAATTATGAGTGAACAACAAAATATGTTTTTTATAGTTGTCACACAATGGGAAGATAATTTTCTTCTGAACTGGAAGATTGAGTAAGAGTTTCAACTCTATGTATTTTCTTAATATTTTTTGTTGAAAATGTGGGTATTTTTGGACTCATATACTATGCGACTTTGCAAAAATATTCATGTCCCTTGGGTGAGATTATTCACCCTCATGACCAAATACAGTAATACAGCTGGTTGTGCCCAGAATGGTATTTGTAGTTTAATAGTTGAAATCATCATTTCATTGTTTGCTGTACTGAGTAGATAAATGAAGACCCATACTTTTTATTACTCTTACTACTTACTTACTTTATTACTCTTATTACTTTCTTCAAAGAAAAAAAAAGGTACAATCTTTTTATTTAGTGAAATTACACAAATAATTATTGGAAAAAATGTCCACATTGGTGGACTGAGGTCAGATTATGAAATCATATGCTTCTCTGTGGTGCATTGCTGGCTCATTACTTGAAGTCAAAGGGAAAACAGGTGTTTCTAATAGTGGCTCTGTGTGCTCACTGATGATGCTTCAGATATGATATTTCATGGCCAGAGCTGTGTGCATGATAGGAAATGATTGGGGAGGCTACTCACAATACATGCGTGTAATGGAGACTGATTGGCCCAGGACAGAGCTAACAAGGGCAACCAGAATGAGGGTTGAGTTTTTCTAGTTTGAGTGATTATAGAGGGATTCTGTATTTCATCAAACAGGTGCAACAGGTCTACCCTCCTTGGCTGAGTACAACTGGCACAAGAACTGATTTTTGAATAAAACGAAAACAGCAGTGAAGGGAAATGGTCTTTTGGTTGGGTCCACTGGTTTTGGTTTATGATGTATGGATTGCGTAGTGTTTGAAGTCCATGGGCTGGAGCAGATGTGTCTTTTATAAGAACACATCACTCTCCTCATTCATCAATAATTATGTCACTGCACTTATAGCGGCCATGAGGTTTTAGGCTGACTGGCGTTAACTCCCTCATTTATAATTCAATGTCAGAAGTAGAAAAGACCACCACCAACGAAATGGGATATTTATCAGTGACAAAGATCTGAACAACTTCTGTTCTATATTATGTATTCCAAACACACAGTTAAAATGTTACTGCAAAATTACTTATAACATACATAAACCAAACTCATCATGATCCTATCCTCTGGAGCTCACTGGTTATAAACAGTGATGTAATCTCCACAAAACAGCACAACTTTAAGCTTTGGTCATTGTTGTAGCAACCACAACTTTTTAATAGCAAATTATTCTATAATAAAATTGGATGGTTTTATAAAACTTTTCTGGTCAATTTAAAAAGTAAAAGTGTTTTTTCCTCAAACTTACAATGACAACTCATTAGTGTGGATCTAGTCTCCTCACTGACCAATAATGTTTCCTTTTGAAGTGAAGAGTGCATAAAGCAAAAGGCCCAAATCCACTGCAGACCAACAAATGAAAACCATCTCACATGAATCGAATGTTTATTGAGCTTTTATGTGCTTGGCACCAGTATTTACATTTTTTCAAAATGTCTCAAAAAAGTTTTTCACACAGATTTGTAACAGATTGCCCTGTAAAATCAGCTCTTAAATACTTCTACGACACACCAAACATACTTAATACTCTATTGCTTATTTCATCATTTTTCACACGTTTAAGCTTATGTTATTGATTGCATTCGCCACCTTATATATAGATATGCTTCGAAACATTTCCACTCAAAAATAGTGAAGTCATTCCAGTCCACGAGGAAGAGGCTATTCACTGTACACTTTATGTTACCCTGTTTGAGGATGGAGAGGAGCATGTCCTCTTCTGTCTGTCTCTTAGGCAGAGCTGTCACACGGACCACTGCCAAAGCTGCACAAGTGCTCTGTTTAAGTTCACTTCTCAATCACAGTGAAGGTGAATCCTGGTTTATTGCTATTGCACAGATTTGTTTGATAATACTGCTATACAGTCAGTTTATTTCTGAAGTCTGTAGTGTCTGAATCTTGAAGTTGTTCCAGTTTGTTAAGAGATGTAAATAATAGTTTGAATCCATACTTTTAACATTAAGTGTCTTGAGATGCTCATTCCTGCCCTGCTGTTTACAGCTCAGGTCCAGAGATAAGATTAAGGCTTAGACCATGTGCATGGACATTTGGGAGGAGGAGCCGTACTGACGGCCGTCACAGGAGCTGCTGCCCTGTTGTCCCGCTGAGGGATTCCCGATCATGTGCATGGAGTCCATGCCTCCATTGGACAGGTACTGGCGCTCTGCAAAGGCCCCTGCTGGAGAGGAGGAGCACAGCAGCCCACCCTGTGGTTTCTCTGGGCTGGCGGCGAGGCGCGGGGAGCTGGGGAAGTTGTATCCGTACAGGTTGTAGGGGTTATGTAGAGAAAAGGCATTATAAGAGCCCTGCTGCACGTGGTGGTGGCCTCCACTGAACATGTGGGCTGAGGAAGAGGAGGAGCCTGAGGAGGAAGAGGGAGCAGAGCTGGTGCCCCCTCCCGCCTGCATCACGTACTGCAGCTGAGAGAACTGACCGCTGTAAGCATCCATCTTACTTCCACCTCCTCCTCCTCCACTGCCCCCGGGCAAAGAGCCATGAGAGCTGCCCTGCATCCCAGCAGCAATCAGAGAGGAAGTCCTCTGTGGCAGGAAGGAGTCAGAGGGCTGGGCAGAGGCCACAGCGCCCCCTGCAGCCTGGAGGCGTCCATAGGAACTGTCAGCCAGACCTCCATAGCCCTGCAGTGCTGCCATGTTACTGCGTGCACAGGCGGGGTACTCAGTCAGGCCCAGGTTACACAGCTGGCTCTCCCTGCAGCCCACATTAAAGGTGTTGGGAGTGAGGTGAAAGGCCGGAGGGGAGCAGGACGGGGACAAGAGGTGTGCAGCACCCGAGGGTGACGGTGTCCCTGTGCTTGATGTGGTGGGAGAGGTGCCAGTGCTGCCTCCTGTCAGAGAAACACAAGCCATAACATCATTGAACTAGAACTTATATGTATGTATGTTATAGCAGACTGCACACAGATAACAAATAACACTGTTCTACCAGTAATAATTTTATTTGATCCATTTTAAGTGGTGAAAACACACAAAACTCTATATGACACAAAGCCCTATCGGTATCTGTCTGACCTTTGACCTTCAGCGGGAAACAAACCGCTTTTCCCAGTGGGGAGGTATTAGTATTGTGTTCACAGCTCTGACTCTGCAGACTGTAGCAGAAAAAGCACTGGACTGCTTTGACAATGTTTCAGTTTACATTTATTCCATTTTGAATTGCTTTGAAATAAATACAGCAGACCACTGACCCTTTTACATACATAAAGTCATTATGAACCAAACCAAAAAAGTATACAAAACAGAAACTTATAAGTTTCTGTTTTGTATACTTTTTAGTCCAAAAGTATTTTGCAATAAATGTCATTTCAGTTTACTGCTGGTCCTAATATGACTGAAATCCAGATCATAAAAACACTTGCTGGCATATGGTACACAAGTCACAGCTTTTCAAAAGTGAAACGATAGCTGTGGAATATCAGGCCCATACTTTTCCATTAATGAGAATTTGGCTGGTTCCACTCGCTGAAGCAAAAATTCACTTTGAACAAGGAATCAGAAGAAGGAGGCATAACTAAATAATCCAGGGCCTGGTTGGCTTCCTGATTATGAACCATATGCATTCGATAATATTGTTCTGCTGTATCTATGAGGGCAATGTGGGGGATGGAAAGAAACTGTAGTCAGAAAAGAGGTAAGAGAGACAGCTGGGTGATGTCATCTCCCATATAAATATATCGTACATTATGAAAAAAATAATAATTGAGGAGTACAAAAATGTCATATTTTATTGGGCTATACATTGTTATACACCGTTACACTAATATGAGAGACACTTATCCATGGTTACACTATTGTTTATTTAGTCCAAAATCACAACAGCAGCTGCCTTTCAGAGCTTAACAAAAATGCTGATTTAACCAACAGTTAATACACAGCTTTACTATTTATCTGAATAAAACCTCTTGGTGACATCAGAACTTTACAATTATGAAACTATTTTTGTTTTTATATATTCTCTCGTAAATTATACTGTGACTAAATATTGTGACTCAAATCTATGAATCAGGTTGATAAGGTCGATAAACACATGTCCCACAATATTATGATTAAGAAGCTGCACTAACCTCCCTTTTCCCCTTGCAGCGTGAGCCTGTCTCTCCTCTCAGCCCAAAGGGAGGTTGGCTGACCTGTGGCTGAGTCATGCTAAATCCATTGCGCTTGTTTAACTATGTAACTTTTTTCCTACATCTTTGAGTGGAGGAAAAGGTTCAGTGGATGGGCCAGGCTCACACGAAGGACATAGTGTTTGATGCAGTGTGCTGATGTACACAGGGAAAGTATGCAGCAAGTTCAGCCTGGGATCTGAACTGCAAGGTCATACTCGTTTCTACTTTGTTAATTTTAAACACATTTCAAAATTGAGAAACTGGATTTGTTTTATAGGTTATTGTAAAGGAGGGCTCAGAAATATAAGTCTTGTAAAATTGAGATCTGAAAGGCTCTGGGGATAACAGTTCACGAGAGCACATTATTCCTTTGAAACTGTAAGCAGAGAGTTCTTTCTGAAGCCAGTTTACAGCATTCACTATTTTTAGATTTCTTGGCACAATGCACTGGCGTCAAAACTGGTTCATGCTTAGAAGCAAGTATGACATTTGTTCTTGAAAAGTTAACTATTTTTATGCTCAGACTTGTACAGATAGATAACATAGTGTATCATTGTGTGAGTGTATACTCTCAATAGAAATACGTAGAAGATCACACAAACCTTGTTGCTTCTGCATGTTGGTGAAGTCCTCAAATGTGAGGGTCCGAACAGGAGGTCTCCAGAAAGCGTACGTCTCCATAATGGCTTCTAGACCAGTCCTAAAAACAAGAGGATTGTTCATTTACAAGAACTCAAACAAGAGCAAGGGGTTATTTCAATATAACAACTGAAATAAAAGTCGAATAACTTGAACAAGACATTTAAAAAGAACAGTTTCCAATATTTTGGTTTTTAACTTCATAAACTTGATTGTGTCCCCAGATATGAGGTAAACATGTTCTAATCAAATGTACCTTTGATAACAATTCTAATGCAGATTTATTATTCATTGCAACATGATTGGAAATGTATTTACATATTATAA